>OY755253.1:27782423-28274989 GCA_963576725.1 Azorinus chamasolen | reverse complement strand
AAAAAGTATTTTTGCAGTTTTACAAATCGATAGAATGGAGTGATTGGGTGTGGAAATAGTTTGAGTAATTTCAGTTGGTTGTTACTACTAAAGAAGAGGTACCATCAACAGATATTGTTTCAGTGCCCTTCTTGGTTCAGATTAAATATAAAAGAAATAAATTGATTGACTGACTTTGATGTTTATCCTTGACCTAATAAATATTCATTTAACAAATAAGTATTGTATTTATATCAATTAGCCGAATTTCTATAATGTCATGTAAACAAGAGACGTTTAAGCTATTACTGAAACTGTAGAATAAGATATATATCATTTCATAAACAAACAGACCAGACCAAGATCAGACGGATCCTGTAAGAGCCGTATGATCTGGGTCAACCCTGTTTGCAAAAGCGTATAATGCATATCTATCAGATATAGAGTTAAATATGGGTGCTATTGGAAGCTTCTTAGCGAGTTTGCATAACCCTATCCTCCATATATACGCTTGTCTATGCCTTTGCAAACAGAGAATACCCAGATCAGACGGCTCCTAGAGGAGCCGTCTGGTCAGGGTTTGCTCTATTTGCTTATGATACAATATAGATATGATTCTGCAGTTTCTGCCTGAGCCAGAATGCCCTGTATCCATGTTCTATTATAACAGTTAATCTAATTAATATTCAAGACGTCATTATTACTTACATGAATATTCATGGTAAACGGTTAAATGGATTACCGTTGAATTCTCGTGACACGTTATATACTGCTGTGGAAGCTTTCTGGGTGCATTTACCGTCTTGCAAGTTAAAAGATTCTTTCGAAACATATAACAAACCTTTCAAAACAGTAGATACTGTTGTACGACAGACCCCCAGCAAAGCTATTGAAAAAGTCTCCTGATAACGGTTGTAAGTGGACACTTTTGTACGCACGTGATTCTTGAGGTTAAAACCTATGTACCTAGGATTTGAATTGGGTGAACCAAGGGGAAAACATTTTGTACTCACTTGTGAAATATTCATTTTTAATCAAAATTAAAAGTCTACAACGTACTGTCGTACAAGTAAGATACATGTACTCGTCTTACTACCAAAGTGTCTTCTTACAACCGTTATCAGGACAGTTTGTTCGCATGACCTCAGACAAGTGTCCTCGGCTACGCCTCGGACACGTCTTTGGTCATGCGAACAAACTGTCCTGATAACGGTTGTAAGAAGACACTTTGGTAGTAAGACTCGTACTGTATCTATTACTTATTATTGGACAAACCGATTCACCTTCGTTCAATCAATTCTCAATTCTCACGACTGTTTTGACGAGAAATAAACTTATTTATCACATGATCTGCCGCGTGGAAGTGCCGAAACAGAGTGCCGTAAATGCACTAGTGCGTGTTTTATGCAAATGAACAGTTTGAAACAGGTTGTACTAAGCTGTAAACAATGGCCGAAACAGCCGCCAGATAATTATAGTCTATGACACTTTTTAAGGGTTTTGTGATTAACAAAATCTTACATTCTGATCATTACAAATTGTTTTCATGAAACTCGTTTACTATAATGAATATTACACCTGTTAAAGCTCGTGTCATATTATTATAGTAAACTCGTTTCATAAAAACAATTTGTAATGAACACGCCTTTACAATCAGAGTAGACCCATATCAGTTAGCTTCTGTTTGCTTATAAAATACAGTTGAACTTCGATATCTCGAACTTCAAGGGACTATATAAATTATGTCGAGATAACAGAAGTTCGAGTTATCCGATTTGTAATCTGGACAATTTCTCAAGAGCACAGCTTAATGCAGGTTTACAGTAATGCTGAAAGCTCCTGCAGGAGCTTTCAGCATTACTATAGACTTGCATTAAGCTGTAAAATGTGTTTCTAGATATGCGTAGTGACACATTTTAGAGCAATTCTGTATTGTAAGATTTTGGAAGGACCGAACTTTTAGTTCGAGTTATCCCGAAGTTCGAGTTATCCGAGTTCGAGATATCGAAGTTCAACTGTAATACAGATATGATTCCACGGTTTTTCCAAACCGTTCCTTATTCATAATGGCAGTATGACAATTCAGCTACTTAACTCGTTCCCTCCTAGATTAATTTTAGACCCAACCTCTTTGAATTAATCTACCGAAAAGGAGCATTAACTATAAAAAAGGAGAATTATAGAATTGTGTAGTTTTGAAACCATTGTGATAAATAGCTCATTTGCTCCTATGAAAATAATAAGTTTTACAGAGGCGCAAGAAAAGCGTCAGTACGAGAGAATTGGTTAATTTTCATTAAGCTATTCTTCTGACATGTTTAGCCCTTTCATCCTATAAGAAATTAGTATTATACACTTAATTAATACATTAAGATAACTCGAACTTCAAGGGACCATACAAATTAGTTCGAGGTAACAGAAGTTCGAGTCATCCGATTCTAATCTGAACAATTTCTCAAGGCTACAACTTGATACAGGTCTAAAGTAAGGAGCTTTCAGCTTTAAGCTGTCAAATGTGTTTCTAGATATCTGTAGCGATACATTTAGAGCAATTTATTATGTATTGTAAATTTTGGAAGGACTGAAGTTTTGTTCGTGTGTACCGAGTTCGAGATATCGACGTTCGACTGTATCAATTAGTTGAGTTTTTACGATGGCATTAGTAGCAAGAGTTTTTGGCTATGTCAGAAACTTTCGAATCAGATCTATATAATTCACTAAGCAAATCAGAGCAAATCCTGAAATGACAGCTCCTACAGGAACCGTCTTATCTGTGTCTACTCTGTGTACAAATGCGTTCAAATGTGTATCTATGGGGGAAAGGATTAATATAAGACCAGGTTTTAAATTCCAATACGCCCTCAGACTTGAGGCTGAAGAATATTCTCAAATATTTTGGCTTGGTTCCAATCCTCTACCATTCTGATAGGAGTTGAAAACCAGACGAACATGTATGAAACTGGTCTGAAATTTTGGGACCCGTCTTAAGAATGAACGTACGACAGAAATTGTCGCTCAATCCTGTTTAAATCCAAATTTTGGTAATCATTAGAATAGTATTATACTCTCAGAAGATATCTGAACCTGTCTAATATTCATTTAATAAACAATGACATCATGAGTATTTATTAGTTAGTTTTTAAAAAGATCTGTTATAACTTCAAAAGCAAATAGAGCAGACCCTGATAAGACAGTTCGTATAGGGGTCTACTCTCTATGCGAAGGCGTGCAAAGATGTTTTTATGAAGGAAAGGATTACGCATGTCCATTATAATAACTACCAACAAGACTAAGAAACAATAAAAGTAAATAGCAGTCATGTTGTCTATAGGTCTGAAGTTATTCAATTATTATAAAAATGATAATGATTATAATAATAATGACTTTACTTTACATGGATTACATTAACAAATTTTCAATATAATCCACAATTATGGGTATATGGCCGTCATCGTGCAGTAGAATTTTTCTAACTTCCTGAAACCAATCGTATGAAAGTTCGAACGACTGAAATTATTGTATGTATTAACCCATTACGTCATAGGCTATATTGAGATAGAACATGTTTTAACCCTTCGCTTGCTGAATTTTAAAATACACTTCTCCTTCTTTACCCATGTCCTGTTGTATAATTACATATATCTTCACTGTGTACAAGTATTTCGCTGTGCAATCACTGCTGTGGAGTGCATTGGTTGCACACTCAATTTGTAAATAGTGCAGACCCTGATCAGACAGCTCCTGCAGGAGGTACATGTAGGTATATTGACGAGAATAGCAAGCGAATGGTTAATAAATCTACCGAAAAGGAGCATTAGCTACAGATGCTTGTCGCATAATAGAACGTTAACCATTCCGTTATATTGACGCCTTTTGACGCCTCTGAAAAGTCACTTTATGAAACCACTGTGATAAATAAACAATTTTATCCATAGGAGCAACGCTTTATTTATCACAATGGTTTCGAAACTTCACAATGCTGAAGTTTTCCTTTTCTCTAGTAAATGCTCCTCTTTGGTAGATTTATTTAAAGAGGTTGGGACTAGAAGTAGCCTCTTGGGAAAAGGGCTAAGTTTTCGGTGTTTTTGTTTTCTGTTGTTGTGTTTTTTGTTGTTTTTTTGCTGTTGTTATTCATTGGGGTTGTTGATTTATGAATAAGTTTGTGTGTGCGTTTATGTGTGCGTTTATGCGTTTGCGCGTGCGTGCGACCGTTTGTATGTGTGCTTTAGTGTATGGGATGAGGGTCTTTTAAAGTTTGACATCATAATTATTCATGTTCAATTGATGATTTTATAAATATTCTTTAACTAATGTTTTATAGTGCCACTAAAACCAAAGGAACGTTTACCATGACACATGGCGTAGAATCAGATACATGTACAGTAAACCCCCTCTAAACCGGACGTTCAAATTAGGATCAATATCGATTTTTAAGACAGGTGGCAGCTTAATGCAGGATGAAAGACATACAGAAAGCTCCTCTAGGAGCTTTCTGTATGACTTTCACCCTGCATTAAGCAGCCACCTGCCTAAACATATCTAAATTCTTCTCTACTAGAATTCCGGTTTAAAGGGGTTTTAATGTATAGTCGCCCAAATATTATATAAGCACAAAGAACAGACCCGATCAGATAGGAGCTGTGTCATCTTGGTCTACTCTGTTTACAAAGGCGTGAATATGACTGATATATTGACTACGAAGTTAAAGATACAGATCTATGACATATTTGACGAATCCACTCAATGTCGTTATCACCTATGAACAAACTGCAGAAAAGTGTCAAATCTCTGCATCAAGAAGTTACAAGGCCTACATGAGATTGACAAAGAACATTAACCCTTATCCCGTTACCTTAACCTTTTTGCCACTCTCTGAACCCTTATCCCGCTATATTAACCCTTATCCCATCACCTTAACCCGTATCCCTCTTACTTAACCCGTATCCCGCTACATTAACCGTTATCCCACTTTTCGCGACATGACCCACATTTGCAAACAGCTTGGATCAAGATGAGACGCCGAGTAAGTCGGCGTCTCATTAGGATCCAAGCTGTTTCACATTCGGGCACTTATTTTTAAATGCGTGCACGATTCGGAAGAATACACACATTGCATCAGATCAGACTTTGAGCAGATTCATTTTTAACAGGAGGGAAAGGGTTTTATGTTGCCCTTTCACTATAACATTTATTCATCTTCAAAGAGGAGTAACACTCCAGACAGACTTCAGAGGGCGAGAAATGATAGAATTTCACTAACAGATACAAGTCGGCATGGCGGGAACAAATCAATCCAAACAATCTTAAATCCTTATGCAACTGTGAAATAAAACAATGTCTGCTAGAATTTGAATCTGGTCAGTTTCGACTACTTGCGATTTGATATAGCTGTTGAGGAACTAATGCCCGAGTGTCAAACATCTTGGATCCTGATGAGACGCCGAGTTACTCGGCATCTCATCTGGATCCAAGCTGTTTGCAAATGCGAGCCATGTCGAGGACAGCGGGGAAAGGGTTTAACTTCAAAAAGATACATCTCCTTTAACATATCCATGCTGAGTGTCTTTTAAAGGGGACAGGCAGGTTGAAAGAATATAGTGTACAACAAGAAATTTGGACTGTCTCTGTAGGATATCGGTGATCAGGATCAGTACTGTTTGTTATGTCCGAGCTTTAGTCAAATATGGCGTTTATTTACTGACAAAACGAACTATTCCAATGAATATAACATTTATTCAAGCATATAATCCGGAGCTACAGATAAAGGTGCGTACCCAAATACAAATATCGTCATTTCTCCTACTAACTCTATACTATAACCACTCTTTAGAATCGTCTCTTCGAGACGATTCTAAAGAGTGGCCACAGTATAGGGATAGGTGGAGAAATAAAGGATCTATTTTTGAACATGTTGAAATTTACGCATCTTATATGGACCTCTGATATATTTAATCCTAATTCCATTAAACTCGGTCGGACTCGCCTTTGGCAAACAGTTTGGCTCCAGATGAGACGTCGAGTAACTCGGCGTATCACCAGGGTCCAAAGCTGTTTGACACTCGGTCAATAGTTTCTCAAAAGTTTTTAATTGGATTGGAAGTTATCAAAGTTACACCAGATCCAAATTTTAGCAGACATAATGTTTATACAACGTAGTAAGAGTTAAAAGGGTTGACTCAGACATGCAGCATAACCCTTACAACATTGATTTCTCAAATGGACTATTCCAAAACTCATAAAGGTCAAGCTTATGGTGAATATTTAGGGATTTTTCGAAATAAAAGTGTAACACGATAAACAGTGCAGACCATGATTAGAGGGCTCCTCTAGGAGCCCTTTCATCTTGGTCTACACTGTTTGCAAATGACAATTAGTGACTCGTGTCCCGCACTGTAAGAGTAAATGGTTAAAACATGGGTGGCTCAATCCAATGAAAGTCGTCCCAATGAAAAATCAATGTGTGCATTACACAATGCTATGTCTCTTTGCGCTGCCTCACAATGTTATCAAATAAAAGTGCGAAATAAGATACTGTTATGCGTAAAGATCAATAATACTTGAGATAATTTGCCTTAAATATGGTAACTTCAATGGATTGCTATACTTTGGCACTTTTTATTATTAAAACAGCCAGTGTATGGAAGTTAACGCCCTATAACAATTCACATGTTTGATTCCGCCCAAATGACCTTCGTAGGTAGAGAAGACAATCTCTTTGACGCATACCAATATCACGAGTTTAAACGCATAAACACGCCTTTGCAAATAGAATAGACCGTGACCAGGCGGCTCAAACAGGAGTCGTCTGAACAGGGGCTGTCTTGTTTGTTATATGAAATTATAATAGATCTGACTTTATAGTTTCTACCAATGCAAATATGAAAAATCAGCTAATAAATATTTATGATGTCATTAATTCTTGCATGAATAGTCAAAAGGTAAAGACTTAAGCTCTTGTAGACAAGTAGGTACGCTAGAATTACGTATATCCGGCCTTATCACGACGGTGCATGCTGGCCCAGTATTAAGATGTTAGAAAGCACACTACAGCCTGTACCGGCAAACCCGCGGGTGTTATCACCTAGCATTCCCAGTTCTGTAAAAGTCTGCGAACTAAAATATACCACCAATTAACGTAGGGTCGGCAGAAAAGTGCGAGTTCAAGTCATTAAAACAGATTAAATTAGATATGTAATTATGTAAGTTTATAACTAACACGAAAGAAATGGTCTTGTAATAAACATAGTTCAACCACCTGAAAAGCCCAGCAACATTTCTGGGTCCATTTAATGAATTAGTTTATTACAAACAAACGAACGCGAAGGATACTTGTAATGGCATTTGGCGGCTTACGAAGGTTTTAACAATCCGCCAGAGCTTTTCTGGTTTCAACTTTGTAACCCAACATCACGCATCGTTATTTTCTGATTTTGGTATCATCCAGAAACACAGATAAGATGTGAAAAATAAACATTTTGCAAGAATACATTGTACCTCCATAATGTCCCTAATTAACCCTGTATTGTAACCACATTCTACCAGATGTGTCTGAAGTGTGGTCACTCATGGGTTTGTTAGAGAAAGTATGACAAGTGTAATGTTTGAAATATACCCCCAACCCCCTTTTTTTGGCTTTGGGCACCAGGTACAAATGATAGAAAAAGGGGAAATTCCCATTTTGTAAAAATATAACCAGTTACTCCTCCGTAAGCTGAATACTTAAATGAGCATCATTGTTGTGTGTTGTGATACTCGTGGCAGCTTAATGCCGGTTGAATGTCACGCAGAACGCTCCTGTAGGAGCTTTCTGCAATACGTTCATCCTGCATTAAGCATTCATCTGTCTAAAAAGTTTTTGTTTTTCTTTACTAAAAGTTCGAATCAGTAAGGATTTACTGGGTTTTAAGATTTTAAAACCAACGTTGAGGCAAAAGCAATTTTTAAAGATACATTGTATTAGAAATACATATAAGACGAATCATAAATGTCGAATATTGTACTTGCTATTATATAGTTGTGCTTTATTAGCATTTTATCCAGTGTGGGGGTTTCCATGTCTGTTTTGTGTGTTGACTTGTATGCTCCTAAGTATATTAGTTTTGACTTGTCTGTTTGTATGTCAGTCTCTTGATTAGCCTGTGTGAAATGTTTAACCATTCGCTTGCTGAATTTTAAAATGCATGTCTCCTTCTTTACCCATGCTCTGTTGTACAATTACATATATCTTCACTGTGTACAAGTATTTCGCTGTGCAATCACTGCTGTGGAGTGCACTGGTTGCACAATCAACTTGTAAATAGTGCAGACCCTGATGAGACAGCTCCTGCAGGAGCTGTCTCATCTGGGTCTTCACTATTTACAGGTAGGTATTTTGGCGCGAATAGCAAGCGAAGGGTTAACTTATTAGAGAAGAAACCCTTTATTACAAAGCTGCAACTCTTACGTGGAGTCCTATCAGTTTCAGACTCCAAGGTCATATGTTACATTCAAAGGTCAAATGGGGCTGTTAAAGGCATAGTATGTCATAAAGACATCGTATTGTCAAACTAAGTTCGGGTTTATATCTATTTCAATCGTGCCAGCATATTGTTTCGTAAAATGGTCTACAAGAGATATCCATCGACCAATCTTAGACATACTTTCTATATCAAATTAATGTGAAGTTTTACATATAACAAACGAAGACCAAATATGCATAGAATTATTTAATTTGCATTTCATGGGATTGTTCAAATTAACCATTCCCTGATAGAAACTCCTGTCCACGACTTTGCAAATAGAGTAGGCCTAAACCCAGACGGCTCCTGTAGGAGTCGTCTAACTAGGCCCTGCTCTATTTGCTTATGGAATTATATACATTTGATTTTCCAGTTTCTGCCATGGCCAAATATTCCTGGATTCATATACCATTATAAAAAAGTCGGCTAATAAATATTCATGTTCTTATCATACCTGCCATGAATATTCACCAGAGGAAAGTCAAATGCAGTAATCTATCAGTATACAGGGTGTCCCAAAACAACGGAACCCGGGATTAAGACCTGCAAGTTATCCCATTTCTGTCAATATTGCTAACTTAAATTAAAAGTATATACATGTAGTTTAGTAGAGACAGCATTTTGCAATATATTGTCTAAATGTTGTCTAAACATATTCATAAGTTTTTAAGATATTAGCATTTAAGTGAAAGCTTCCAAAACTCCGTTTTAAACATGATATAGGCGTGGACTATGCAATGTACGAATACCATGTTAAAACAGATATTATGTGCATTTATTAAAATACTCATATTTTTAAAACCAATGCATATTTTTAAGCGAAATTTGGCAGACATATGCACAAATGACGTATCTACAACGGTAAATATTTATATTTTAAAGTGTCCAGTTACATTGTTTAAAATACACATTTGATCCTGGGTTCCGTTTTATTGGGACACCCTGTATTGCGAACAATTTAAATAAATTCTGAAGGGAGGTGGTCCCCCGAGAGCAAAAATTGCAACACAAAAAGGGAAAATTGCAGACTCGGTTTTATTGAGTCGGTTCATGAACAGTAATTGAAAGTGCAACACTGCTCAAGCCCCCCCCCCCCCCCCCCCAGCACCGGCTTAAGCGGTATTCAATTTTCAGAACAATAAGTACTGAAATTCATGATCTCGAAGGATCAGAAGGTATAACAACACTGAGAATGAAGTACAGTTCAACTCTAGCCATGCTAAGCGCTACTTAACCTACATTAAAATACTGTAAAATCTGTATTATACGAACACTCAAATACGTACCATTATCGATCTTTAAGGCAGGTGGCAGCTTAATGCAGGGTGAAAGTCATACAGAAAGCTCTTCAATGAACTTTCTGTATGACTTTCACCCTGCAAGAAGCAGCCACCTGGCTACAAAGACATACATTCTTTATTACGAAAAGTTCGTAGTATCGAGTTTTTACCGTTGCTTGGACCCCGTTAAGACGTCGAGTCATTCGAAGACACATCAGTATCCTCTTTTTAATACTCGGTCAATAATTTCTGAAGTTTTTACTCCATAAATATTTATGTAAGAAATAATGCCATCATCAGTATTAATGAAGCGCTTTTAAACGCACATGTCCTGTTTGAAAAGGGCGCTATATAAATGAGGTATAATAATAATAATAATAATTGATTTGTTAATAATGGCACTACGAACTAGGTGATTTTTTTTACCATGACAGAATCGGTATATTATCTATATTATTTCATAAGCAAACAGAGCAGATCCTGATCAGACGGCTCCTCCAGGAGCCGTCTGGTCTGGGTCTACTCTGTTTGCAAAGGTGTAGAAAGTATTATTGCAGTTGATCAGCATTTGAGCAAAACTCCATTTTTTGTCAGCATAAGGGTGAAGTACACTTTGGTTCCGTAATAGTGCAGATTAATATGTTTGTTACACATTTCTCCATAGTACATATAAGCACACGTGCTATTTCTTGTCTGTGTACATGAAACATGTGCTAAAACCCCGTTTCCCAGACAACCAATTGAATAAAGTGCTCACGCGCGTGTTTCGGGTCATCAAATTTTGGCGAGTATAGACAAAAGTTTCAATTTACCGGAAAATCATTTTCTCAATATAATTAATTACTTGTGCAATAATGGTCATGATTGGGCGGCTTCACTGCTGATGTTTATGATGCATATCATGGGCACCTGGGGAACGAATCTAGACTGTCTCAATAGAAACCTGTAGCGCATTCCATACAGGCGAAATTAAAATAACGCCAGACTGGTTTAAATCTTTACCCTTACTTTGTTGTAAAAAGATAAAAGGTCTTAATTTTGGATCTGGTGCAAGTTTGACTACTCCCAGTTCGATCAAGCTTTTAGAATAAATAGTGGTCGTTTGTCAAACAGCTTGGATCCTGAAGAGACGCCGAGGTACTCGGCGTCTGAGATGGAACCAAGCTGTTTGCAAATGCGAGTCTGTTCTGGAATAGCGGGATAAAGGTTAACCCTTCGCTTGCAATTCACGTCAATATACCTACCTGTAAATAGTGAAGACCCAGATGAGACTGCTCCTGCAGGAGCTGTCTCATCAGGGTCTGCACTATTTACAAGTTGATTGTGCAACCAGAGCACTCCACAGCAGTGATTGCACAGCGAAATACGTGTACACAGTGACGATATATGTAATTATACAACAGGGCATAGGTAAAGAAGGAGAAATGTGTTTTAAAATTCAGCAAGAGAAGGGTAAAGGTAATTGGTAAGTGTTACGTTAGCTGGATAGGGGCTAACCCTTTCCCTGTTCTGTATTTAGGCCAAATTTCAATACCTACTAAATATTCATTAACAAAATAGTTATAAAGAAATATGGAAGGTGGAACATTGTAGACATTTTAGATAGTAAAGAAACATATCTATCAAATTTTATTAGCAAACAGAGCAGACCCTGATCCTCTAGGAGCCGTCTGATCTGGGGGTTTACGCTGTTTGCAAATGCGTGAAAACACGTTAATTTATATGAGGGAAAGGGTTAAGATAGACAGATGAGTGTTAACCCTTTCCTTCACATACCAGATGTAAATGCTTTTTAAAACATTTGCAAACAGAGTAGACCCAGCTATAAGAAAGTACCTAGTTATAGTCTACGTTCAGACCGAATGACCGCTCAGCCAACTATACATTTATTCCCCTGGTCATTGAGCCTTTCGCACTGCTAACATATGGCGCCGTTACGCAGCCGCAGCGCCGACTAGTGAACCTCATAAGTACCCATTTTAAACCCTGGGTGGAAAGGAGGCAACCTCGTGCGGGTGGGAGACACTGAAAGCGTCTCTGAAAGTTCGAGCTGGTCCAGACAGGATTCGATCCCCGGACCCCAGGGTTATCAGATCAACGCTCAACAACTAGGCAAAGCCGCCACCACAAATAGGAGCCGTCCGTCTTATCTGGGTTTCTCTGTTTGCCAATGGAATTCGACTGACCTGTTTCGTTACTTTCTAAAATGGCTAGAATGTTACACCTTCCGTATTTCATTATAACTATTATGTCGACGTGTAATTTAACCCTTCTCTTGCTGAATTTTAAAATACATTTCTCCTTCTTTACCCAGTCCCTGTTGTATAATTACATATATCTTCACTGTGTACAAGTATTTCGCTGTGCAGTCACTGCTGTGGAGTGCACTGGTTGTACAATCAGTTTGTCAATAGTGCAGACCCTGATGAGACGGCTCCTGTAGGAGCTGTCTCGTCTGGGTCTTCACTATGTACAGGTAGGTATATTGACGCGAATAGCAAGCGAAGGTTTAAAATAAACACAGAATAGGGAAAGGGCTAAAATAGCTGAATGAGTCTTAACCCATTACTCCATAAATACGCGTTTCTATAACTTTGCAAACAGAGTAGACCCAGATCAGACGATTCCTGTAGGAGCCGTCTGATCAGGGTCTGCTCTATTTGCTTACCAAATTATATAAATCTGATTCTACTGTTTCTATTTATTGCCACAACATCATATGCCCATTTTCTGTTATAAGAAATTAATCTAATTAATATAATGACGTTATTAACTCATTCCCTCATATTGACGCATTTTGACGTCTCTGTAAAAGACACTTTTTGGAACAAGTGTGATAAACAGAGTATTTGCTTCATAGGAACAAATGTTCCATTTATCACAATGGTTTCAGGACTACGCACCTCTAAAAAGTTTCCCTTTTCCTAGTAAATGCTCCTTTTCAGTTAATTTATTCAAAGTGGTTGTGTCTAAAAACAGCCTATGAGGGAATGTGTTAATATGAATTAATCAAACTTCATATTTTTCAAAATTTATTAATAGAGTGGTTTTATCAATAAAGTGGTTTGAACCTTCTGAATTCAGGAAACAAGTGAATTGGGATATGCACAAAGTGTAGACCTAATTCCAACGTGTCATGTGACTAGGGTATGTACTGTCTGTCATCAAATTCCTCTCGAAAATGAACCCTTTCATATGTAATGGCCTCTATCGTTAACCCTTTCTGTGCGGGGCACAAGTCACTAATTTACTTTGCAAACAGTGTAGACCCAGATGAGAGGGCTCCTATTGGAGCCCTCTCACCAGGGTCTGTACTGTTTGTCGTGTTACACCTTTCTTTTGAAGAATATCTAAATATTCCCAATATGCTTGACCTGTCTGAATTTTGGAATAGTCCATTTAAAAAGGTTAAGCATTGATGGACCGCTCCGTGTTTAAAACGTAGTATTCAAAGAGGCAACAATACATAGCAAATTGACCCAGAATTTACATTGTAAACTGATTCAAGATTTCATAAAACACTGTAAATTGACCCAAGCTTACCAATATATTTGTAAAGTGCCCAACGTTTAATTAGAATGCATTGTAAATTAACCCAAGTTCACCAATATATTTGTAAATTGACCCAAATATTTACAATACACTGTAAATTGACCTAAGTTTTTACAATACATTGTAAATTGACCTAAGTTTTTACAATGCATAGTAATTGACCTAAGTTTTTACAATACATTGTAAGTTGACTTATATTTTTACAATACATTGTAAATTGACCTAATGTTTTACAATACATTGTAATTTGACCTAAGTTTTTACAATACATCGTAAATTGATCTATGCTTTAAGATACATTGTAAATTGACCCATGTTTTACAATACATTGTAAATTGACCTATGTTTTACAATACATTGTAAATTGACCTATGTTATTACAATAGATTGTAAAGTGACCCAAATGTTCATAATGCATTTCAAATGATTACGCAACTGTGGTTCAATTAATTTTTTCAAGAAAGCAACTAATGTAAAATGAAGTACTTCGTAAAATGCCATTGAAATAAACCAGCAGAAAGCAACCCGAGGGAGCTGTCTGATAAGCTGCTTTCTTTTCTTATAGAATTATATACAGAGCAACAGATAAGATGTGTAACTTAACTCTTTTGGCGCCATATTTAAATGTGTCGTCTGCAATTATAATTTCATATTAAATATAATTCTAAACTAAATAATAAAGGTATATTAGTAAAACATTTGTTTTTTTAAAAACCTGTATGCTTGGGCTAAAATAATACTGAAAACAGTGAAGTCCCAGGTCAGATGCCGCGTTGAAAAGGCGGTATCTGGCCTGGGACTGCGCTGTTTTCAATGGTGCCAACAGGTGACATTGGCGCCGAAAGAGTTAAATAAAAAATTTCAGGAATAACGTCCTGAATTTTAATATTTTGGTCCGCACCTTTTTCTGTAGTTCTGCATATAGATTTGTCAAAGCAATTATTCCTCTGTAAACTTTACATTATAGATATTAAATTAATGAATATCTATGGAGTGGCAAATTCATGAATAGATATTCATAAGTGAAGGAGATAAACATGCATATGCAAATATTATAAGGCTGCTTTTTGCTTTCGAAAGATATCCTACTTTCATAATTATAACCCAAATAAGAGGGCTTCTACAAATACATATTTGGGTTTCCCGTCCTTACGACTATGCGTCATATAACCCCATTACACTACGTTTATCTTCGTGCATATGCAAACAGTATAGGCCTAGTTCAGACGGCTCATGTAGGAGCCGTCTGATCTGTGTCTGCTGACTTTGCTTTGATTATGGAATTATATAGATCACTTTATACAGATTATTCCATGGCCAAAAGTTCCTGTATTTATAACATCTAATCAATGTTCATGATGCCATTATATTTCACAGGAATATTTATGAGGTAAAGGGTTAAAAGTATATAGCAAACTAACACTTATCCTTTAACCCTTTCACCGCCAATGTCGTATAAATGCACCACGACAAATAGTGCAGTCCCAGATCAGACGGTGCCTTTTCAAGTCGGCGTCTGATCAGGGACTTCACTTTTTGTCTCAAACTCTGTTTCTATATCTGAGCTTCTTCATTCCTTTGAAATTTGAATTTATCTTATTTCCTTAATTTATTGAATGATTTAACAAAATTGGATTGCAGACGACGATTAGAAATTTGGCGCCCAAAGGGTTAAAAACAAAATTGTTTGCTCAAACTCCGATCTGATGCACACATTCTGAAAGCAGGAGATCATTTGAAAGCAAAAGTACCAATGTGAATAGACTGGAGAGAGAAAATTGCAGACTCGGTTTTATTGAGTGTGTTCATGAGCAGTTATTACAAGTACAACACTATTCACGCCCCAAGCACCGGCTTAAATGGTATTCAATGTTAATAGTTAAAACATCGAAATGATGATCCCGAAAGACCAGCAAGTTTTACTGGCTTTTTAGAAACTATTGACTCTTTTCTTGTCAATATTAATGTAAGAAATACTTACACCATGCATATTTATCAGTAGATTTGTATAATGGTGACTGAACACGGGATTTGTTAACCTTGGTAGAAATTTAAAATTCATTGCAACCTAGTAGCAGACAGCTGGAATCCTGGTGCGACGCCGAGCTGTTTGCTAATGTATTATAGAAAGAAAATGCTTGATAATGAGGAGATGATACCATTAATTGTATATTGATAGACATGGATATCACGTGAACAACCTGTTCCACACCGTCTTCTCTATAATTGAGCCATTTCACTTTTATAGTATAGCTGCTAAAGTATACTCTCAATACAAACTATCGAAGCCTGTTTTACCCATTGTCGGACTATTCCATTTGATTTTGTTTATTTTCATTCTCAATAAAACCTCTCTATAACGGCCACTAAAATGCGTTAATGATTTGGTATTTAGGGCAGGTTGCCACTTAAAGCAAGGTGAAAGTAAAACAGAACGCTCCTATAGGAGCGTTCTGTTTTACTTTTACATTGATTTAAGCAGCCACCTGCCTTTAACACAAAATACTTGATGTAATTTAGTGGTCGTTATAGAGAGGTTTTACTGTATTTTATCCGTTGACTATGTAAGTCAGGTTGCTCTTAGCCTTAGGGTTTATGGCAAACATTTGAGTTTGCTTTTACAGTTACGTAGTAAAGCATGCCAAAACATTACTAATTATTCTTTTATAAAACATATTGAAGTTTTATAATAATATATGCATAACAATATTAGCGGCCATCAAAAAGAAGTCTAAATATGGGTCTGTAAGACAGATAGTAGCTAAATACAGGTCAAAAGTAATTCAGAAAGCTCCTGTATGAGTTTTCGGCATTACTTTTTCCCTGCATTAAGCAACCTGGTAAAAAGTAAAGCAGAGATCTCCTATAGGAACTTTCTGCATTATAGCTTTTGCCTTGCATTAAGCAACCACCTGCTTTTTACGACTGCTAAGTTCAATTAATGCATGGCCACATAGGATAGGTGATTCTGTATATGGGCCGTGAGACAGTCTTCTACTAGTTTATTTTAACCGAGGCAATAATTAAAGAATCATATGTTGATACGTATAGATAATTATAAGGTCTTATATTTCATAATGAATTTTAAAGTTGTAATAATAATAATTATGCATGCTTATGAATTTCATGAATATAATCTATTGAGTTCATTTGCAACATCAAACACCGGTGTATGTATGTAGCCCCTTAACCCTTTCACCGCCGCAGTCGCATAAATGCAACACGACAAATAGTGCAGTCCCAGATTAAGGCGGCGTCTGATCAGGGACTCCACTATTTGTCTCAATCTCTATTTCTATATATGTTCTTTATTCCTTTGAATTTTGCATTTATTTATCTCACTTATCACGCATTTATTTACTGAATGATTTAACAAACTTGGATTGCAGACGACAATTAGAAATTTGGCGCCGAAATGGTTAACCCTTTCCTGTTCAATGTTCATGTAAGAAATAATGGCATCATGAATATTAATTAGATTATTTTTATAATGGCGTATAAATACAGAACAGTTTGACTTGGGCAGTTATTGCAGAATCAAATCTATACTGTACCATAAACAAACAGAGCAGACCTAGATCAGACGGCTCCTTTGAAGCCGTGTGATCTGAGTCTACACTGTTTGCAAATGCATGAAAATGCATTTATATGAAGGAAAGGGTTAACTCATGAATATTTATATAAGATCCATCACGTCATGAATATTCATTGACTGTGTTTTATAATGGTGTATAAAACAAGGGACATTTTTAACATACCAGAAACTTTAGAACCAGTTTTTTATAGTTCCATAAGCAAAGAGAGCAGACCCTGATCAGACAGTCTACTCTGTTTGCAAATGCATGAAAATGCATTTATATGAAGGGAAGGGTTAACTCATGAATATCTATTTAAGAATCCATCACTTAATGAATATTCATTAACTGTGTCTTTAAAATGGTGTATAAAACAAGGGACATTTTGAATATACAAGAAATTTTAGAACCAGTTCTTTATAGTTCCATAAGCAAAGAGAGCAGACCCTGATCAGACGGTCCCTACAGGTGCCGTCTGATTTGGGTCTGCTCTAATTGCAAAAGCGTGAAAGGGCGGTAATAAGTTAATGTTGACATCGAATGATAATGTTTTAAAGTGTTTTTTCTTTTCATTGACAGGTATCAGAATATAGACAAAACGTTGAGAGGATGTCCATGAACAGATACAAAATGCCTGTCGTCAACAACATCCTGCAGTAGTTCGTTTCAGCCTTTCACTGATTTGTCTCACCTGACTGGGTATATTAAATGTCTGAAGCTCTTGTCCATCTTTGTTTAACTATTTTCTCCATGAATATTCATGTAAAAAATAATGACTAATGACTGTTAATTAGATTAATTTTAACTGGTTCATGGACACATGAATTTCTGACCATAGCAGAAACGGTAGAATCGTATCTATAGTATTCCATAGGCAAACAGAGCAGACCCAGATCAGACGGCTCCTGTAGGAGCCGTCTGATCAGGGTCTCCTCTGTTTGCTAAGGACATAGAAAGGCGTCTTTATGAAGTAAACGGTTAACTCTTTTCTCTATAATATTATTGAAGACAGAGTATATCCAGATCAGACGGCTCCTGCAGGAACCGCCTGATCCAGGTCTGCTCTATTTGCGTATGAAATAATACATAGTGTTTGTGACATTCTAAATTTTCATAATGCTATTACAAAAATTCACCTAGTTTATATTCATGATAACATTATTTTATTTCTGACATTGATATTCATGAGATGATGATTAAACTGAATGGAAAATAAGATTCACTTGACTGTTGTTGTAGACACATTCCTCCAGACGGGTATTGTATGTTGTTTTCCAAATACATAGCAGTTAGTTTAACCCAAGATAGGATTTGTTTGGCAGAAAAAATACATATAAAAATATTTTAATTATTTTTTCAAAATATTCCGATTACCTACGGCTCTATAAAAAGCAGTGATTTAACCCTTTGCTCAAGGGATATTCATGTAAGAAATAATGACGCCATGAATGTTAATTAGATTTTTGTGTTATAATAGCACATGGACACGGGACATTTTAGTCAATGCAGAAACTGTAGAATCATATTTATATTATACTATAATCAAACAGAGCAGACCCTGGTCAGGAGCCGTCTGATATGGGTAGTCTCTAGTTTAAACATATTTATTGCATATAATGTCATGCATGAGATTGGGCTACAAGTTTTTACAACATTATATAATATTCTCTGTTGCAGAGGCATAGAAAGGCGTATTTATGGAGTAAAGGGTTAACACTTTACTCCATGAATATTCATATAATAAATAAATGATATTATGAACATTAATTACGTTACTTTTTATAATGGCAAATGCAAAAAAAAAAGAGTTTGGCTGTGGCAGAAGCTGCAGAATCAGCTCTACATTATTCCATAAGTAAACAGAAGAGGCCTTGATGAAACGGCTTCTACAGGCAAGATAGCAAGATAGTGTGTTTGGCAGAATTCGTTTCAAAAATTAATAATCCTGTTATCTGCAGCTCTGGTTTGGCAAAGGGTGTAACACCACCCATGAGGACAACACGATTATCTCATTCAATGTATCGTTCCTTTCATACAAACATTTTTTCACGTATTTGCAAACAGAGTAGACCCAGATCAGACGGAGCCATCTGATCCGGGTCTGCGTCGTTTGCTTATACAAATTATTATAGATCGGGCTACACAGTTCCTGTCCATACCAAAAAGGGCCATTGTGTATGTGCAATTATAGAAAATCAGCTAATGTACAGTAAAACCTCTCTATAACGGCTACAAAATTGTGTTAATTAGTTGATATTTAGGGCAGGTGGCTGCTTTAAGCACCAACCTGTCTTTGACTCAAAATACTTGATGAAATTTAATGGCCGTTATAGAGAAGTTTTACTGTATACGTGTGCAATCATTATTTGTTACATGGATATTTAACACGGAAAGGTGTAAGAATATAGTTCAATCTCGACTGTTGGCATCAGCTGGCCAGGCTAGATAACCCACAAGAAGGACCAGGCAGGTGGATAACTAACAAGCTGGTCAGGGGCCAGAAAAAAACGGAGAATATCAAGTGATTTATTTAGAATTTAAACAAAATATGTTTGTCTACAAAACTATGTTGATATTGCTGTGTTTAAATACATAGTCTGGTCTGTAAAGTCTACGGTCCTGTTCAGGTTCAAAACGTATAATTCATAAGTAGATTCCCCCAAAATGTTTTATATTGAATCACTGTGTTTGATAATGAGCTAAATGTAACAGCCTAAAGGCAAAGGGGGAAGGGGAAATAAATTGATGGTTGGACAAGGACCAAGCGAACACCGGTAACAGACAAAGATAAGGCCGTTACAATTGGTATTGATGATTGTTAGGTCAGAGGTCTTCAAGGTTTCAGTTTGGCCCGGTTCTAACCATCACTCTTCATTTAAACATAACATCTGCCTACAAAAAATGACTAAGTTTGTTTTCTGACCTACAAAATGGAAACAATACTGAGTACGTCATCGACCATTTACATGATGAATATTCATGTAAGAAATAATGACCTCATGAATATCAATTAGTTTCATAATGGCAAATGAACGCATGATGTTATGGCCATGACAGATGTTTAGAATCAGGATCCATGCTTATAAAACTTTTAGTCGAGTCTGAGTTCGTTCTCAAGTTTTTGATTGGTCAGATTTGAGCCAAAGGCTCAAATCTGACCAATCAAAAGCTTGAGAACTCAAATCTGACCAATCAAAAAATGATCTGTCTGGGGTAGGTCTACCCTGTTGGCAAATGCGTCAAATGGTGTCTCTATCGGGTAAAGGGTTACACATTTGTCCGTCCGTTTGTATTCCCGTGTGATTGTGTTTGAGTGTAGGTCAATCGTAATTGCTCGGTGGTTTCCGGCAAGCTCGGAAAAGTACATCGTATACATGTTTTTCTCAGTCATTTTAAGTATGAATATGATTTGCCTAAGCGAAATTCGCATAATCACAATAGTTTCAATCAAATATATAAAAAGAATGATGTCAATGAAGCTGGCTTAATGGCTGACGTTTCAAACCATTTAATTCTGGTAATAAATCAATAGGATACAGTCACAGCTATCATTTATGAAAATTTCATAGAAAAATATTAACAAATAAAAATATTACAGCACTTGTCCCGAAACTTTTCGAACAACCCTCGTATATTTCAGAATGTCTTGCTATTACATGTATTTAAATCATTATTCCTGATTCTGCGACATCATTTTGAAAGTACGGTAGAACATGTCCTCACCCATTCCCTCAATATTGACGAATTTTGAGGACTCTGTAGAAGTCACTTTGTGAAACCATTGTGATAAATAGAGCATTTACTCCTATAGGAGCAAATACTCTATTTATCACAATGTTTCAAACTACAAAATTCTAACATTTTCATTTTCTCTAGTTAATGCTCCTTTTCGGTAGATTTATCCAAAGATGTTATATCTTAAAATATCCAATGAGGTAATGGGTTAAGCGACTGTTAAATTTAGATATGGTTCTGTAATGCAGGTGGAAGCTTAATACAGGTCATAAGTAATGCATAAAGCTCCTATATGAGCTTTCTGCATTACTTTTGCCCTGTATTAAGCAACCACCTGCGTTTTCAGTCCTGTGTCCAATCAATATAAGGTTGCTAAGACAGGTCTTACTATAGTCCACTGACACTTGCCTTTGAATGCATTTTGCAAACAGAGTAGACTTAGATGAGATGGCTCCTGCAGGAGTCGTCAAATTAGAGTCTGCTCTGTTTACTTATATAACTATATTGGTCTGATTCTACTGCTTCTGCCATGGCCAAAACATCATGTTCTCATGCACCATTATAAAAAAAGTCCGCTCATAAATATGCATGTTGTCATTATTTCTCACATGAATATTCAATAGGAAAAAAAGTTAATATGGGCGGTCTTCATATCGTTTCTGACGTGAATTACGTAGAAATTCACCGAGTGTTCCAATTGAGTGTAGGTGTGTGGGTGTTTTCGGACTTTAAGTCTTTCGTCAAGGCAATGGTCTAGATAATTTATGTATTAAACTAGTAGTTTTCATTTGCCCTATATCCAAATGTTATTAACCAAACGTTTAGCAAATCAAGAGTCTGAACCCTTTGCCCGATGAAAGAGGTAAGTCTGAAAATATGGAAATTGAGTGTTTAATTAAACTTTCTGGTTATCTATAATTTATTTACTTCCCTTATATTATATTATAATATATATTATATTACATCATATCATATTATATATCATATTATTTTATATTATAGTATAATATATTATATTATATGTATATATATTTATAATATATTATTATATTATATCATTTTATTATATTTATATTATATTATATTTTCTTGTTTTCAGTGACGTATTATTATGCCAGCTATTAATAAGAAACGTGATTAAAAAAAAGAAATAAAGAGTATATCATGCTCCATAGTTGTCTGTCATTGTGTTCTTTCACCAAATAAAATAGCCAACTTTTCTCAAACTACATGCATTCTGTTCTATAACTAGGTATTGCAAATATATTTCATACCAGAAGTCCCGATAAAATGTGTAAATTAAAACATTTTCAAGAATAACTGCTTTATTTCTCCACCAAACTCTTATGTTGTGACCACTCACTAGAATCGTCTCTAAGAGACGATTCTAAAGAATGCTCACAATACAGGGCTTTGTGGAGAAAGGACTATTTCAGTATTTGAGTACGCACATTTACATGTACATGTATCTATAACTCTGTTGAATACATTACCTTCGTTCACAAGCTTTTGATTGGTCAGATTTGAGCCCCTGGCTCAAATCTGACCAATCAAAAGCTTGAGAATAACTAACTAAAGTGACACAATAGATAAATCACGTGACTCTGTAATTGATTGAACTTTACGTAAGAAAGATAACAATATTTCCTACTCATACATTCCTAAATTAACAGAGTTTGTATGAGTATTAACCAAGTAAAATGGTTATTAACCCTTTCCCTCATATTGACGACTTTTGACGACTCTGTAAAAGTCACTTTGTGAAACCATTGTGATAAATAGAGCATTTGCTCCTATAGGAGCAAATGCTCTATTTATCACAATGGTTTCAAACTACAAGATTTTAAAATTTTCCTTTTCTCTAGTTAATGATCCTTTTTGGTAGATTTATTCAAAGAGGTTGTATCTAAAAATAGCCTATGAGGTAATGGGTTAAGTCGCCTAAGAATGTGACCATATTTCGGTTGAGACTATAATAACAGTCTCTTCCTCTACCCAGACAGATAACTGGCAATAATGAGGGTATAAATTACGTCATTATCTACCAACTACTGGGATGGTCACGTGATACTCTGAGTAATCGTCCGCGAAGATTCATGTTGCTGCAGCGATGCCATAGCTCACTTATTATGTCTGTTCACACTATGGTCTGTAGTAATTCTTACTTCCAATTCGTTCAAACATTTGCGAAACTATTCAATGGGTTTGAGTTTCAAGCAGCTCGGATCCCTTATGAGGCGCCGAGTTACCCGGCGTTTCAACTGGGTGTTAGCCGTTTGCAGCCGGGTAGTACAGAACATACTAAGGGTTATACTGTTTTGACACGATAAAAGGAGAAGTGTGATACAGATAAACAGCATCTATTTATTACCGAAGATTTAGAGAGTACATGTACTGTAAAGCCTCTCTATAACGGCCATTAAATTGTGTTAATTAGTTGGTATTTAGGACAGGTGACTGCTCCGTTTGATTATGGAATTATACAGATCTGATTCTACAGTTTCTGTCATATGTCGTCACAAAAATTCAGAATTAACCCTTTCCCTGTTCTGTACTTAGGCCAAATTTCAATACCTACTGAATATGAATTAACAAAGTAGTTATAACGAAATATGGAAGGTGGAACAGTGTAGGGCTCCATTTTAGAAAGTAGAGAAACATATCTTTCAAATTCCATCAGCAAACAGAGCAGACCCTGATCAGACGGCTCCTCTAGGAGCCGTCTGATCTGGGTTTACTCTGTTTGCAAATGCGTGAAAACAAGTTTATATTAGGGAAAGGGTTAAGCAACCACTTGCTTATAATGACGCCCATGTTTATTCATTAAGTGGTCGCATTAGAGAGGTTCTAATGTACATGAATATGCATTCATATAGAATACAGCAGAACCTCTCTAAACTAACCACTAAATCAATATTACATGGGGGTCAATAAGAGAAGGTTGTTACTTCACTATTCCCCTGTTTAATATTCATGTAAGGGATGCTGACGTCATGAATATTTATTAGCTGAAATTTTGTGAAGGCTTATGTACACAGGATGTTTTGTCTCAGGTAGAAACTGTGGAATCAGATCTGTATTACATGTATACCATTTATAATCAAACAGAGCAGGGTTGTGCCTGTTGAATATTCATGAAAGTAATGATGACATAAGTAGTGTTAATTAGATTTGTTTTTATGACGTCATATGAACACGTGACAGTTTCGCTCACGTGAAAACTGTAGAATCAGATGTACTATACCATAAGCAAACAGAGCAGACCCTGATCAGACGGCTCCTATAGGAGCCGTCTGATCTGGGTCTACTCTGTTTGCAAATGCGTGAAAATGCGTTCATACAACGGAAATGATTAACGTCTGTATTACCGATATATCAATTCAAAATTACAGTCAGCATGCCAAACTGTCTAGATCCTGATGAGATTCACTGTCTGATTTGGATCTAAACTTTGTGCATAGGCAGTCACATAATTGGCACTAGATTGCACACAGCTAATAGCATACAATATTATCAATCAATTGCAGTTTGTTCTGCTTCAGTAAGGGAATAAGAAACAGAAAAGTCTCATTTTCAATTTCAAAAGTGTGTTTGAGAGCACTCGCCTCAGTGTGTATAAACCTTTTACCCGATGTAAACGCATGTTTACGCCTATGCAAACAGAGTAGATCCAGATCAGACAGCTGCTTTAGGGGCCGTTCGTCCATGGTCTGCTCCGTTTGATTATGGAATTCTATTGATCTGATTCCATCTTAAAAACAGCTAATAAATATCCACGATGTCATTATTTCTTGCATGAATATTCAACAGGTAAATGATATTAACTGATGGTACTGGGACAATTCTTTTTTTTCAAGCGACATATTCTATTGATTCGACTCAATTTGTTATGCTTTAACAACTACGAAACTCACACTGTTTTCTGTAAAACATACTCGAGAGACCTTTATGTCCTATTAACCATCATTTAAAAGAATTATTCTTTTACACGAGGCATATTAAAGCCATACAAAGTTATATTACAATGGTACTTTATTTTTCAAAAAGTACTTCTTTCCTGATTGAACATTCGTGTAAAATATATGTAATTATTCTTTTACACGAGGCATATTAAAGCCATACAAAGTTATATTACAATGGTACTTAATTTTTCAAAAAGTACTTCTTTCCTGATTGAACATTCGTGTAAAATATATGACATTTTATAAACATAATGTTTGGCCATGGAAGATTATTTGAAATCAAATCAATATTATTTCATACGAAAACGGAGCCGACCCCGACTAGGCAGCTCCTAAATCAGCCGTCTGATCAGAGTCTATGGTCAACGGTATACTATTTGCAGTTGACTTTGAGTTAAATACATTACCCACCTAAAAGTGATTGAAAATTACCCTTTCTGTATAATTAATTAATAATTTAACCATTCCACACATGTACATGCATCGTCTACAACATTAAACCATTCCCTCGTATTGACGACTTTTGACGACTCTGTAAAAGTCACTTTGTGAAATCATTGTGATAAATAGAGCATTTGCTCCTATAGGAGCAAATTCTCTATTTATCACAATGGTTTCAATCCACAAAATTCTAAAAAAAAAATCCTTTTCTTTAGTTAATGCTCCTTTTCGGTAGATTTATCCAAAGTGGTTGTATCTAAGATAGCCTATAAGGAAATGGGTTAAACGTTTTACCTTAACCCCTTTCCGTTATATAAACGTATTTACAGGCCTTTACAAAGAGAGTAGCAACTTATAGACTCCTATACAGGAGCCATCTGATTATGGTTTGCTCTGTTTGCCAATGAAATTGAAAGAGTTATTTTATTACTTTCTAAAATGGCTACAGTGTTCCACCTACCATATTTCATTATTACTATTTTGCCATGGATATTCAGTAGGTATTGTATTTCGGAATAAACATATTTTTAACAGAGAACTGGTTAAGAGACGCCTGTATAAACAGAATGGACCCAAACAGTGTACATGTAGTCCCAGATCAGACAGCCCCTGTAGGAACCACCTGATCAGGGTATGCTCTATTTGTAAATGGAACATCCTGGATCTGGCTTCTATATTATTTATCATAGCAATGTTTCACTTGTTTATTTAATAAAACTAGTTAACCCTTTCGCTGTTAACGCAGGATCTGTGATTACCTATGCAAACAGTTTGGATCCAGATGAGACGCCGAGTAACTCGGCGTCTCATCAGGATCCAAACTGTTTGTTACTGTTACTATGTTTTTGAAACAAAAATGAAGAAAATCAAAAGAATAAAAATTTGTAGCAGACGACAAAGTTAGCAGACGACATAGTTTGGCAGCGAAAGGGTTAATCAATATTCATAATAGGTGGAGTCCGCCATGAATATTCATCAAGTAAGGAGTTTATTTGAATCCCAACTGCTTTTCTTTCCCTTACTTTTGAATAGTCTTGCCTTTGACCGTAGGAAAAATAATTTAATAATAATAAAAAAAAGTTTTAATAACAAAAAGGTAAAATGACAGTTCAACTGCTTAATCTTTTCATTCACGTCGTCATGTTTTAAACCTTTGTAAACAAAGACAGGTACTGTGAGAGCTTTCTGATGAGTGTTTGCTCCCTTTGCTTATTACCGTTTACATCACATGTTTGGTGTTCTCCTGTATACCATGGGCATATCTTTTCTCATTTTATAGTTTTAAACACAATAACTAATTTAAGCAATATTCATTATATGCAGAGTATTGTATAAATACTCTTGTACTAGTGATACTTTTAGATTGACACTGTATCCCAAACAAATGCCTTTCGACGCCTTTCAAACAGAGTAGATCCAGATCAAACGGTTCCTGTAGAAGCAGTGTGATAAGGGTCTGCTCTATTTGCTCCTGAAATAATTTTTATAGATATGATTGTACAGTTTCAGTCATGTCAAAACACCTCCTTGCTCATTATGCCAGTATGAAACAAATCATCTAATTAATATTCATACAACATGTGTTTCTTAACCCTTTCCTCCATAAATACGCCTTTCTACGCCTCTGTATAAGTCCACTTTTTAAACCATTGTGATAAATAGAGCGTTTGTTCCTTAGGAACAAATGCTCTATTTATCACAACGGTTTCACAACTACAAATTCTATTTGTTTTCTTTTTCTCTAGTAAATGCTCCTTTTTAGTAGATTTATTCAAAAAGGTTGGGTCTAAAAAAATAGCCAATGAGGTAATTGGTTAATGAATATTCATTAGGTAAACGGATATTTCTAGTGAAGAAGAGTTTCTTACCTCTGCTCTCGGGAACCTTGTCTTGTCCCACATACACGATGCAATTTCCATGTCTTCCACAGATCCGTTTAGACAACTAAAACAGTGTGTCAATAATGTTATTTAATCTGGATTTTTATCCCTTTTTCTGCATGGAAACCCTTTTTTATTGAAGGAGCACAATCAAACAAGACACTCGCTTATTGCTGTGAGTAAAGCATTCCACAACAACGATCAATTGAAAGTTAACACTTAACATGTCGTAAAAAATGCTGCTAGCTCAAAATCTGAAGTCTTGCATTTTTACTGACCCCCGAGTCATCCAGGCTTTACAAAACTGTTCACTGGGTGTCAAACAGCTTGAATCCTGATGAGACGCCGAGTTACTCGGCGTCTCATCAGGATTCAAGCTGTTTGCAAACGTCAGACATGTCGCAGTTGACGGGATAAAGGTTAAGTTTGTTTAAGTTTCACAAGTAACCATCACTTAGAATATCTGCATCGGAGGGTCACACAAAAAAACTGCAGGCTGTTTTATCATCATACCTGTCCTGTCTTCATATCATCACATCCAACACACTGATGCACATTTGTATTACGAAATCCGAGGTCTTTGTCACCTTTGATTGTTTAAAACAATGATAAATTAGCACTCCTTACAAAAAAGTGATTTTAACGGTGATGGGAAGTAATTCTTACGCGGATTTTCTTCACTCAAAGGGACAAGGGGCAACGAATCGTGGTCCTTAAAGGGATTTTTTTCTATCATGTTAGTCAATAGTGTCCTTTGCCAAACAAATGGCTTAAATTATTGCTTTGATTTATGTTTACGTTTGCAATTGTTAAAATGATGTCAAAGCCATGCGGTCGTTTGTGTCTTTCATACAATGTTATTAACTCTAGTCCCGCTAGTCGAGATATGTATCGCATTTTCAAATATCTTGGATCCGATTCAAATGCCGAGTGACTCGGCATCCGATCAGCATCCAAGCTGTTTGACTCGCAGGAAATAGTTTTTTCTGTTGCACATATAAAGAACCAAGCAGACAGGGGTTTAAGTAAAGGACAAAGCTACAGCACAGAGAAAAAAGGGTAAAGGATTTTTACAATTTCCACATTTGAGGAGAGATTTGAAGTGAGTATCTACTAATCAGATACCAATTATCTGTTAATCGAAATTTTCACGACATCCAATACAACAGTGGATTGTTCCTACCAGGCAGACAAGGACGAAAGATCGTATTAAATTACAACGACCTGTCATGCGAATCTCTTTGATGTTCGCCGACACAACTTAAACCCCCGGTTATTACTTATTAAAAGCCGAGTAGATTAGGCATTCTCTGTTAAAGGTATTGCATCTTCGTTACATAAATCTAGAATAATTGGATAATCTCTTCATAAATGAAACATAAATTTTCCGGTTTAACAAATGGACGGAAGGATGAAAATCACGATATATTTGCCCTGTAAATACACTGTCCCTAAAAACAGATTTAAGTGCATCGGTCTTCGTTTATTATTGCCCGTCTTGATTTAACCCGTTACTCCATGAATATTCATGTAAGAAATTATGACGTGATGCATATTAATCAGATTTTTTTTTATAATACCACATGAACACAGGAATGTTTGGCAATGGCAGTATCTTTAGAAAAAACCCCAAATACAATGTACATTATATCATAAGCAAACAGCAGTCCCTGGTCAGACGGCTCCTATACGAGCCGTCTAATCTGGGTCTGCTCTGTTTGCAAAAACGTAGAAAAAGCGTATTTATGGAGAAAAGGGTTAACTCTTCATCTCATGCATATGCATGTAATATTAAATGGCAGTAGGAATAATAATTACTGTTTTATATAAAATAAATAATAATGGCATAGTGAACAAGGGAATATTTGATTATGACACAAACTGTATGTTCAGATCTATATTAGCTCATAAGCAAACAGAGCAAACCCTGATCAGACGGCTCTTCTGGTCTGGATCTACCCTGTTTGCAAATGTGCAAAAGGCATTTCTATTATATAAAGTGCTAAAACTATTTGTATCCGTCTTTCTTTGTTTTGTCGTTTACATGTACATCTGTCTGAAAACCCCGATTCACTTCTAGTTTTACACGTGAATGGACCCAAGTCGGAAAGTCTTTTCGGTCCACTTAAACAAATCAATTAACAACCTTTCACCTGATGAATATTCATTCAAGACTCCACCCGGTACGACTATAGATTAAATTATGCTTCTGTTGAGATATAAACTAAGAAAGCTTATTGGCATTCAGAGAATCACATAAAGTTACATACCAAAATACTAAAATCGCCATTTCTCCATCAAACCCTATACTGTGACCACTCTTTAGAATCGTCTCTTCGAGACGATTCTAAAGAGTGGTCACAGTATAGAGTTTGGTGGAGAAATAAAGGATTTATTCTTGAAAATGTTTTAATTTACGCATCTTATCCGGACCTCTGCATTTAGAGAATCAGATCTGTAACGTATACGCACACAGAACAGCTCCTTCAGAAGCCGTTTGACCTGGGTCAACATCTGTTTATTATGGTATTAAAGGACATGCTTATCAAGTAAAGGGCAAACATATCTATGAAGGGAAATCACATCCTATTACGGTTAACATTTAGCAATTTGAATGATAAAAACTGAAACGGAAAGTGCGTCAAATCTGATGACAAAACCTCTGCTATGACATACAGCTTTTTTTTATATATATATATATACTTGTTTCTTATATATACGTCACATCCGGGAGGCAAGAGGGTAAGAGTGTATGTTAAATTGGACTAAACATGGGAGTCTTAATTATTTCGCTGCTATAGGTGAAACTGTGATCGACACTGCAAATAGTTTAACCCTTTCACCGCCAATGTCGCATAAATGCACCACGACAAATAGGGCAGTCCCAGATCAGATTGAAAAGGCGGCGTCTGACCAGGGACTTCATTTTTTGTCAAAGTCTCTATTTCTATATATATGTTTTATTCCTTTGAAATTTTGCATTTATTTTTCTCATGTCCTTATTGTACCGACTGTTTTAACAAAATTGGAGTGCAGATGACAAATATAAATTAGGCGCCAAAAAGTTAAATCCAGATGAGACATCAGGAACTGAGATTTTGTTTTTGAAACAAACAGACGACAAAATGTTGGAAATACGTGACAGTAAAAGAGCTATTCCCTTTCCTCCAACCGGCGCCTTTTGACGCATCTGTAAAATGGATTTTTGAAACCATTGTGATAAATAGAGCATTTGCTCGTATAATATACTCTTTATGTCCCCTGTTAAGGATTACATAGTGTACATAATTGAATTGAATGTAATTTACAATACAATCACAAAACACGTTTTTTTTCACATAATCTTCGATGTTGGAGTGCCGAAACAGAGTGCCGTAAACCGCGGAAATGCACTAGTGTTCAAAATGCTGGGAATACGTGGCAGCGAAAGTGTTAACCCTTTCCCTCCTACCGGCGCCTCTGTAAAAGTCACTTTTTGAAACCATTTTGATAAATAGAGAAAATGCCCCTTTTCGGTAGAATTATTCAAAAAGGTTTTGTCTAAAAATAGTCGAGGAAGGGATGAGGTAAAACGAACGATGTGTGTCTGTACACTCTTCTCTAGGCAGAAAGTGCGTTGACGAGTGGTGTGATTGGAATCGTAGCTAAGTTGTATGTGATTGTGAAAACCGTAGCAGGGAACAGAAATGTATGTGTAATAAGATATATAAACCATATGTAGATTTAAGTAGAATCGTAGCAGGGAGGATACCTTTAAGTAGACTAGGACTGAACAGTATAATTGAGAGTGCAGGTGAAAACTGAAACGGAACAGGAATGATAACTTTAGATGGAATATAATTGTGTAGAATAGGTGTGCATATAAGTGAAATTGAAGCAAGAGAGACAGCTCTGTGTAGAACGGACATGTGTAGAATAGTTGTGTGTGTCAGAAGAATAGGGTAGACAATACTATGTAGAAGTGTGCGTGTAGCAGGAAAGATAACTCAAGTGTGCGAAAATGAACTACAAGCAGGAAAAATAACCCCATGTTAAACAGAATTGTGTAGAATATATATCTGATTGTCTGTACGTGGAACCGAACTAACTATGAGCGATAACTCTTTATAGAATAGAAACGTGAAGAATAAGTAATACAAACACGAAATATATCCCTATAAAGAGCAATAATGTATACAATAAAGTGTGTGTATGTGGAACTGAAACAGGAAAGACAACTCTGTATAGAATAGAAATGTGTGGAATGGCCGTGCGTATTTAAGTGGAATATGGAAGTAGGAAAGGTAATAGCATGTAGAACAGGCATATTTAAAATAATTGTGTAAGTGGAAAAGTAACATTGAAAGGTAACTATATGTAGAATTGAAATGTGTAGAATAAGTGTTCGTATAAGTGGAATAGGAACAGGAGAGATAACTCTATGTTGGACAGAATTGTGCGGAATAGCTGTGCGTATAAATGGAACATATACAGGATATATGACTCTACGTAGAATAGAAATATGTAGAATAAGTGTGTGAGTAAGTGAAAAGTAGACAAGAAAGATAATTCTATGTAGATCAGAGAAGTGTAGCATAATTGAGCGTGTAAATGGACTCGAAACGGGAATTAACCTTCAGCCTGTTATGGGCGGGTGACTATAAACCTATGCAAACAGTTTGGATCCAGATGAGACGCCGAGTAACTCGGCGTCTCATCAGGATCCAAACTGTTTGACACCCTGATTGCATTTTGGTAGGCAAATTGATTATAGCTGACTTTTTTAAATGTGGTAGGTGAATAATTCTGTGAAAACAATTTGTTCGGCAGGCTAAAGGTTAAGGCTATTTGTTTGAATAATAGAATTGTGTAAAACAAGCGTGCGTATACGCAGAATCGTATCCATAATATTGGATTGCATTTGTGCATAAGAGTGTGAACACGGACAGAATCTATACATGACAGAAAAAGGAAAGTCATCTGAAAACTGAATAATGCTGGAGTTATAAATTTTGAATGCGACATTAATCACAAGTGTGCCAAAGTACAAAATGCATGTTGAACTCTATGGAAGAAAAATGTTATCACGAGAGACGGTCTGATCACCGTTTGTACGAGAAGCAAAGTTGCATTTATTTCTGAAACAGATGTGCGCTTTGTTTCAGAACCTAAAAATTAACTAAATCTGATAACTAAAAGAAGATTCTCGTTTACGTGTTTGAGAACAATTATATATCTGACAAATAGGTCTTGTCAAATACTTGTCGTTTCAAGTCTCGTGTTAACCGTTGAACCCTTCGCTTGCTGAATTTTTAAAATACATTTCTCCTTCTTTACCAATGCCCTGTTGTATAATTACATATATCTTCACTGTGTACAAGTATTTAGCTGTGCAATCACTGCTGTGGAGTGCATTGGTTGCACAATCAACTTGTAAATAGTGCAGACCCTGATGAGACAGCTCCTGCAGGAGCTGTCTCATCTGGGTCTTCACTATTTACAGGTAGGTATATTGACGTGAATAGCAAGAGAAGGGTTAATTAATATTCATATAAGAATTGATGACATCTTGACTATTAAGCAGCAGTTTCATATCAGAGAAATAGGCCTGATCAAATATACGTGGGTTCAGTACCTGCTGAATAGTGATGCAATAATTAATCCATTCCCTCCTAGACTATTTTAGACCCAACATCTTTGAATAAATCTACCGAAAAGGAGCATTAACTATAGAAAAGGAGAATTTTACAATTGTGTAGTTTTGAAACCATTGTGATAAATAGAGCATTTGCTCCTATGGAGCAAATGCTCTATTAATCACACTGGTTTCAAAAAGTGACTTTTACAATAACTCTGTAACGACATATTGAATGAACCTCAAAATCAACTCAGCTTCAGATTTTATTGCATAAAACATTTGTGTGAAGTTTCATTAATATCCTTTTAATAGTTTTCTCAGAAACCAACAGACAAACAAAGCAACGAACGCACGAAGTTCAAGGGCCGTAACCTTAAAACAAAATGACAAATAAAAAACCCCGCAAAATATGTGAAAATCCATATTAAGGTAAGATCATATAAAATGTTTTGAAGTAAATATCATTTAAAATGTATTTGCATTATATTTTAAGTGCAAGGGCCACAACTCCGAAACGACAAATCAAATGAACCCCAGAATCAAGTCAGCTTCAGGTCCTGATGCATTAAACATTTGTGTGAAGTTTCATTAATATCCATCAAATCGTTTTCCGAGAAAATAGCGGACAAACAAAATGTTGACGGACGAACGGACGGACAGAGGTGGGGGGCATATATTTATTAGGTGGGCATATAAAAAGTGGTCACAACATAGGGTTTGGTGAGAAATTAATTTACGCATCTTATCTGGATCTCTGTATTTGCAAATTAGTAACTGTCCCTGGCAACCGCTTATTTTGACTAACACTTTGACAGAGGGGTCATACAGTATATTTGTTATGACATGAATGCCCTCACTTATGTACGACTATAGCAAAAGGGTTAACTCAAATGTCCACGTTTTCAAATTTCTATGGCAACCAAAGTAAACAGCTATCCAAGAATAATATATACATGTATATTTATAAGAGTTATCTATTGCCATCAAAGTCAAAGGATGTAGAGTTCAATACCTTGTTCGGGCGAGCTTAATCCTTAAATTCCAGAACTGAAACAGGCTCCTTCCTTTCTGAATATTAAACAGAATTTGTATCAAAATATATTAACCCTTCGCTTGCTGAATTTTAAGATACATTTCTCCTTCTTTTCCCATTCCGTGTTTTATAATTACATATATCTTCACTGTGTACAAGTATTTCGCTGTGCAATCACTGCTGTGGAGTGCACTGGTTGCACAATCAATTTGTAAATAGTGCAGACCCTGATGAGACAGCTCCTGCAGGAGCTGTCTCGTCTGGGTCTTCACTATTTACAGGTAGGTATATTGACGTGAATAGCAAGCGAAGGGTTAAAACTAGAGAGAACTAGGAAACTGAATCCGTCAGAGAGGGTCCTGTTATTAATGGCAGATAAATTATCATAACTCTAACGACATAGTGATCTGATTCAACCCAAAAACTATATGCATCTTCCTCTGATGATATTAAACATATGCCCTTGATATGAAACCAACATGTGAAGTACTGCCCGAGTTATCGCGTCACATGAAAAGTGTTGACGGACGGACAGAAAATGTGATTCCTATAGGGTTCCAGCATTTTCAATGAAAGGCCCTAATGATTGTATGGAGAAACAAGGCAGACTTTTATAAAAGCTCCTTAACGCATTACCTCATAGGCTATTTTTAGATTCAACCACTTTGAATAAATCTACCGAAAAGGAGCATTAACTAGAGAAGAGGATTTTTTTTTAGAATTTTGTTGTTTGAAACCATTGTGATAAATAGAGCATTTGCTCCTATAGGAGCAAATGCTGTATTTATCACAATGGTTTCACAAAGTGACTTTTACAGAGTCATCAAAAGTCGTCAATATGAGGGAATGGGTTAATGAACCCTTTGATCTTGGGTCTATATTGTTTTGCAATGGTCACTCAGTTTACCTTACTTTAAGGGCTCAAGAAAACAGGAAAAGAATACATGTTTTCAGTATTTATTTTGTAATGAAATTTTCATTTGACCAAGAATATATTCAATGTTAATGTTAATGACATGAAGAATATAAACATGAACCCTTTACTTTATAAATACTCCTCGACGACTCCGCTAAATATGAATATTAATTCAGAGCTCCAGATAAGATGCGTAAATTTAAACATTTTCAACAATAGTTCCTTTATTTTTATAACGATTTTAGTATTTTGGTACGCACCCTTATCTGTAGCTCAATAAAATAATTGAACTAACTTTCTTATGTTGTTATATGAAACAAGTGAATTAATTATCATAACAAACAGTACATGAAATGACTTTTAGATACTGTATAAGCAAACAGAGCAGACCCTGATAAGACGGCTCCTATAGGAGCAGTCTGATCTGGATCTACTCTTTTTGCACAGGTGTCAAAATGCATTATCTATGAAGTAAAGGGTCAATGCCATTTTTCATTTGACCAAGAATATATTCAATGGTAATGTTGATAGAATGAACATTCAACTTGCATGTAATGTAGACATAAGCGTGAAACAAATAAAATGAATGAAAAATCAAAAACAAAACTTTACAAAGCTCTAGACAAGAGGAACATTGAAGAAAACAGTTTCTACATTTCTCCGCCAACTATCTCTTGCTGGTACCCTGTAGGATCGCCGAGTACCAGCAAGACCAGTTTGGCTTAGAATTAAAACATGAATATGCCCCCTCCAGTCTACAGCTCCGTTTGAATAGATTCTAATAAAAAACAAATGAATAGCCACACAAAAAGTTCATGTGATCAAACATTAAAACAACTACCATGTGTAAGTCTCAAATGAGGAAAAAATGCTTTACATCAACATCTTCAATGTTACCATGGAAACCAACAAAATGATCAATGATATATACAGTGAGTTCATTTTTCAAAACTCTCAAATCATAAACATGCACAAACACAAATACTGAATTGTGGACTCATTACAGTGTATGCATCTACCATATATTCTTAACCCTTATCCACTAATCAGCAGAACCTGACTGGTATTGGCAAACAGTTTGGATCCAGATGAGACGCCGAGTAACTCGGCGTCTCATCAGTATCCAAACTGTTTGACACTCGGTCAGTAGTTAAATCTTGAGCAAATCCTAACACTTTACTCAATGAATATTCATGCAAGAAATAATGACTATTAATTTGATTGTTATACTATCACATGGACACAAGCATGTTTTACCATGGCAGAAACTGTAGAATCATATCTATATTATTTCATTAGCAAACAGAGCAGACCCTGATCAGACGGCTCCTTTAGGAGCTGTCTGATCTGGGTCTGCTCTGTTTGCAAAGGCGCATTTATGGAGTAAAGGGTTAAATAGCCATACATCCGAGTCAGAGTAGATTTTTTATTTCAGCAAGACAAGGGTTAATACCGGTACTTATATATTGCTTTTTTTCATCTGGGAGGAAATGTATTGTTTGTCTGTTCTTTCCTACTCAGATGAAAAACAAAACAAAACAAAAACATCTTTTACCCTTTTATCCATTCGTCTTCTAACAAAAAATAGATTTTCTAAAACATATTCCACATACACCTCAGGAGACACTCATACAATCACACTTTATAGTAAATATCCACAGACCCATATGTACAAAACTATTTTCAGAATTGAACAAATATGCAGAATCTAAAGCGCCATTCACACAACTCTGCAATAAATCTGTTAGTAAAATTTGCATGAATTGTGACTTTCTTGGAAAAATAAAACCAACACCATCTAATCAACCTTAACCTGCTCTTAATGGAATAGAAGTTGAAGAGTGTTTAACCCATTCCCTCATATTGACGACTTTTGATGACTCTGTAGAAGTCACTTTGTGAAACCATTGTGATAAATAGAGCATTTGCTCCTATAGGAGCAAATGCTGTATTTTTCACAATGGTTTCAAACTACAAAATCCTAAAAGTTTCCTTTTCTCTAGTTAATGCTCCTTTTTGGTAGATTTATTCAAAGAGGTTGTTTCTAAAAATAGCCTATGAGGTAATGGGTTAAGAACGTAGATAAAAAAAAAAATTCTTCACCAAACAATATCCTGCTGGTACCTTTTTAGAATTGCCTGAAGTGATTCTATTAAGTGCCAACAAAATAGGATCTCGCAGAGAATTGAGAAATATTAAAGGTACATCTCGTATTTGAAGCTCTGTGTGTATATGTGATTTTTCTGCCAAGACTTTGGTCTCAACCATCACCAATCACCAGACAGAGCAACAGATAAAAATGCATACTCAAGGACTAAAATCGCCATTTCTCCACCAAACACTATGTTGTGACCACTCTTTAGAATCGTCTCTTCGAGACGATTCTAAAGAGTGGTCACAACATAGGAAACTTTGGTGGAGACCTAGAAAATATTTTAATTAATGCATCTTATCTGGACCTCTGTTCAGGTAAATTATCAAAGTCAAAAGATAACAAGAAATACAGTAGAATCTCTCTATAGCACTAAACATTTGTGAATAAACATTTGTGTCTTTAAAAGCAGGTGGCCGATTAATGCAAAATCATCGTAATGCAGAATGCTACATATGGGAGCTTTCCTGCTTCGTTAACTTTCATCTTGCATGTAAGTTACCGTCTTACGGATCTAGAATTTTGTCTTCTACCTACCAACTGCCTAAACAATATGGTTTGGTTTTTATTGGGTTTTACGTCAAATTAACAGTTTTTTAGTCATATCGCGAATCAACGATGTCTAGCTAATTACAGGTGGAGTCTGTTTTTCTGTGCATTGATTTACCGAAGAAAATCTAGGACCTACCACAAGCCAGCTAGAAAAAAAATGCGATAAAACCATAAAAGTGATACTGGTGTCTGAAATATATTTATCAATATTTCATCCATACTGGTGTCTGAAAAATATATATCAATATTTCATCCATTTCTATTCATAAACACAAAAACCAATCTCACATAGTATGGATCCTAATTAACCCTTTCCTCCATGAATATTTATAAGACTAGTTATGATAGCACAATGACACAGAAATTTTTGGCCATGGCAGAAAATGTAAAATTTCACAAGCAAACAGAGCAGACCCTGATCAGACGGCTCCTATAGGAGCCGTCTGATCTGGGTCTACTCTGTTTGCAAAGGCGTAGAAAGCTTATTTATGGAGTAAAGGGTTAAGACATATCTAGATCTCATCTTAACAAAAATCTGTCCATTCAAACAGTAGATACGGGAACTTGGTAATTCTAGGTCAAATAATTTCTACATTTCTCCATCAAACCCTATCTTGTTGGTTCATTAGAATAGTCACTCTGGGATTAATTACAATAAGGACCATCACAAAAGGGTTGGGAAGAGAAAAATAAAACAAGACCCAGATATATCAGAGCTACTCTTATCTACAATCACTTGCTAAGACTTCTGGTCCCTTTTTACACTTACCATATACAGTAAAACCTCTCTATAACGACCACTAAATTGTGTTAATTAGTTGATATTTAGGGCAGGTGGCTGCTTAAAGCAAGGTGTAAGTAAAACAGAACGCTCCTATAGGAGCGTTCTGTTTTACTTTCACCTTGCTTTAAAGCAGCCACCTGCTTTTAACACAATACTTGATGATGTAATTAAGAGGTTGTTATAGAGAGGTTTTACTGTACTACTACAAAGTTTGTCAAACAAATTAATTACTACATGTGCAATAAAATGGATTCAATTAGGATGCCCGAATTTTTGCTCCATATCAAAAGAGCATTTCATGCACCATGTGTGTCAACTGCCAGAAGTAAGACGAAATGAAGCGTACTTCAAATAGCATGACAGAGAATGACGAACAGTCAACAGAGAAGTGATCCAAATGTGATCCAAAACTTCCCAAGTCTGAAATCATTCTCAAGTATCTGAAGCAAGCTCAGAATCTGACCAATCAGATGCTTGAGAATGAGCTCGCACTCAAGCAAAAAGTTTTAGACTATCGAGGCATGATGAAACAAACTATTTCACATGTTGCTCATGTTTTTCTTCACAAATGGATGAAAAAAAAAAGACAATCTTACTAAGCTCAAAACACGTTTAGAGCTCATAACATGTTAATTGTTGACTACCAAATTTGTTGTCTGATAAAATTCTCTTTTATTTCTGTTCTATTTCTCCTACAACATTCAGTCAGAGTCAGTTTGGATCCTGATCAGTTGCCAATTTACTCAACATCTCATCTGGATCCATACTGTTTGCATAGGTAATCACGGATTTGCCACCTGCATGCAACAAGTGAAAATACTAGTCCCCTAGACACCGGGAAACTTGACCCTTTACTCCATAGATATGCCTTTTTAATGCCTTGCAAACAGATCAGACCAAGATCAGATTGTCCCTGTCTACATGTTTGCTTACAGAATAACATATTCTACAGTTTCTGCAATGGTCGTTCCCTCGATTATATGCCCCTATGAAACATCAGTCAGTATTTCTAACATTTATACTCAGAGGTCCAGATAACATATCTAAATTAAAACATTTTCAAGAATAACTTATTTATTTCTCCACCAAACGTTATATTGTGACCACTCTTTAGAATCGTCTCGAAGAGACGATTCTAAAGAGTGGTCACAACATAGGGTTTGGTGGAGAAATGACGATTTTAGCATTTGAAAATGCACTGTTTTCGCTCTGTATAGTCGAGGAGTAAAGGTCCCTATGCATATATTAAGGACCTTACGTTATCAGGCTGCCAAGAATTACAACTAAGCAGGTTCCTGAGTGTATCACTGCTGGGAAATAAATCGTCACTGTTAGCACCAACATTTCAATCCCAACAGAGCTCCAGGTGAAGATGCACAAATTTCAACATTTTCAAGAATAACTCCTTTATTTCTCCACCAACCCCTATACCGTGACCACTCTTTAGAATCATCTCTTTGATACGATCCTAAAGAGTGTTCACAGTATGGGGTTTGGTGGAGAAATGACGATATTAGTATTTGGGTACGCACTTCATTCTGTAGCTCTGAATCCCACACTCATTACCCGTTGTCTTTTTCTATACCTTTGCAAACTGGGTAGACCCAGATCAGATGGCTCCTGGAGGAACCCTCCGATCTGGGTCTACAATGTTTGCAAATCTTTTTGCTCCATTCTCATTCATTGCCTCTACGCAATTCAAAAGGGTTAATTGTTGTGACAGACAGTGCAGACCCTGATCAGAAGCCCCCTGATTTGGATCTACACAGTATGCCTACACACATTTCTGAAAACACCAAGTGTACTTACAGTAGAACCCCTCTAATGCGACCACTTAATGAATACACATGGTTGTCTTTATAAGCAGGTGGTTGCTTAATGCAGGGTAAAATTAATGCAGGAGCTTTCTGCATTACTTTTGTCCTGCATTAAGCTACCACCTGCATCTAGCACCCAGAGTTATACCTCTTTTAGGTGGTCGCATTAGCAGGGTTTTACTGTATATATATGGGTTTGCCTTAACCTTCCAATTTTAGAATAATCATACTGGACTCCATCCACTTGTCTCTTTCAGTGGAGTCCAGTCTCAGTAAGGTTCCTGGCCAGTCCATTCTGTTCTGTTGTATTTCAGTAACCACCTTGATAGGTGTTAAACAAATTTGAATCATGATTGCACACATGAATTAATACACTTGTCACATTCCCTGTAACGGAGCATCACTACATCAAACATTAGATTTTCAGGACCATTTAGTTTTAAAATGGAATACAGTATGAAGTTAGCCGTTATTTCAGCTGTCCAAGTAGTAGGGATTGTCATAAATACTTGTTGATTGTATCATATTTAATAAAACAAGATTCTGGTCCCCTTTTCATTCATAGGTTGGTGAGTTTCCCGACCGTTTGTAGTGTTCACCAAACTTGGTCATGTACTTCTTGACAAAGTCCTTAGCCTTCGACTTGACGTTCTCGTTGACCTCCAAGTCCTCCACATGGCGACAATGCTTTAACTCCTTCGCCATCACATGGTGCGTCAACTGGAAATGTAAAAACAATAGAACAACATTAGCCAGGGTACAGCGGCAGTAAACCCTTCTCTCGCTATTCACATCAATATACCTACCTGTAAATAGTGAAGAGCCAGATGAGACAGCTCCTGCAGGAGCTGTCTCATCAGTGTCTACATTAATTACAAATTGATTGTGCAACCAGTGCACTCCACAGTAGTGATTGCACAGCGATTTACATGTACACTGTGCAGATATATGTAATTATACAACAGAGCAAGGGTAAAGAAAGAGAAATGTATTTTAAAATTCAGCAAGAGAAGGGTTAAGACACAGCTATCAGAACAGACCTTGATTAGAACCTGTTCTGCTATCCTAATTAACATATGCATTCTGATACACAATTCAACATAATTTTTATAACAAGAACGCTTTACTTAACTCGTTCCCCCCATAGGTTATTTTCAGATCCAACCTCTTGGAATAAATCTACGGAAAAGGGGCATTAACTACAGAAATGGAAATTTTAGAATTGTGTAGTTCTGAAACCATTGTGATAAATAGGAGCAAATGCTCTATTTATCACAATGGTTTCAAATAGTGACTTTTACAGTGGAGTAGAAAGGTATATTTATTGAAGAAAGTGTTAATGAGTATTCAGAACAGAAATAGAGGATCTGTTGCGAGTTGTCTTTTAAGATCACATGTTCCTAAACGAGCCTTAGAAAATGTCATTAAGCGAGCCTTAGCGAGCTTAATAACATTTTCTTGGTGAGTTTAGGAACATGTGATCTTAAAAGACAACGAGCATCAGATTCTTTTTCTCACATATCAAAAAAGTGTATTTTCGCCGTTTAAATGACATGTAAACATAGGTTTCCATGGCTTGACGTCATATATGACGTCATATATTATAAAGTGAACTTACACATGTTACAGATAAGGAAATCTTAACCTTAACTCGGAGATAAGGTATAGAGTTAATGTGTCATAAATGATCTATATCAGGTATAGAATTAACCCTTTCCTCCATAAATACGCCTTTCTACGCCTCTGTAATAGTCGCTTGTTGAAACCATTGTGATAAATAGAGCATTTGCTCCTAAGGAGCAAATGCTCTATTTATCACAATGGTTTCAAAACAACACAATTCTACAATCATCCTTTTCTATAGTTAATGAATGTTCCATTTCGGTAGATTTATTCAAAGAGGTTAGGTCTAAAATTAGTCTATGGAGGAATGGGTTAAATAAAAACTGAATTGACATAGTAGTATACAGTGTCTGATCTGGATCTACTGTGTTTGCAAATGTTTCAAAGTGTTTATATGAAGGAAAGGGTTCTGTAAAGGAATAAAGCACAACTTTATTTTATGAAGAGGCACATAGTTTGTGGAGACAGTTTCAGACCTGTAGATGTATAATGCAACGTAGTCTCCTGTCCCTTACTTCAGGCGTGGGGTGGGTGCATTATCATATCATGTAAAAGGTAATTACTGTGGAAAACATCAGAAATGAACCCACCTTTCTGGCCAAGTGTTTGAAGTCTTCTGTATTGGTGATTCTACCCAACTTACAGTCCTGTTTTCTGAATGGATTAAGGCACACTACTATCCAAGAAGACATCTGCAAACAAGTAAAAGCATCGATTTCAAACCTACACACAACAAAAACCATATCTACATATACAAAACTCAACTGTGCCAACCCTTTCCTTCACATAAACATGTTTTCACGAATTTGCAAACAGAGTAGACCCAGATCAGACGTCTGATCAGGGTCTGCTCTGTTTGCTTAACTACTGTGTAAGATGTTTCTTCAGTTTTTAAAATGATTACAACTTTCCACTTTCCATATTTCAATATAACTATTTTGTCCATTAATATTCAGTAAGTATTTAAATTTGGAATAAATACAGAATAGTGAAAGGGTTAAACACTTTGTGTACCATCAATTCCATGTGAAGCCATAGTGATAGATACAAGGGCATACTTTAAGTACTAAATTTGTCGATTTTCCTTAAAACTATGCTGTGACCACTCTAAAGATGAGTCTCAAAGAGATTATTCTGAGGAATGGCAACAAAATAAGAGTTTGGCGGAAAAACAAAGGAGCTAAAGTTGAAAAAAGTACATATCTTATCTAAAAGGTTTAACCCATATTTTTTAGAATTTTGTAGTTTGAAACCATTGTAATAAATAGAGCATTTGCTCCTATAGGAGCAAATGCTCTATTTATCACAATGGTGTCAACAGGTGATTTTTACAGAGGCGTAGACAGGCGTATTTATGGAGGAAATGGTTAATGTTCACATCTCATCTATGCCTCTAACTATGTGGCACTATTGGTAATCAGTGTGAATCCACTTGATTCAAAATATTTGACACTCTGTGTAGGAGATGAAAGAGTAATGTAGGAGAATTTAATCCATTTTCACCAGCATTTCTTTGTGAACTAATCCAAATACATGTATATATTTTGAATGAGTCCACTTTCTACTTAAATGGTCTTTCTACAGGAATTATTTTAACTATAGATGTGTCTATGAAAATAAATTGGGAAGCAAAAGCAAAAGCACAGTGTAGACCCTTTTAAGGGACACTTTAAGCACAAATCGGATCAATTATTTAATGACAAATATTTGGGGAGTACAAAAGTTACTCAGTGTACCGAGAGTTGCTGCTATCTACTGCCATGTGCTTACCTTTGACTTGAACTGTTCTTTCAGTTTCCGTGACATCTCACTGGAAGTATCTGCAGCTGCAGTGGTCGTAGTAGAGGAGGAAAACAACCATTCCTTTTCCTTTTTCTCTGACTGGAAATAAACAAAGTTTAAATGTCAATTTTTCTTACAATGAACAAATTCTTACCAGCACAGATTATTAACTTATTATCATTATTAAGATTATTATCAGTCCCCTATCTTCAAAATTATTACAAATGTACCAATAGTGTGTTTAAAATTAATCTGGGTCTACACTGTTTGCAAATGACAGTGCAGGGCGAGTCCAGCTTTCAAAGGGTTAAATGAAATTGGACATTCAGATATTTTTTCATCATTATTATCAGAAAGACAGCAAACAATAAGATATTACACTAGTTGATGAATCATTGTTTAACCCATTCCTCCATCTAAAGGCTATTTTTAGACCCAACCTCTTTGAATGAATATACCCAAAAGGAGCATTTACTAGAGAAAAGAAAAAAATTGGAATTTTGTAGTTTGAAACCATTGTGATAAATAGAGCATTTGCTCCTATAGGAGCAAATGACGTTTTAACACAATGGTTTCAACAGGTGATTTTTACAGAGGTGTAGAAAGGCTTAATTATGGAGGAAAGGGTTAAAATGTGATCCTGATAAACTTGCTCCGAAGCAGTTTGATATTGGTCAACACTATTTGCCTAGTTTCTCTGAAGATTTAGGATTATCAGGAAATATATCACTCCATAACATTCTAACTTAATGTCCTGTAGATTACACATTCACAACAGGTAAGTAAAAACAAACACAAAATACATACGAAAATACCCAACAAAAGCACTGCATGTAGGTGCCAACACTTGCATGTTCGATTGTAGCCCGTGCGATGGTGAACAAGTGTGTGAAGTACGTAAGATTTACATGAATAGTAAGGCAGTAACAGCCAACAGACCAGGCCTGGGTCTGCTCTGTTTGCTCATGGGAAAATATAGATTTGATTTTAAAGTTTCTGTAATGACCAAAATTTCCTGCGTTGTGCTAATCCATCACGTTATTATTTCAAATACGCCTCAAAGCAGAGTAATAAGCAGCTGGGGTGATTTACTAATTGGTTTGCTTCTTTGCACAAAATATGCATAATTGCAATCAAACAATATCCTCAAATATAATATCAATCCTTTAATGCGCCAAATTAACCCTTTACTCCATAAATACGCCTTTCTATGCCTTTGCAAACAGAGTAGACCCAGATCAGACTTATGATTAGGGCCTGTTTCGTTTCTTAACCCATTCACTCATATTGACGACTCTGTAAAAGTCACTTTGTGAAACCATTGTGATAAATAGAGCATTTCCTCCTATAGGAGCAAATGCTCTATTTATCACAATGGTTTCAAACTACAAAATTCTAAAATTTTCCTTTTCTCTAGTTAATGCTCCTTTTCAGTAGATTTATTCAAAGAGGTTGGATCTAAAGATAGCCAATGAGGGAATGGGTTAATGAAATCATATAGATTTGATTCTACAGTTTCTGTCATGGCCAAAACTTCCTGTATTCATATGCCATATTCTTTCTTATATAGATATTCACAAGGTAAAGGGTTAAATGCTCTGACACCTGCTTTTACCCTTTATTCCATGAATTACAGAATATTCATGTAAGAAATAACGGAATCATGAATATTATTTCAGATCAATTGTTACAATAGCACACTGCACATGAACACAGGAATTTTTTTTAGCCAAGGCAGAAATTGTAGAATATCCTACAGGAGCGGCAGCCGTCTGATCTGGGTCTACTCTGTTTGCAAATTCGTAGATCTGTGTATCTACAGAGTAAAGGGTTAATTGTCAAGATTGCGGGAAAATTTTCTTTAGATGGATGTTACATAATTGTTTCACTATTAATAAAATGATAAGTTTTGCTCTTCTGCATTAAATCAATTAAACCCTTCACATCATGAATAGTCCTGTAAAAATTAATGACTGCACAACAATTAACCCTTTCCCTGTCCTATATTCCAAATTTCAATATCTACTGAATATTCATGGACAAAATAGTTATAATGAAATATGGAAGGTGGAATATTGTAGCCATTTTAGAATCTAAAGTATCAGATCTATCAAAATCCATTAGCAAACAGAGCAAACCCTGATCAGACGGCTCCTCTAGGAGCCGTCTGATATGGGTCTACTCTGTTTGAAAATGCATGAAAATAAGTTTATATGAGGGAAAGGGTTAAGACCATTATGTGTGCACTCATTCTTGATTTTATCATGATTAAGTTGTTTGCTAATTTTGTCCCCAAGTTCACCTTGAGTGATCAAAGAATGATCATTACCTCATATTTGTTATTGCTTTGTCAATGAATGTCATTATGCATAATAAACGGTGTTAACCCTATCAACATAAAGTTTTCTAAGTGGATAAAACCATCAATGTTTAACCCTTTCCCTGTACTATGCCTATTTCAAAATTCAATATCAACTGAATATTATTAATGAAATATTGAAATCAGAGCAGATCCTGATCAGATGGCTCCTATAGGAGCCATCTGATCTCGTTCCTCTCCGTTTGCAAACACATGGACAAAAGTTTATTCGGTAGATTTATTCAAAGAGGTTGGGTCTAAAAATAGCCTATGGAGAAAAGGGTTAACCCTTTACCTCAGACACATCTTTTTATGCCTTTGCAAACAGAGTAGACCAAAACCAGATGGCTGCTGTATGAGCTATCTAATCAGTATCTGCTCTGGTTGCTTATAGAAATAGGTCAATTCTACAGTTTCTTCCAATGACAAAAACAACAACCCGCATTCATATACATGTACTGTTATGAATAAATAGTAATGGTATCATTATTTCTTATATAAATCAGAGCTACAGATAAAGATGTGTACCAAAATACTAAAATTGTCATTTCTCCATCAAACCCTATACTCTTACCACTCTTTAGAATCATCGCTTCGAGACGACTCTAAAGAGTGGTCGCAGTATAGAGTTTGGTGGGGGAATGAGGGTTTTAGTATTTGGGCATGCATCCTTATCTGTAGCTCTGGTCTAGCCTACTCCTCATCTGGAGCAAAAAAAAGGTACTGTTTTGCAGCCAATAAAGTACTGATAATTTAACTTTAAATGCTATTGATTCGATGCTGTTTACACTGTCAGAGAAAATATCTTGTGGAATAATAACTTGCACTTTCTTTTCAACTTTTGTCACAATAAGATTTTATTTTTTAAAAACCTTTCGCTCTAATAAATTCAACAAGTAACAAATATGCATGCCAATCTGGGCCTCATGCTTAGCTCAACTAAACTTTCAAACTTACAATTTAGAACATCTCTATAGCAACTAAAAGATGGACTTCTATAAATGCAGGTAGCTGCTTAATGTAAATGAGAGTAATGCAGAAAGCTCCCACATGTCTTCAAAAAGTCTAGAATAAGCCTTATTCGATGTGGCCACAGCAGAGAAGTTATATATATACAGTAAAACCCCGCTAATGCAACCACCTAAACTAAAAGAGGTATAATAATTCTGGGTGCTAGATGCAGGTGGTAGCTTAATGCAGGACAAAAGTAATGCAGAAAGCTCCTAGAGGAGCTTTCTGCATTACTTTTGTCATGCATTAAGCAACCACCTGCTTATAAGGACACCCATGTTTATTCATTAAGTGGTCGCATTAGAGGGGTTCTACTGTAATGTACAGCTCTATAAAACTCAACAAAGACTAACAAAAATCGACTCCGAATATGACCTCAAGCTTTCAGAGAAATCAGGGCAGCAGATAAGATGTCTAAAAGAAATATTTTTCATATTTTCTCTGCCAAACGGTATCTTGCTGCTACTCATCAGAATCTTCTCGGATAGATAATTCTACTGAGTAGCAGCGAGATAAGGCTTGGCGGAAATTAATTTTGATACAGTAAAACCTGCCCTAAGCAGCCATCCATTTATTGAACATAGGAACGTTAAAAAGCAGGTGGTTGCTTAATGCAGGTCAAAAGTAATGCAGAAAGCTCCTGCATTAAGCTACCACCTGTTTTACAGACCGTTAAATAGACTTCTTTTAGATGGCCGCTTAACCCTTTCCTTCATATAGATGCCTTTTCACGTGTTGCGTTTGCAAACAGAGTAGACCCAAATCAGATGGTCTGATCAGGGTCTGCTCTGTTTGCTTTTGACACGATATAGATCAAATTGTAATTATTTTGTCAAAGATTACATTATATAAGTTCTGCTAATAAATATTCATGATGTCATTTTCTCTTTCATGAATATTGAACAGGGACAGGGTTAAGAGAGGTTCTACTCTAGATCAGTTTACATTCTTATATACAGCCCTGGGCATACCTAAGCAAGGCTATCAGTCAAACTGTAGCACTCACAACAAGCACTTACAACAGCAAAGTGTAGTAATGGTTTAACCCTTAACCCATTCCCTCATATTGACGCCTCTGCAAAAATCACCTGTTGAAACCATTGTGATAAATAGAGCATTTGCTCCTAGAGGAGCAAATGCTCTATTTATCACAATTTTTTCAAACAACAAAATTCTAAACTTTTCCTTTTCTCTAGCTAATGCTCCTTTTCGGTAGATTTATTCAAAGAGGTTGGATCTAAAAATAGCCTATGAGGTAATGGGTTAACGGTAGGACTAGCTGAGCCATTTGAATGCATGGAAAAAGGTTAACCAAACACCTTTCGACACCTTTACAAACATAGCAGACCCAGATAAAAAAAGTTCATGTAAGAGCTGTCGTATCAAGGTCTGCTCTACTTGCTTATGCAGAAAAAAATATTTTAACAATGTTTCTAAACACTTCTCTTACATAAATATCTGGCAAAATGCTTATTCACTCTTTACTTCATGAATATACTTCATGAATATTCAACAAACAGTGTATACCCAGATCTGAGGACTCCTCCAGAAACTTCTGATCTAGCTCCTCCCTGTTTGCATATCAGCTGCATATAAACCTTTACTCCATGAATATTCATATAAGAAACAGTAATGTTATGAATACTAATTTAATAGATTAATTTTTATAATAGCATATAAATTCAGATCTATATATTATTTCATAAGCAAACAGAGCAGACCCTGATCAGACGGCTCCAACAGGAGCCGTCTGATCTGGGTCTACTCTGTTTGTAAAGGCGTACAAAAGCGTATTAAATCATGGAGTAAAGGGTTAATAGACATACTGACCTATACAATTCTTTTATTTATCATAGTGTGATAATTAGTGACATTAATATTAAATCATCATAGACTGTTTAACCCCTTTAATGGATAACTATTCATGAAAGAAATAAATACTTTAGGAATCTCAAGGAGCCCTTTGATCTGAATCTACACTGTTTGAAAAGGTCTTATATATTCGGTCCCAGTGTATTAACCCTTTACTCCATAAATACACCTTTCTACGCCTTTGCAAACAGAGTAGACCCAGATCAGATGGCTCCTTTAACCCATTCCCGCATATTGACGCTTTTTGACGCCTCTATAAAAGTCACTTTTTGAAACCATTGTGACAAATAGAGCATTTGCTCCATATGGAGCAAATGCTCTATTTGTCCCAATGGTTTCAATACTACATAATTCTAAAAAATTCCCTTTCTCTAGAAAATGCTCCTTTTAGTAGTTTTAATTAAAGAGGTAGGATCTAAAAATAATAGCCTATGCGGGAATGGGTTATGGTCTGCTGTGTTTGCTTATGACATAATACAGATATAATTCTACAGTTTCTGCCATGGCCAAAAGTTCCTGTATTCCTGTGTAATAATTAAGATTAAACTAATCATTGATATTCATGATGTCATTATTTCTAACATGAATATTCATGGAGTAAAGGGTTAACCCTTTCCCTCATATAAACATGTTTTCACTCATTGCAAACAGAGAAGACCCAGATCAAACGGCTCCTAGAGGAGCCGTCTGATCAGGGTCTGCTCTGTTTGCTTACAGAATTTGATAGATCTGTATCTTTACTTTCTAAAATGTCTACAATTTTCCACCTTCCATATTTCTTCATAACTATTTTGTTAATGAATATTCATTAGGTACTGTAAATTTGCCTATATACAGAACAGGGAAAGGGTTAAGGGTTAAAGAATCTGCATTCAAAGGGTTCAAAATGGCAAAAGAAAGGATCCAAATATTTTGCGTGTTCACATCGATGGGTAGCGACTACTGTGAAAGTGTCACCAGGGCTATAGCAACCCATTGTGTTGTCTCTAAAAAAACAAACAAGCTAACAACAGAAATCTTGTAACCAGCTGAACAATGACGTGGCTTACCCTTACCTCCATGGGTTCCACAAGGAGCTGGGGCTCGGAGAAGACCAGCTTAGGGGGAATATACAACTAGCCGTGAAATGAAGGAGGATCATATTGATGACAGATGATGTGATAATGTCAGAAAATGTAAAAATGATGTGATGATGTAAGACAACTTTAGAACAATGTGAAAATGTAACAAGTTTAGAAAGACAATGTGCAGGCCTTTTTCTTGCATCTTCATAGTTCCAATAAAAGGACACATTCACAATGCAAAATAGGTAACATTTTCCCAAAACTTTGGGAAAGAATCCCAATAAAGACCAATTTTTTATTCAAATGTTAGAAAAAATTTCAAAGAAAGTTAAAATGGGACTAAAATGCTTTCCAAACAATTCAAAGATTATTAACCCTTTCCTCCATAAATACGCCTTTCTACGTCTCTGTAAAAGTCACTTCTTGAAACCATTGTGATAAATAGATCATTTGCTCCTATGCTCTATTTATCACAATGGTTTCAAAACTACACAATTCTAAAATTGTCATTTTCTCTAGTAAATGCTCCTATTGGATCTTAAAATAGCCTATGAGGGAATGGGTTAAAATGCATTTTCCCCAAAATTGCAAGAAAAAGGCCAGACGTGATAATTCAAGAAAACGTTTTTGATTAGACATTGGGATAATGTAAGAACTTTAGACAACATTAAAATGCAAGAAAACTTTAGATAATTAAGGAATGCAAGCAAACTTCAGACCTTCAGATTATCATTAATGTGTGCGTTAAAGGCATGTGATTGTAAGAATGCTTTGAACAACGTGATAATGTAAAAGAGCTTTGAAAATGTAAGAAAACTTTAGACAATGTGAATGATAAATGTAAGAAAACATTACATAATTTGATAATGCAAGAAAACTTTACCTAATGTGATAATGTAAGAAATTTTTAAACAAAGTGATAATGTAAGAAAACTCCAGACTGAGATAAAGTAAGAGAACTTAGAAAACTCCAGACCTTCACGTTATGGTTAGTATGTATGAAATAATTCTAAAATGCGAAAAAGCATGGTAGTTATCGAATGGAAATCGAATCAATAGTTTCTGTCCTTGCTAAGAACTTCCTTGTTTATGATGCAATGACAAAATTCTGCTAATATTCATCAGATAAAGAGTTACTGCTTAGAAAGCCTGACAGGTTGATGATGCAGTTCAAATCTAACTTTTTGAATGGTAGCAGAAGATTAATTCTCTGCAGCCAGTTTGACGACATTACTTAGCTTGCGAAAAGTTACATCACATGTTTTTACATGAAGGGAGCAAACTGTAACTACCTTAGATGGAATGTCGTCCAACGGAGGTGTGCTTAGGTCCATGTTGTCGTCGGTGTGCTCACCAGTGTCAAGGTTTGGCGGGTCCCACTGAGTTTGTCTGAAAAGAAAAAGGATTAATTTCAAACTGTGTCATCATTCAAATTTATTTCTTATAACCACAAAGATGATAAGAACTCAAAATGCTCACCAGTAGTCAGAATTAATTGAGCGCCCATCTTAGGTTTGGTTTGGTTTTTATCGGGTTTTACATCGTTTTAATAGTATTTCAGTCATATCACGATGCCCAGCTAATTACAAGTGGAGGAAGACCCCAGAAGTTCTTCCGTACATGGAACAAATTGCATTGTTTCGTGCACAGAGGGACACCCAGGTAGAACCACCAATCTACCACAAGCCAGCTGGAAGACTTCCTCACATGAAAACTCCAAAGGCCCAGACAGGGATCTTAGGGTCTGTACTATAAACCAGACTAGGCATACTATATACAGTAAAACCCCTATTAACCCTTCTCTTGCTGAATTTAAAATACATTTCTCCTTCTTTACCCATGCCCTGTTGTATAATAACATATATCTTCCCTGTTTACAAGTATTTAGCTGTGCAATCACTGCTGTGGAGTGCATTGGTTGCACAATCATCTTGTAAATAGTGCAGACCCAGATGAGACAGCTCCTGCAGGAGCTGTCTCATCTGGGTCTGCACTATTTACAGGTACGTTTATTGATGTGAATAGCAAGCGAAGGGCTAAATGGACAATCAAATCAGTATCAATACGAGTCTGTATGACAGGTTGCAACTTAATGCAGGTGAAGTCAAGCAGAAAGCTCTCAAAGGAGCTTACTGTATGACTTTGATCCTGTATTAAGCTGCCACCTGGCTGAAAATCTAAATTATTCTTTACTAAAGTTCAAGTGAAGATAGGTTTCACTATACTGACAAAATATCAAGTCATGTGATAGTCAACTAAGGCCACCACTAGAAATGCTTCCATAGGATACATATGCTATTTTGACCCACTCAAGCATGCACAGGGCTATCGCTTAACATTTATTCCAATATTCGCAATCAGCGTCGCATTCGCAGACAGCTTGGATGCAAACGAGGCACCAAGTTACTCAGCATCTCATGATGACCAAAGCTGTTTGACAATTGGTCAATAGATTCTCACAAGCTAGATCGCATCTGAAATGGTCAAAGATGCGCCAGATCCAAATTTGAGCAGACATTATTTTTTCCCAGGGGGTAAAGGTTAACATCCCACTATATGGGTACATCTTTTTTTTAAACCCTTTACTACATGAATATTAAAACAATAATGACACCATGAATATTATTTTTTTATTTTTTTTTATTTTGGCACATGAATACAGGAAATTTTGGCCATGGCAGACAGTCTGATCTGGGTCAAATCTGTTTGCAAAGGCATATTTATGGAGTAAAAGGTTAACTTAATCTTGCTTTATCCTTACATTTTCTTGTGCCAGTAGCCTCAGTCCAGATGAATAAAGAAGATGTATATTTTTTTTATTAAAAGAATAGCTCCTTTATTTCTTCACCTAACCATATGTTGTTACCACTTCATAGAATGATCTCTTTAAGAACATTCTATGGAGTGGTCACAACATAGGGTTTGGTGTTGAAATGACAATTTTAGTTTCAGAAGTGTGCTCCTTGATCTACAGTACTGCTCAGTCTTTGCCATTTCGTGATTCAACTAACAATTCTCAAAATTCGCTGACCTTGAAATAAATTCAATTTCCCTGAAACCCCCCCCCCCCCCAGGGACATGTGGCAACCCTAATTATGTGTTTGCCTAACAAAACAATTATTGACAGATAGATAGTGCAAACTAAATCCCTAGTTGATGTTAATCTGCTTAAGTAGTAATATGAGAACAGTTTGCCCAACCTTGTCACTGTGTGGTAGTAGTACAGCTTTCCCTCCGCATCACGAGCTGTCTTCCAGTTAGGTGGTAGCACCACTGGTTTACTCTTTGGTGGTGAAGGAGGAGGTGGCACGTCTTCCTCCTCTGGGATGGTGGTGGGCGCCATCTTAGCTGAGGGCTCCAGGTATTGCTGCTTAAAGGCTTCAACCTGTTCAGGTGTTAAGAGGACATGTCTCAATTCATCCTCACTTATTAACCCTTCGCTTGCTATTCACGTCAATATACCTACTTGTAAATAGTGAAGACCCAGATCAGACAGCTCCTGCAGGAGCTGTCTCATCAGGGTCTGCACTATTTACAAGATGATTATGCAACCAGTGCACTCCACAGCAGTGATTGCACAGCGAAATACGTATACACAGTGAAGATATATGTAATTATACAACAGGACATGGGTAAAGAAGGAGAAATGTGTTTTAAAATTCAGCAGGCGAAGGGTTAAATTCAACCTCAAGTCTAATTTACAATCAAAGTTATGTAAAAAAAACAATGTAAGATTAAGTCATCTGTGATGTGTTAAACCTTACTGTGCTGAAAAATTCCTTTCTTAACTCATTCCCTCATATTGACACCTTATGACGCCTCTGTAAAAGTTATAATTTGAAACCATTGTGATAAATAAAAGCATTTGCCCTCTTTATCACAATGGTTTCAAAACTACACAATTCTAAAGTTTTCCTTTTTTAACTAAATGCTCCTTTTCAGAAGATTTATTCAAAGAGGTCGACTCTAAAAATAGCTTATGATGTAATAGGTAAATGTACAATTTCACATTAATATTGTTTATCTCTGAAATTTTGAAGTAAATCCTCCCATTTGTGTATGTGGAGTTGGACATTTGCGGTATGCCTCCCGCCTTGTTGGGAATTTAGGAGCAGTCGGATCAATGTCTGCTCTTTGCTTTTGACATGATATACATCTGATTCTAGTTTTTCTCAATGCAAAACATTTCCTTGTGAAATTTACATTATAAAGATTCAGTTTAAAAAATAAATATTAATGATGCAATTATTTTTTTAAACAAATATTGAACAGGTAAAGGGTTAAGAATACATGTATATGACTTTGATCTGGGCTTACAGTACCTGGGCTAAGAAGGCCATGTGCTGTTCTGTCATGGGCTCTGCATCAGCTTCTGGGGCTTGAGGCATACCCATTGATCCTGCTCCCTCTGGATAGCCCTGATTGGCCTGAAAAAAAGAAAAGATATCTCATACATTAAGTAACTGTATTGTGAACAAATTTGTGAAACAATTTGCAAATAAACTGTATCAAAATTAGCAGCTCCACATCTCATCTGGATCAAAGTTGATTTATCTAACTAGTTGTAGTTCTGTGGAAAGTATATATAGTTTATATATATTTCATATTTAAGCTTAATTTGTGTATTATGGTCAAGGTTGCCCAAAACACATTCTTCTGTTTTAAAAAGGGAATTAATACTGAACTAGGCATTCGATTTTCTCTGATGAAGTATTTCTTTTTTTTACCAAAATCAAACAATTCTGTCATTAATTCTTATCAAGAATGATCTTGTTGATAGAAGAGTCGCTTAAACAAACCTGCAGACCCTCATCAGAAGTTTCCTACACAAGCCATCTGATCTGGGTCTACTCTGCTTGCAAAGGCCTGAAAAGGCATCTACATCAGGTTGTGACCTTGACCTTTGAGACAGGAACCTGGTTCTTTTTCCCCCCAACACAACGTCTTAAGTTGGTGAACATTTGCATCAAGTTATTTTGAATTCCACTCGTAGTAGTTACAGCGCGGACACGATGCAGGACTAACAGACCGACTGACAGACAGATTGGATGGACAGAATGAATGAATGATGTTTTATGGCCCATCAACACTGATGGTCATTTAGAGCCGAATAAATGGATGGACAGTGCGATAACAGGGTTCCCACAAAACAGAAAAAATAAAATTCCCTGACTTTTCACTGACTTTTCCCTGACTGAATTTCAATTTTCCCTGACCCCATGTTAACAGAAGTTTAATTGGTCATCTATGAGCATGATCAATAAATGTTGGCGTCCGTCCTCCCCATCAGCCAATCCTTACCACCTCTCTCTTTATGACAACTACATGTATATAATTATACAGCAGTCGTTTTTTGATCATTTAAAAAAAAAAATGTTTTTTACTTTTTCATTTTTAATTGCTCAATATTGAATGTAACATGCATGATGCCAAACATGTCCTAATATGCACCCTAAGTATAAAGTCTCTTGAATCTTTTCTACCTCTCTCAACCCTTTCTCCATGAATTTTTATTAGAGACTCCGTCTACTATGAATATATAATTCAGTAAAACTTTATGTTTAAGCAAAGTTAAGAAATATTTTGGCAGTAGACTAAAGCAAAAACTCAGATTTATGATATTTTTCTAAGGTGATAAAATGTGTATCTATGGTGGAAAGGGTCAATCTTTCAGTTTTTCTGTGTAAGCTGAATTTTAAAATAGTACATATAGTGTGTAGGACACTGATATAGCATGCTATTAAAATGGGGTCAAAATTGACCCCACCCCAGGGATGGCTGGTTTCCTATAGAAACACATAGTGAAAACTTTGAAAATCTTCTCCTCTGATTTTCTGGTGAGAGATATCAGGGCCTTTCAGGCCCTCTTGTTTTGCAATTTAATCAAAATTTTGCATCACTTGGGATGTTTTTCCCAAATTGGGAAAAATAGGTCCTTTTAACAGGTCTCTGTAGATGCCAGAAAATGGTCTGCATTTTCACCGTTTTCATAATAGCAGACCAAATATTGCTGCCCTTCAGTACAGTAGAATGTCCAGTATTTAGCACTGCTGCCCAGCCTGTCCTAACATGTGAAGACAGTACAGTAGAATGTCCAATATCTAGCAGCTGCCCAGCCTGTCCTATCAAGTGAAGACACTACAGTAGAATGTTCAATATCTAGCATTGCTGCCCTATTCTAGCACTGCTGTCAAAACGGATGCTGGAGTCTTGCAGAGGTGCCAAAATTCTCCAATGATTTTGTTTTAACAGACTTCATGATAAATATACTATAAAATTTGGATGTGAAATATACAAAGCTAATCAAAGATGTATAAAGATGCCTGGTTTAGTCAAAATTGAAGAAACTGCCTTAGCTTTTTATTTTCATTCTTTCTCCTTTTTGACATTTTTCCTCAGCCCTCATCCTTTGGTTCCAAATTTCCCTGACTTTTCCCTGACTTTTGCCAAATTTCAATTTTCCCTGACCAATTAAAAAATTCCCTGACTTTTCCCTGACCTTGAAAAAAAAACTTTTTTCCCTGTCCGTGGGAACCCTGGATAACTATATGCCGCCCTTTGGGGGCATAAAAAACAATAATGTTACCTGAGTGTTGGCATAATTATATCAACGAGATTTATCATGATGAACCTTTAAAGGAAATGTTAATTTCCTGCCCATGCTATATGATGATTTACCTGCATAACTGCTTGTTGGTACATAAGAGTCAGGTTCTCCAGCTGCTGGGGGAAGTTAGGATTGGTCGTCATAAACTGCTGCAACAACACCTGGTCCATCGCCACTGAAATACAAGCACAAATCAAAATACAGAACTGTTCATAATAATATAACGAAGGTTTAGCACAAAAGTACACTACAGTAAAAACTCAATACTACAAAATTTTAGTAATGAGGAATATGTCTTTGTAGGCAAGTGGCTGCTTAATGCAGAGTGAAAGTCATGCAGAAAGCTCCTAGAGCTTGCTGCATGACTTTCACCCTGCATTAAGCTGCCACCTGTGTTAAAGATCAATAATGGTATGTATTTAAGTGCTCGTTTTTGATGTATTGCAACAAATAACCTTTAACCTTGCAGTATGAGGTACTAAATGTTTGAATCCAGATGAGATACCAATAACTTGGGAGTAACAACAAGTTCCAAGCTTACCAACACTTCTCAAAACTAAATCTTAAAATAAATACTACCAACCTTTGCACAACTTTTGGATCCGAGATTATATACCCATATTAACCTGGAATATCATCAGGGCCCAAATTTGTCAATTAATATTCATAAAATCAATATTTCTTAAATGAATAATCATTAGGTAAAGAGTTAAAAGCACTTATCAATACAGTTGAACTTAGATATCTCAAATTTGGATAACTCGAACTTCAGGATAAGTAAAAGTTCAGTTCATCCAAATCTTGCAATACAGAGTTGCTCTTACCTGTATCACTACACATATATCTAGAAACACATGTGACAGCTAAATGCATGTCAAAAGTAAATGCTGAAAGTTGCTACAGTAGTACAGGCATATTTATTAAGTTAACTACGCTTTCTGACGCCTCTGTAAAAGTCATTTTTTGAAACTATTGTGATAAAGAGAGCATATGCTCCATAGGAGTAAATGCTCTATTTATCACAATGGTTTAACAAGAGCACAGCAAGTGGGTGTCAATGCTCATCTGTCGTCATTGTCAAGATGAACATGCATACCAAAAATGAAAGTTGTAAATGAAAAATTGAAGAAGATATGGTCAATGTTAAGATTTCGGACGACGATGACAACAACGTCAATAGCTCGTGATTTCTTCGAAACAGACGAGCTAAAAATTACACAATTCTAAAATTCTTCTTTTCCATATTTAATGCTCATTTTCAGCAGATTTATTAAAAAAGGATGGATCTAAAAATAGTCTAGGAGGGAATGAGTTAATGGTTTAAGTTTTAACAGTGTAAAGATTTGCCGTACATTGCTGAATGAACTGTTGCGGATCTATGCCAATGGATGGCATGAAGTTGGGGTCCTGGGTGGCGTAGTACATGAAGCTGGGGTCCTGCATAAGCTGCTGCATGTGCTGGTATTGTATCAGCTTCTCATGCTCCATCTGCTCCATCTGCTGACGCTGATACTCCGCTGCACGCTCATCCTGCGCCTTCACCTGGGCCTCGAACAGCTGACGACGTTCCGACTTGCTCATTTTTGGTGGAGTCACCAGGTAAGACTTCCTGCAAAAGTTGAGTTATTACTTACTTTTATTTCAAGCATAAATGACAGAGCTGTGGGAAAAGACATACTGATTACGACAAAACATTGTACATGTATTCTCCAAATGGTCTCAGAGAATCAAATATCATATGAGCATTTAAACAAGAGGGCCTGAAAGGCCCTGACATCGCTCACCAGACAATCAGAGGAGAAGATTTTCAAAGTTTTCACTATGTGTTTCTATAGAAAACTACCCTGCCCTGGGGCAGGCAAATTTTGACCCAAGGGGCATAATTTATGTAACTTTTGTAGAGGACCTCACATGAAATTTTTTTAAGAAAATGAAAACATATTACAATGTCAATCTAAAGAAGGGCATGTACAAAAGTATGTAAACCCTCTCCCTGGGTAAATTGGTTGAATTTCAGAAAGAATAAATTAATCTACACATACTTATGATATTCAAAATTTCAGATATTTTCATTACACCTTCATGAGTTATTATTATTCATATCTTAATTTATTTTCAACCCTTCCCCTGTTCTATGTTTATTCAAAATTTAAATATCTACTGAATATTCATGGACAAAATAGTTATAATGAAATATGGAAGGTGGGATGGTGTAGCCATTTTAGAAAGTAAAGAAACATCTTTAATATCCCATTAACAAACAGAGCGGACCCTGATCAGACAGCTGCTATAGGAGCCATCTGATCTGGGTCTGCTCTGTTTGCAAATGTGTGAAAAGGTGTTAACATGAGGGAAAGGGTTAGTAAACATATTATAAGTATAAATAAAAGTACACAAAATGAAAATAATGTAATGCAATTTGCACTATATCATATCATAAGCAAACAGCAGATTGAACAGATGGCTACTACATAAGCCATCTAATCAGGGTCTACTCTGTTTGCAAAGGTGTAGAAAGGCCTATTAATGGAGTAAAGGGTTAATTGTCCTAATTAATGTGCAACAGGCGTCATCTAACTATAACAATTTTCTTTGTTTGGGTCTGCAATATTACTGCAGATCTACTAACAACAAAGGAGGCAATCCAGTTGTTATCAAAAAGGGAGATAACCTACCTTTAAATGTATGCTAAAAATAGACACCAGTAAATGTTTAACTAGAGATATGCCTGTCTCCCTTAACTGGCTTGCAACTGCAAGCTTGTTGCAAACTTAATCCTAGCAAAAATTTTTTTAATGAGCTTGCGATTTAGGTTTGGATTAGCTAGCATTTAGCCCTGGTTATATACAAGTTTAGTGAACAAAGAAAACCCATCCATATGCATAAGTGATCTGCAATTATCCCTAGTCAATATGCTTATGGCTGATCACTCACTCTTCAAAGGTCCTATACCTTAAGCCTGCTAATATTACACAAGCTACTTGCTTTGGGGTTTTTTAGCATTTATAATAACCTTTGCAAACAGTCTGGATCAAGTCTGGATCAAGATGAGATACAAAGTAACTTGGCATCTCATCAGGGTCCAAACTGTCTTTCACTATGACATTTGTTTTTTAAAAGATATGGAAGGAAACAACTTTTGCAGCTCTATTTACCACAATGGCTTCAAATCTACACAATTCTGAAATTTTCAAAGAAACAGGATCTAAAAATAGTCTATGAGGGAATGGGTTAAAAACAGTGTGAACAAACAGACACTAATTCTGAAGCAGACAACTTCATAGAGTTTTGACCAGGAACTTGCCCTCTGAAGTGATTGCATAACAGAATCTGATGGAGTGCTAGCTCAGAGGAACCTTTATAGTGTAAATCAATTTTAAAGTATAACCAACAGGGCAGGGCCAATTTTAACCTCAGAACTATGATATTAACCACTGTAAATAAGGTCTACTAAGTTAATCTATACACCAAATATCTAAGATCTGTGACATGTAGTTTTTGACAAGAAATTTTTTGAAGTTTTCCCCATGCATAACCTAAGTGAGCCCAGCATTCTGCTACTTGTACAGAAAACAACAGTCAGCTAGAGAAAACTGGCCGCCCCTGGGACCGTAGCGGGGCCAATTTTGACTCCAGGGACATAATTTATATAACTTTTGTAGAGGACCTATAGGTGATGCTATGTGCCAAAGATGAAAGCTGAGAACCCTGTAGATTCAGAGGAGAAGACTTTTAAAGGTTCAAATTGTTGACGACTGACGACGCACACCGCACGACGGACGACGGACGACGCACGCCGACGGACGACGGACATCAGGCAATCACAAAAGCTCACCCTGAGCACTTTGTGCTCTGGTGAGCTAAAAATTAAGACTTATCATAAGCCCTGGGCTATCCGATATTCTGCAGATTCAAATATCACAACAAAATCTGTTTACAATCGATGAAGTCTTCACTTTATGAATATTCATGTACAACTAATGACTATGACGATCAGTTAGTTTTTTTTTTTTTAAAATGGCATTATGAACAAAGAATTTCTTTACCAGCACAAACTGTAGAATCAGATTTGAATTATTTCCGAGGCAAACAGAGCAGACCCTGATCAAATGACTTCTGCAGGAGACATCTGATCTGGGTCTACTCTGTTTGCAAAGGTGTTAAAAGATGTCTTTGGAGTAAATGGTTAACTAGAACTGTAAGCCAAAGGCTAACAAATATCCCCATGGTCACTGGCTCTCTATTCATAGTGTGTTTGGGGTGGGGGTGGGAGGTGGGCACAGTCTAATCCTAATGATAATCACAGGTGCACATGTTCCCATGCTAGCCATAAACAGCTTATAAAATGCATGTTAGAGTTATGGCCCTTGCAATACATAATCAACTTATGATGGTAAATACATGTTCCAAGTTACTTTGGAAGTTTCAAAGTTATTTTGGATTTAAAGCATAAAACATGCCCAAAAACATGAAAACAGGGCAACAACTCCTATAGTAATAGTCCAATCTTAATGAAAATTGCGGGTGCACAAGTTCCCATGGTAGGAAGGATTCCAGTAAAGTTTCAGCGACATATGGGCATACAACCTGATTCCAGTATACGCCTGCTGTGGGGGTTATAATAATAAGTAACCTGACTGACAGTCAACTCACCTTGCGGTTCCAGAATCTGAATCATCAGTGTCATCTTTATAGCTCGACTCCCTCTTCCTTTTCTTAGCCCTATCCCAGCCTGACACTGGAGAATATAAGACAAATACAGTGAATACAGTGGAAGGCATGAATCTGAGACAAACTATGTAAAAAGTTAAAATCTCAGCATCTCCATTCAACCCTTTCCTCCATAAATACGCATTTCTACGCCTACAGAAGATAGATGAGCTAACAAGAGCCGCATGCGGCCCCAACGCTCATCTTATTTGGTGCTTGTCCAGCTAAATTAAAATTTTTTGAAAACAATAACTCCATAACTAATGCCATAACTCCAAAATTTTGAAATCAAGAGTTATGGTTCTTATGTAGGGGCCTTCTCCTCAATGAGATCTACCAACCTATGAATTTCATGCTGATACCTCTTATACTTTTCGAGTAATGAGCTACATTAAAGTTTTTGCACACCGCCGCCGTCGACAATGACAACACCAATACCAACGATGCCTACGACCCAGTGATCACAATAGCTCGACTTTTCTTCTAAACAGACGATCTAAAAATGATTGTGAAAACAAATTGCAACTACAATTATTTCTGTTTCACCCATTATCTGATAGACAAGTCTTCTGACACCTTTGCAAAAAGATTAGACCCAGATCAGAGGACTCCTGTAGGAACCACCTGATTTGCGTTTGTCCTTGTTTGCTATACATTTCACTCTAGTTTCTGCCATGTCCTTTATTCATGATGCCATTATAAAAGATCATTAACCCTTTCCTCCATAAATACACCTTTCTACGCCTCTGTAAAAGTCACTTTTTAAAGCCATTGATAAATATAATACAGCATTTGCTCCATAGGAGCAAATGCTCTATTTACCACAATGGTTTCAAACTACAAAATTCTAGAGTTTTCCTTTTCTCTTGTGTCTAGTAAATGCTCCTTTTGGGTAGATTTATTCAAAGTGGCTGGATCTAAAAATAGCCTATGCGGGAATGGGTTAATGAATATTCATACATTCATTATTATCTACGTGAATAGTCATCATGTAAATGGTAAATGGCTGAACTGTAAAATGATGTTCTTATTGGATACTTACTTCTTTTTTTCACATCTTCCAGCTTGCCTATTTTCCCAAATCTCGTATCTGAAATGAGGGAGATATAACTCCTTACCCAATATCTTCATATACACATATTTTACCGCTTTGCAAACAGAGTAGACCCAGATCAGACAATTCAAAAAGGAGCTGTTTGATCAGGGTCTGCTCTGTAAGAATATTACAATTGAATTAATATAAGAATCATAGTTAAAACAAAACAAGTTTATATGTACGTAAATCAAGGAAAATAGAATTCACATGCTTTTACATTTTATCATTATTAAGACATTATAACTGATTAGATTTCAAACACAAACAATTTATATAGCTTGACAAAAATCAAAAGATTTTGACAGGACAAAGACTGGGAAGACTTCAATTAAAATCCTGGAGAGTGTTCGAAGCAATACCGACGTCACCTGCCAACAGAAGTGTGGCAAAAAACAGTGTGACACGCAATTTGCTAACAGGCAGACAGCCAAGATGACTAAGTGATCCCTAAGTGTCGACCAGCTAAAAGCAGAGAATACAACACCAGCTTACCTAGCTCTCTCTCCATCTTCTTTCTTTCTTCTAACACTTCTTTCTTTGGAATTTTGTACACTTCCTGAAAACAAGGAATAATAACAATCTTTGTAAAAAGCAAGAATACAAACATGAGAGCACAATTCTTATATGCTCTACATTGGAAACAAGACCTTTAACCTTATTTGTGCCTTTATTTGCCTCCTGCTTTAAATGTTGCCTGCTTGAATTTCAATAAAGTACACAATTTTCTCCATTACTGTTCATGATTACAATAATACAGAGATGTAGATTATGTGCATATTTAGAAAATCTAATTAAAACATTTTTGATATTTCTCCACAGCACCATATCTTGCTGCCATTCATTAGAACAGACTCTTAGATTTTGGCTGAGAAATAAAGAGATTTTAACCCTTTCCCTCATATGAACGTTTTCACACATCTGCAAACAGAGAAGACTCTATTTTTATGTTTGGTATAAACATAGAACAGGGAAAGGGTTAATTGTCAGATCAATAAGCATCTTATCTATGGCGCTGATAAAAGTATCAAAACCTCCTTGGATTCATGTGCAAAAAACAAATATTCACTTAATATTCATGAAATCAAAAATTCTTGTCAAAATATTCATGAAGTAAAGAGTTATATGTGTTAAAGACCTGCAGTTTGTTTGAATGATTTAACTGTATAGTTACCTTCAGGCCTGACCAGTGCTCTAGCAGATTCTTGGCCAAGGCAGTGATCTCATGAGCCTTCACAGCAAGTTCCAATTCCTCCCGATCTTTCTCTGTCACAATGTCTGACTTTTCCGTATCCGTAATTGTGTCACTCGAATCTCCTACTTCCTCTTCAAGCACTGGTGGAGCGTCATCCCCTTGACTAGCCTCTGTCTCAGTCTGCTCTTCAGTTTGACTATCTATCTCTGTAGACTGTGACACTTCCTCTGTGGATTCTTTATCCTTGTTTAACACTCTTCTACGTAACTCCATCATGACTTTTTTCTTTTTCGCCAGCTTGCTTGTTTGCGTAGAACTAGACACATCAGCTTCTACAGTGTCGCTTGGAAAATCTTCTGACGCACTTGTCCTGGACTCACTGTCTGAAGACGATGCCTCATCAGCGAACTTAACCTTTTTCTTCACAGTTTTTGTGTCTCTAACAGAAGACAGAATCGACACAGGGTTTTTGTTTGAAGTGACAGGTGGTGTGAGCAGAGTGTCACCGTCATCGTTATCTGTGTTATTGTCTGTGGTCTCAATATTTTCAGCCACCAATTCTGGGATTTCTCCTGATGGTTCTGCCCATTTTTGGACTATCTCCAAGATCTTACTCTCTGTCAGGATGGTCTTGTTTGTGATTGGCAATTTTTTCAGCACCTTCAGTATCTGAATACGGAAACACAGCCATGTAAATTAAACATTTTTTAACCCATTCCCTCATAGGCTAGATGTGTCTGAGGTAAAGGGTTAACCCTTTCCTCCATTGGCTATTTTTAGATCCAACATCTTTGAATAAATCTACCGAAAAGGAACATTTACTAGAGAAAAAGATTTTTTTTAGAATTATGTAGTTTTGAAAACATTGTGATAAATAGAGCATTTGCTCCTAAGGAGCAAATGCTCTATTTATCACAATGGTTTCAAATTTTGACTATTACGGAGGCATAGAAAGGCGTATTTATGGAGGAAAGGGTTAAGAATACTACCCTCTCAAACATAATACAGTAGAACCTGTCTTATATCAAAGACCCATTTAAGTATTTTTAGGCAGGTGGCAGCTTAAAGCAGGGTTCCCCAGGTAGTTTCTATACCTAATCATGCAGACAAACTTTTTCACATTCTGACAATATTGAAAGAAAATTGAAGAAAAAGCTACACTTAAAATTTCTTACAAATTTTCTCTTTGTTATGCTGATATAAAGCAAAATTAGAAAATCCATTATTGGCAATCTGAATTTATATTTGCCACTTTTTGTTTCATATTTGGCAACAATGGTGATAGAAGAGTATCTGCCAATTGACGTTCCAAATCCTTATTAAGTCTAGAGTAAAACCATTCAACAGCTAATTTTTAATACATAAACATAAAAGTCTTATTCCTCTCCCTGATAGAATAAGCCTTTGATTCCTTTGTAAAGGGTATTAGCCCTACAAACCTGTTTTTATGCATCTTCAACAGAGTAGACCAAGATCAGACAGCTCCTAGAGGAGCCGTCTGATCAGGGATCTGCTCTTTTTGCTAATAGAATTTGATAGATCTGTTTTTCTTTGCTTTCCATATCTTTTGTTAATGAATATTCAGAAGGTATTGAAATCTGACCTAAGGGCTGTTCCAGGAAAAAAGGCCAGGGGGGGTCGGAACGGCGATGAATTAAAATTTTGTGGGTGGGGGGTAATAAAGAATTAAATTTGTGTTGGTTGGGGCGATTTTTTCAATTGTAATTGTGTTGTATCGGGGGTTATTGAATATTTCAATTCGGAGGGGGGGGGGGGGCATTAAGCACGGTAATTCTGTTTAAAATTTCCCAAATAAGAAAAAATCGTCGCCGATATTCTTTCCCGTTTTCAAGTAAATCCACGTTAATAACGTTTATCACGTCAACAGCGAGATTTCGGCTCGGCTAATCGAATAACGAGACTCATGTCCTACAGCCAATCAAAACGCTCGTATTATCGAATGTTCGTTCAACAAATCCAATATGGCGTCCGTTTCTGAAATTCGGTATATGTACCTGCCAATTAATGTGAATATAAGACAAAATTGAAAAGCACAGACCGAGATTACGATAAGAGTGTGAAAAATAAGTTCAGCCCAAGATGGCTAGAGTAAGAAATGACGTTGACATTTAGTAAAGAAACAAGAAAAGTGATAGTTGGCGATTTCGTGAAAGTGAAAGTAAACCTTCCCGGGAGAGAGTTCCTTGTTTAATACTGTAAACAAACAAATTAATTACGGAAACCGCGGCTGTGTAGACTTTGGGAACCATCTGAAAACCGCTAGATATGTCCAGTTATTGAAACAGCGTGTTCAAGTCACAGGTAAAACCCTGTAATATTGAGTATTCACCAGAAATTTGTGTCTGTCAATATTGCTTTGTTAAAGGAACTAGTCAACATGTACCGATTCAGAAAAATTATAAACTAGCTTAATGAATTAGAACTGAAGATGGTAACCAGTATTTGGGTTACAATTTATAAATTTATTCCGTTAGCTGATTTTTTCCTTCTCTTCTTTAGTTAGTCAATAATGTCAAACAAGAGTTCTTCTTAAAAAAAAAAACCAACATTATTTGTTTGAGATGGCACCTGTGTATGAAGACATTTTTAGTAATAGTCAGACCAGACATTTGCCTTATAAAGTAACACTCAGGAATGTGTGAAAGTCTGAATGGAAATAATTTCTGGAAAAATGAATTAGCCAGTTTAGGTTCTTATAAAAAATTTAAAACAGAAAGAGAAGGGTAAAAAATATTCACTTTCTAAAAAAAAAAGATTGACATTTTCATAGCCCGAGGTCATAAAATGGGAAGGCGATATCCTAGACTTAAGACAACTACTAGTACTACTACCCAATCCTACTTAGGAAGTGATCCTACAAATGATCAAGAATGAAAGTTATAAATGTAGACATAGAGTGGGAATTACCACTGAGTGACAACCATGCAGACTATGTTTACATGTAAAAGTTTAAGATCATAAGATCTGCCTGATGAGACCCAAAGATGTTATGGACATAAATAATTATCTGAAATAATAATAAACAAACATGAATTGTTTTATCTCTGGAACATATGAAAATAAATTTTTTTTAATCATTTATCAAGTTGCACTTTAGAAAGTGCTCCAATTTTCATTAGTGCGGCCCTACCATGTTGAAAGTCTAACTAGAGCACTGTAATGGTATGGATATGCATAGCTTGCTAATTATAATATGGTTAGGTATATAAATGTTTGTTTGTGAAATGGTGCCGGTATTTATCAAACATAATTATCTAGCAGAAGATTTTGTCTTCTCATATTTCTTTGTGTCAATAAAATCTACCTGTCCAAAAGTCGAATCTACCTGGCAAATCTCCTAAATCTACCTGACATGCTATAGCATTTTTTGCTTCATTTATTTGTCAGGTATACATAAATTTACATCATTTAGTAAGAACTTTTAAAAAAATCTCACCGTTGAAGGAGGGAGGGGACACCCCTCCCGTACCCACCCCTCCCATACCCACCCCAAGACGCAACTCGCCTTCTGAAAATCCTGGGGAGAACCCTGTGGTTTATAATGACAAAAAGAGTTTGAGTTTGAATGTAAATATGATTAGAAATTGTGACTATAAATGTGTATAAAAAGGTGAATTATGTCTAGTAAGTTAACTAATTGTTAAGTGTTATAATACCATGCTGACTTTTAAATCAAATTTCATATCTTTAACGTGTGAGTTTTAATTGCTTATGTTTTACAAGAAATTAATCTGGTAATATTGAATAGATCCAGGATAAACTGAATGTAAATTGTATGGACATGCACTGCAACCAGTTTGTTTGCTTTCCAGACAAATTGGCAAACTAAAGATGGTGGTGGTAATTTGCAAGCAGTGTAGATCAGATCAGATTTTCATTGCACCAGCTGATCTAGGTCAACACTGTAACAATCTCTTGTGATTTGATTTCTGTATATACCAATAAAAGAAATTTAGTAATCATGTAATTCAATGTAATGTGATTGTCTTAATATTCAATTGCTGCCATACAAATAGTCAACACAGGAATATTAAATTTCACAGATTGGACCAACAGTGGCTATCAAGAAGTGGTTAGATATAAAGTTATCAACAGTCATGGCTCATATTTGCAAAATTAATGTCTGCTATGTTCTTACACCTTAGAAAGGGTTAAATTTAACGATCATATAATTGAACGTCTTGTATCAAGGTTAAAGATGTTTATATACTAGGAATGGGGAGAAAAGCATTCCACACTAGAAACAAGATGGCAAATAGTTTATTGTTTCAGCATGCCAATGTAATGTGTACAAACTCAACAAAAAGTAGATGATTTCAATATTTAGCACATGGCTTGGAGCTCTCGGCCAATCAGATGCCACAAATAGTGTCGACTATATCGTTTAGTTCGACTCTTTTTGAAAAAACCATGGACTAACTAACAAACTGTTTATTTAGTCAATGGTTCCTGTCGACCAACCATTATAATGTTTTTTTGACGTCACATCCTAGGCTTTCACGTGATATTTCACCCCAATGCATCGTAGCCTTGATCAGCTGGTTACACTGAAATACAGTAAAACTAAGGTTAATCGACAATTAAGGGAAATGAATATGCAATTTTAAATACAGGTGACAGTTTAATGCATTACTAAAGGTATGCAGAAAGCTCCTATTTTGAGCGTTATGTGTTACATTTAACCTGCTTCAAGCATAAAAATTGTCTTTAAAAAGCGGCACAATGCATAGCGTATTTAATTGACCATTGTACATAGGTTTTATTGTATACAATCTAATCAATGCGTGAAAAGTTGAAAACAATCTTTATTAAATTTTTTTAAACAAAATAAGATAATAAAAATCTTAATAAAATGATCTAGATCTAGATCGAATTCAATATTTAAAAGTAACTTTTATTTCAAATGCATCATATTGAAATTGAAATTATCGTTGAATATTTAAAATTATCGTTGAATATTTAATTGTACACAATTTTAAAATCTTGCCGTTAAATTTCCAGCTTTGTTGTTTTTCCTTCCTCTTCTTCCAAGATATTAATGGATTCAGGCGCAATCATGGTTTTCAGTCTTGTGCGAAGAGAAGTGAGGGAAAATCAGCACGCGCCCGATGACGTTAAATTGCGAATTTGATGACCTTTATTTCTTGTTTTTCCTCGAGCCCAAGCCAGTGCTAAATAGGTTAGCCAATGGTTGAGCGCGACTAAACGACATAGTTCTCGGGGGCTATGCCCCCTCAAACTAAATCGTTTAGTCACGCTCAACCATGGTCTAACCTATACATAAACAATATATGCTGTCAATATGATTTCCATTCAGAAAACAGCACATTCATAGTAAAACTTGTCAAGCTTTGAGTGGTAAAGAAATCTAGAAAGTACTAGTGAATCGGAAATTTCAGTTGTCTTGGTGGTGGGTGGCAAGTTAAATATAAATCTAGTGGTTGTGGGTATCTGACTTATCTTAATTCTCTTGTTTGGGGGGGTAAAAAAAATAAAATTGTGTTGGTGGTACCCCTATTTTTGGCTGGCGTTCCTACCCCCCCAGGCCTTTTTTCCTGGAACAGCCCTAAATACAGAACAGGGAAAGGGTTAAGACATACGTATAAAGATTTCATTGTATACATACCAGTATCTTAAGGTCCGAGATGGTTTGTTTGAGATCGGCCATCCAGCACCATAACAGAGGTAGTCCATGGTAGTCGACAAACAGCCGCAGACAGGCTGTCTCTGTTGTACTCTGAGACACAAACACAACATATCAGAAATCTGGATAATAGGTGTAGGTAGAAATACTTTTTTATCACATAACTTTGCTTGTCTCCAGGTTGACATAACCATCACAATTTTTTCTATACCTAAATAACATGCGTAATATAAGATGTGACATCATATGATTACTTTTTAGCCTCTTTATCACACATGAAGACTGGTACACAACCTATTTTTCCTGCATCTGTTTATGCAGTAGTAAACTTTTGATGACCATTCCGTATTGGCATGGACTCATCTTTGTTACTAAATATAGAATCTTGCCTGAATCACAAAGATGAAGCAAATTTCCAACTTTTCTTCTGCCCCTTCATCTACATATTGAAGTTTGTGATAAAAAGATTGAATACACACAGAGTTGTCATTTCAGATACTCTCGTTCAGAAAAAAGTTATTAACCTGTTCCTCCATAAATACGCCTTTCTGCACCTTTGCAAACAGAATAGACTCAGGTCACCTGGCTCCCATAGGAGCCATCTGATCTAGGTCTACTCTATTTACCAATGAAATTATAGATATGATTCTAATTTCTACCAATGCCAAAATTTCCAGTGTTCAGGTGTCATTATAAATGACAACTCATATCAGATCCTATACATTCATGTTAACTCATTACCTCATAGGCTATTTTTAGATCCAACCTCTTTGAATAAATCTACCGAAAAGGAACATTAACTAGAGAAAAGGAAAATTTTAGAATGTAGTTTTGTAACCATTGTGATAAATAGAGCATTTGCTCCCAGGAGAAAATGCTCTATTTATCATAATGGTTTCAACAGGTGACTTTTGCAGAGGAGTCAAAAGGTGTCAATATGAGGAATTGTGTTAACCCATTCCCTGATATTGACGACTTTTGACGATTCCGTAAAAGCCACTTTGTGAAACCATTCTGATAAATAGAGCATTTAGGAGCAAATGCTCTATTTATCACAATGGTTTCAAACTACAAAATTCTAAAATTTGCCCAATCTCTAGTTAATGATCCTTTTCGGTAGATTTATTCAAAGAGGTTTTATCTAAAAATAGCCTATGAGGTAATGGGTTAAACAATGATGGATCATTCCTGATTTCAGTTTGATAAATCAGCACCCATAAGGTTAAACTATAACACCTACCTCTAGCAATTTTAGTATTTGCATTCTGTGTTCTGGGTCTTCAGCTCGCACCATCAAACGGCAGATATTAAGAACATCGTTTTTGTTACGCAGACCTTCCTCAAGCTCTGACATTCGATCCAGTTCCTCCTCAAGCTATATAGAGATAAGATATATTAAGAAATGAGACACTTGCAATGGGGGATTAATGTTAACCAGCATTATAACGGATCTTGAGCCAAGATTTTAAATTTCAACTGCTTTTTATTCAGAAATGATGCTGAATACAAAACAAATATATTGACTGGCTGACACAAATTACGCCCAACTGAGGAGCAAATCCACAGTAAGAATTTCCGCAAACAAAGAACCATAACTCCAAAAAGACTGAAGCGGTATTACTGGATATTGAACTTGACTGAGATCTAATGACAACTGACATTATCTACAAGTTTAATGAGTACAGTAACGTCTTTAACCCTTTCCCTGTTCTATATTTAGCCCAAATTTCAATACCTACTGAATATTCATTAACAAAATAGTTATCAAGATTGTGGAAGGTGGAACATTGTAGACATTTTAGAAAGTAAAGAAACAGATCTACCAAATTTTATCAGCAAACAGAGCAGACCCTGATCAGACGGCTCCTCTAGGAGCCGTCTGATCTGGGTCTACTCTGTTTGCAAATGCATGAACACACGTTTATACGAGGGAAGGGGTTAATGACAAACAAATTGGTATCAAGAATGGTCGTAAAGACAAGAAACAGCTTAACCTTTCACTCCATAAATACGCCTTTGCAAATAGAGTAGACTCAGATCAGACCTATAGGAGCATTCTGTTCTACTTTCACCTTGTTTTAAGCAGCCACCTGCCCTAAATACCAACTAATTAACATAATTTAGTGGCCGCTAAAGAGAGGTTCTACTATAATTTTCATCTTGCTCCCAACTTAAAAACACAGAATTTCTATGCCGTTACAGAGCTGTAAAAAGAAGAAGCGTGTTCTGAAAATCTTGTTTTAATTTCCTCCACCAAACCCTACTCTGCTGCAGCTCATTGGAATCACATCTCCATGGTGGTTCAAATGAGTCGCAGCCAGACAGGGTTTGGCTGAGATATAACAGGTCAGTATGTATCTTATCTATAGTCCTTGAAAACCCACCTTGTCACTGTCGTCAAACAATTCTTTCCTTTTCTTCTCCAGCTCAAGTTCATCCACAGAGGTTCTTCGACTGCTGCGTAGTTCTACCCGTTTGTCTCCACCCAGCCAGCCCCGGCAGTTGGAGGACCCGCAGTAACACTTCTGAGCCTCTTTCCTGTAAACATAGCATGCGACAGAAATTATAGATAAGCTGCATTGGGACAAAAAAATACTAGTTGTACCTGAATGTCAAACCAGACCCTTCCCATGGAAAATCCATTCCCTGTTCTAAATTTATTCCAAATTTCATTACCTACTGAATATTCATTAACACAATGGTTATAAAGAAATATGGAAGGTGGAACATTGTAGACATTTTAGAAAGCAAAGAAACAGCTCTATCATATTCTATTACATAATTACAGAGAGAGCAGACCCTGATCAGACAGCTCCTCTTGGAGCCGTCTGATCTGGGTCTACTCTCTTTGCAAATGCATGAAAACACGTATATATGAGGGAAAGGGTTAAAAAAAAATTAGAAGAACTAGCTATCTAGTAGCTTGTATTTGTTCTTCAGCAAAACAGACAAGATAAGTAAATAAGACAAAGTAAATAGCACAAAAATATACAAAATATTAAAGAACTTTTGTGAGCAAGCTCACATACCCCACGGCCCTATATTGTCAAAGAAAAAAGTGATACCCTATGACAGCTTCCTCTGAAAATTGAACTTATCCAAGCTTTTTTTCATGACAATTCTTAAAGCAAATTTGAGAAAAATTGGTCGAGAAATGAATGTGCTTGATGATCAACAATGTATAAGAATACACAAACGGACTGACAGACTTAACTACATACCCTATGCAACTTTGTTGCGTGGGGTATAACTTGTAAATTACACAAAATACTAGTTAGACAAAATACTTACCCATAAACCTCATATTTATAATCAAATGTAATCTCTTCATCTTTTTTGATTGTTTTTCGAACGAAAAATCCCACGCGCAACACCCCATTCACAGTCCACTGAAAATAGACATTTGGATATTAAACTGAGGTCAAAGTTCACCATTACCTCATGAATATTTATACCGTGATATTTTCGCCACTTTGTCTCAAAATGCCAGTGTTTTATTTTGGTCAGTTTAATTTTCGCCATTCCGGGATTAAAGGGGCCAAAAATAAACACATGTATGAATCGAACGTGGAAAAGATAATTGATTTTGTGTCTTCCAATTTTTATTGTTAAAACGGAAATACAAGGAGTACAAGGAGATGTTGTTTCCGGCCATGTCTAATTCCAGGGATAAAACGATGAGTACCGGTATACGGTATATCAGCTAAGCTGATAATTTGTTTGTTTCTGAGTCACGTGTTCAGACTATATTAATGTAAACTATTTGAATAAAATTAGAAAACTTAGAAACAATCAATTTGATTTTCTATGCCTTAAAAACCAGTAATAAAAGAAAGAGAGACGAGAGTTATTCATGTTTTATATTATACAAACAAAATGGGGTCCCGTATTCCGCCGCATATTTTCAAACTTTTGCCCTTACGTCCGGTGACAATACATTATATTTGCCACGTTTATAAGTTGATTTGTACACTTTGTCAAGTTCCTCGTTGCACAATGCCTCCAAATGGCAATCACTATCACCAGAATTATAAATAAAATGAAATATCATTTTCTTTCAGTTTAAATAAGATAAAATAGATCTGTTTTGGTTTGTCATTGTGCTTCTGTGGTGTGTCGATGTGTGTGAGCAAATGATTGAATTACACACTAAATATACACTAAGTATACAAGAAAACAGTGATAAAGCGTGATAAACGCTCAAGCACATAATCGCTGTTGGTGTATGCCACGCATTATGGTAGTGTTTGGGGTAGGTGTTAATTTAATATGTGTGTATACAATAGAGAAGTTACATCTCGCCGACGATAAAGTGTTTTTTTGTCACGGATATATTTTGGTATGTTAAATTTTCACCCTTTCACACCTGGTGGCGAATTAGGCCAATTATTAACCACGGCCAATTATTCCCAAAGTACGGTATATAAGAATACAATAATCTAAAATATTCATCAATTGAATGTTTATAATGGCCAATGAATAAAGGAATGTTTGGCCATTGCAACAAAGAGTGCCAGTGGGCACAATATATGCCCGTTGACGCCTTGTTCAACATAAATTGAGGTAAACATATTTGCTAAACGTACTGTAGTGTAGCAGACAGCAGTTTTTGTCATTTTGAATTCATGAATTATTTTTAGGATGTCCAGATAAACATTGTGGTGAAATTTGAACAGGATCCACCAGGCAGAATTTTAGATAAGAGATGTTACAGACAGACACGAGGTTAACCTATTTGCTAAACACACATGCTAAATGCAAATTCTAAGTCCAATTGTGCAACCTTAATCTTGAATATACATACAAGGACACACCCATGCTACTGTAGGATAGCGCCCTTCCATAACACGTCGGTTTTTTTCAAACGGGCGTTTAGAAACTGTAGAATTAGATCTACAGTAAAAACTCAATACTATGAAGACTCAAATACGTTATCACTATTGATCTTTAATGCAGGTGGCAGCTTAATGCAGGGTGACAGTCATGCAGAAAGCTCCTCCTCTAGGAGCTTTCTGCATGACTTTCATCCTGCATTAAGCAGACATCTGCCTACAAAGACAAAAAATCTTCATTACTAAAATTTGGTAGTATCGAGTTTTTATTGTTTATTACTTTATCAGCAAAACGCAGACCTTGTTCAAACGGCTCCAACAAGTGCTATCTCATCTGGGTCTACTCTGCAAAAGGCATGGAAAAGGTGTGTTTTTTGTTTGTTTTTTAATTATTGACCAAGTCACAAACAGCATGGAATCTAATGAAACACTGAGTTACTTTGGCATCTCATCTGGCTCCAAGCTGTTTGCATATGCCAGTCAGGCAATGGTACACTGGACAATGCTTGAGCATTGTGTTCCTACCTTCTGTGTCTCACAGTTCGGGTCACAGCTGTGGTTTATGAACCTTGAAATGTTTCCCTTAACTGTAGCGTCGACAATCTCCTCTGGGTTAATGGCCATGAAGTAGAAGTGCTGCTGGCCGGCCTTGGAGTACTGTTTGGAGCGGCTTTTAAACATGCGGTAATCCAGCACCTCCCCCACATACTCCATCACAAACTGGCCACTGGAACAGAAGAGAACTAGAACTGTATTAAGCCAAAAGGCAAACAAACCCCCTTAACCCTTTCCCTGTTCTATGTTTATTCCAAATTTCAATACCTACTGAATATTCATGGCAAAAAAAGTTCAAACGAGTGTTCGGAGGAACACGTGTGTCACCTGCTCGCAGCTGACACAAAAATTTGTTAATATGAAAAACGGGAATAACTCAAAAATATTGATGCTAAGAGTTGTGGCCCTTGTGCATGACATTTCCTCTCATCATGCTTGTTCCATGTGTGAAATTTGAAAGCTCTATAATGATTAGTTTAGAAATGACAGCCAAAAAATAAAGTGTGATGGACATACAGACAGACAGACGACTGAAAAGTGATCCCTAAGTGACACACTGCCTCTTGGCAGGTGACATAAAAATCTAATCCATATTCATGATTTCTTAAATACTCATGTTAACACAAGAGAACAGTATGTTGGTGCAAATGCTTGTCTTGCATTTTAGCCACAACCGTTAACATTAACGTTAATGTTATTAAGAACGACAACAATGCAGATGCCAGAGTTCCAATAACTCCTAATTGGAACAAGAGCTGCGTGCGCCGCCAACGCTCATCTGATTTGGTGCTTGTCCAGCTAAATTGAAATAAAGGGCCATAACTAAATAAATTTGAAAACAAGAGTTATGATTCTTATGTAGGGGCCTTCCCTTCAATGAGATATACTAACCTGTGAAGTTTCATGTTGATACCTCTTATACTTTTCGAATAATGAGCTACATCAAAGTTTTAATATAAAGAGTTGACACCCAAGATTTGCAGGACGTACAAACATATGGAAAGGAGCAAGGCTATATGCCTCCCACCTTGTGAGGGGGGTGGGGGAAGCGGGGGCAGAGATAACAATAATCAACAGGAAAACTTACGGCTCAAGATCTTCCAAAGCTTGTAAACCACATCCCTTCCAGGTTGTCCTGAATGGTTTTACAGACGCATTCTGCTTCTGCAATAACAAAATCAAACACATTAACTCTTTACTTGATGAAAATGAAGAGCTATTCAAATCCTTTACTTCATATACACACATTTTTACACATTTGTAAACATAGTAGACCCAGATCAGGCCGCTCCTGTTGGAGCTGTCTAATCAGGCTCTTCTCAGTTTGCTTATGGGATAGTATATCTGTTTTACAGTTTCCGCCATGGCCAAAATTTCCCTTACTCATATGCCATTATGAAAATTGACTATAGTTATAAAGCAGAGGCCCAAATGAGAAGCATATTTTTTTTCTCCAAAATAACTCCTTTATTTCTATACCAAACCCATTGTTGTGGCCATTCTTTAAGAGTTGTCTCTCTAAGATGATTCTGAAGAGTGGACACCATAGGGTTTGGTTGAGTAAAGACGATTTTAGTATTAGCTACCTTTATCTGTCACTTTCCCTGTTCTATATATTTATTACAAATCTCAGTACCTACTGAATATTCATGGACAAAGTAGTTATAATGAAATATTAATGGTGGAACATTGAGGCCATTTCAGAAAGTTTAGAAACAGATCTATCAAATACCATCAGCAAACAGAGTAGACCCTGATCACACGACTCCTATTGGAGCAGTCTAATCCGTTTGCAGATGTGTGAAAACTCGTTTATATAAAGGCAAGCGCTTTTGCACTGACAAAGTAATTACTTTTTTACATGGAGATTCATGACACAGAGTTAAAATACACAGAATATTATTGTTCTCTACTTACACTGGTTTTCATCTGACCATTGTTTTAAAAAGAGAAATGTTTGGACACGCTATCAAAAGATTTGGACCCATCATTTCAAAATATATGAATCCCATGGACACAAAATAGCAGATTTCAACATTAACCCATTTAACCCATTACATCATAGGCTATTTTTAGATACAACCTCTTCGAATAAATCTACAGAAAAGGATCATTAACTAGAGAAAAGGAAATTTTTGGATTTTTTTAGTTTGAAACCATTGTGATAGAGCATTAATTTTTCTCCAAGAGGAGCAAATGCTCTGTTTATAACAATGGTTTCACAAAGTGACTTACAGAGTCGTCAAAAGTCGTCAATATGAAGGAATGGGTTAAACACTGAATTACCAGAGTGGAACAGTCCATCACTGTTTAAAGGTAGAGTCCATACAGTACGAAAGAGTATAAATGGTGAGAGAATTTTGAAAGACAAACAGTGCAGACCCTGATCACATGGCTCCTCTAGGAGCACTCTGATCTGGGTCTACACTGTTAGCAAATGACAGTCAACTGGTATCCTGTACTCAAAGGGTTAAACACTGTTATATGTTTTAACATCCACAGCTACTCACCTTTTGGAACCTTTTGTTTTTACAATGTTCACCACACGGGCATTTCGATCCACTGAAAAGGAAAATCCAGGGCTTCAGAAAAAGCATATGTAGAAAGTTTAATTAGAATAGTTTCATATTTCTCCCATCAAACCCTATATTGCTTAAATTCTCTTCAAACCCTTTCCCTTTTACAAACGCATTTTCACACATTTGCAAACAGAGTAGACCCAGATCAGACGGCTCCTACAAGAGCTGTCTGATCAGGGTATGCTGTTTGATTTCAATATGATATAGATCTGATTCTACAGTTTGTGTCAAAGCAAAAAAATTCCTCAAGAAGTTAACATAAAATAAACGATTTGAAATTGGTATTAAAAATAATTTGCAAAAAAACTTCCCCACTGTATTTTTCAAAATTTCGAAGCTTTTACTTTATAATATAAGCATTTACAAGAACTGTTTTCTTAAAATTGTCAAGTTGAATTTTCTTTCATTTCTATTGAAAAATGATAAGTTGAGTTTTCTTTCATTTCCATTGAAAAATGCTATCTAACACTTTGAATCCTAATGAGATGCTGAGATCCAAGCTGTTCATCCAAAAGATAGTACAGTAGAACCAGTTCTCAGGTGACCTTATATTGATTGGACACAGGAATCTTAAAAAGCAGGTGGTTGCTTAACCCATTACCTCATAGACTATTTTTAGATACAATCTCTTTGAATAAATCTACCGAAAAGGAGCATTAATTAGAGAATTTTTTTTTTTTCTCCGAATTTTGTAGTTTGAAACCATTGTGATAAATAGAGCATTTGCTCCTATAGGAGCAAATGCTCTATTTATCACAATGGTTTCACAAAGTGACTTTTACAGAGTCGTCAATATGAGGGAATGGATTAATACAGGACTATAAGAGCTTTCTGCATTACTTTTGACCTACAATAAGCTACCACCTGCCTTACAGACCCACAATTAGACACCCTTTTTAATGGTCACTTAAGACAGGTTCCACTGTAGTTACAAAGCTTTTGCATTCAACCCTAGATTTTGTTCTATTGTTTATTTTATCTAGTCACAACCTGCATTATCTATGTAATTTTTAATTTGCATACAGTGTAGAACATGACCTGAGGACTCCTGAAGGAACCCTCTGTTCAGGATTCATCCTGAGAGTTGAACAGTGAAAACTCGAATAGCAATTCAATTCAATATTTCCTATTAAAGACAGTATATGCCTTCTTACCACTCAATGAAGAGCATTCTGTTGAGGCAATCCTCGCCACATGCCTCGTATCCCATTTCTCGATCCTCTCTGCTTGTAGTACAGTCACACACCATCCGGCGTACTTCACGCATCTGCTTAGAACGTTTCCTGTACACAGTAAATAAAACAACATCTTTAGGTGAATTTCATTTCTTAACTCTCTGTATGCTCAGTAATTGACTCATTCCATCATAGGCTATTTTTAGATCCAACCTCTGAATTCATCTACAGATAAGGAGCATTAACTAAAAGAAAGGATTTTTTTAAAATTGTGTAGTGTTGAAACCATTGCGATAAATAGAGCATTTGCTCCTATGGAGCAAATGCTCTATTTATCACATTGGTTTCAGAAAGTGACTTTTATAGAGGCGTCAAAAGGCGTCAGTATGAGGGAATCATCAGTGTCTAACAGTACAGTATATGCAACTCTTTGCAAGTTAACCCCTTCCATCATAGGCTATTTTTAGACCCAACCTCTTTGAATAAATCTACTGAAAAGGAGCATTTATTACAGAAAAGGAAACTTTTGTAAAGTTTTGAAACGACGGTGATAAATAAAGCATTTGCTTCCCATGGAGCAAATGCTCTATTTATCACAATGGTTTAAAAAAATGACTTTTTAAAGGTGTCAAAAGGCGTCAATATGAGGGAATGGGTTAAGTAATTTTTGCCTGCAACAATTGTTATCTGCTTAAATTCGATAAAATCAAAGATTCGCTCATTTACTTGCCAAAAAATAGGGTCAAACTTTTTGGATCCTGATGAAACGATGAATGATGCAGCATCTCACCTACATACAAACTGTTTGCATGGGTAATCATGGGTCTCCCTGCTAGCATGATAATATTTAATATTAATCGGTAAAATTTGCTACAGGTTTTTGAATGACAAACAGTGCAGACTCCTGTAGGAGCCCACTGATCTGGATATACACTGTTTGCAAGTGCTGAGTGACTAACATGTTGATTGACAAAAAAGGCAGACTGTGATTAGAGGTCTCCTCTAGGAGCCCTCTGATAGGAGTCTATGCTAGTGCAAATATCAATATCAAAGGATTAACTGTTTAACCTTTTTACGCCTTTGCAAACAGAGTAGACCCAGATCAGACGGCTCCTATAGGAGCCGTCTGATCTGGGTGTGCTCTGTTTGTTTGTGATACAATATAGTCATAAATCTAGTTTCTGCCATGGCCAAATATTCCCTGTGTCCATGTGCTATTATAGCAATCAACGTACAACATAATTAATATTCATGATGTCATTATTTCTTACATGAATATACATAGAGTATAGGATTAATTCAAACAACAGTCCATAGATACCAAACATCACAAAATGCTGATCTCTGCAATTCATTTAAAAGAATTAAAGACTCTCTGTTATTAAAGATGCTCTTCCCTAGTAAATATTCATTTACCCATTCTCTCCTACTGACACAATTTTGTGCCTCTGTTAAAACTCATTCTATCAAACCATTGTGATAAATAGAGCATTTGCTCCGATGGAGCAAATGCTCTATTTATCACAATGGTTTCAAAACTACGCAATTCTCAAATTCTCCTTTTCTATAGTTAATGCTCCTTTTTGGTAGATTAATTCAAAGAGGTTGGGTCAAAAAATAGTCTAGGAGGGAATGAGTAAATCACCTAATTATTTTCTCTACATTCCCAATTTGCATTTAGCAACTTTTTGTTTCTTTTAACCCTTTACTCAATGTATATTCATGCAAGAAATAATGAAATCATGAATACTATGTACATTTTTATAGTGGCAAATGAGTGAGTGAGTGAGTTGGGTTTAACGTCCGACCAACAGTGTTTCAGTTATTTGCAGACGGCACCCGCATGAGACAAGTTATAGTGCTGCCTCACTGAAATACCCCTGCCGCGGGCACATGGCAAGGGCATCCCACCCAGTCACATTATCCCGACACCGGGCCGACCAGTCCTAGAACTACACCTTTTAATGTCGAGCGCAGACAAGGGAGCAAATGAACACGGAAAATATTGGTCATGGAACAAACTGTAAAATGATGTCTGTATTTATTCATAAACAAACAGAGCAGACCCTAATCAGACAGGTCCTACAGGAGCAGTCTGATCTGGATCTACTCGGTTTGCAAAGGCATCAAATCCTCTATCAGACATTTCCTGATCTGGATTTCCTGAGGAGGAAAAGGCTTGCAAAGGCATATCTATGGGGAAAAGTTTAAATTCATATTCTTGAATGATTTCAAAATTCATATTTACACTTACTTTTCAGTCAGGTAGACATTCTCATCTATCAGTTCAAAGTTTATTGGAATTTCTTCATCATCTTCAGCTTTAGCCTCATCCTTGATGTCATCAACTGTTGGTTTTTCCTCTTTGGTTTCAGTTGTGTCAGTCTCCGCAGCAGATATGGTTTCCTTTTTTGCGGTAGGAGGGGGAGGGGGTGGGGCCTCTGCCTCACTTGCACGTCTCCATCGTGATTTCACTTTCATTGGTTTTCCAGCAACAGTTTCTGATTCAGTATCTTCTGCAGCCAATACTTCAGAGCTGTCAAAGGCTGCAGCCGATTCTGTTGTTTCTAATTCAGGTTCAAGTTTTACTAAGTCAGCGACTGCATCTTTCTGTGGTGGCTTTTCACTCTCTTCAGCAGGGGTTTCTGTGGTTGCTGAAGTAGTTTCCGCGATTGCTGAAGTAGTTTCAGTGGCTGACCAATTGGGATCTTTGCTGTCCTCACTTGGGGAAGGTATCGGAGTCAGGCTACCCCCACTTGCTGTGGATTTAGGCAATGCTGGTATATCTGCTTCCAGTTCCTGAGCAACAAATCCAATATTCTGCTCTCCAACTTGTTTGGAAACTTGGGGAGACTTGACTACAGCATCTTCAGTTTTGCTTTTTCTAGACTCAGCCAAGCTGTCAGAGAAGGATCGTTTTGTTTTTGGTTTGGCAGGCGGATGACCAGGTACTCCTGGGCCTCCTACACCAAACTTGAATCCCCCTTCATTTTCACTGTAAGAAAAGTCATACTGTTGGTCCTCTTGCTGGTACTGCTGGTGTTGAACAGGTATCTCTACTGACTGGCTTCTAGTCCTCTCAGCCGGCTGGCAAGTATTAGGATCGAAGTAATCACCTTGTTGCATCATACCTTGAGCTGGATCCATGAAAGCCTGTTCCTGACTTCCTGGCATTGGACCCATAGGCCCTGGAGGTCCCTGACCTAAAAAGTTGGGATCCATGAAAGGTGGGAAACTGCCTGGAGGCGGTAAACCTGGAGGGAAAGGTCCTGGGCCCATTGGTGGCATCTCTGGGAAGCTATGCTGCTGGGATTCCGGCATAAGTACAGGCATACCAGGTTGACCTGGCATCATTTGATCTGGTGGCATTCCTTCCGGGTAAAACTGAGGTCCAAGATTGGGTGGGAACATGCCAACGTTTTGATCTGGGGGAAACGGCGGAAAAGACATGTCCGGGGGTGGAGGAACAACTCCATGCAAAGGCATTTGTTGTTCATGGACAGGAAAAGGCTGGGGTAGATAGTGAGCAGAAGGTGTCTCTATATTTGTAAACTGTTGATCAGTATGGTAGCCACCTTGTGATGAGGCAGTACTTTCTGCTGGCTTGGATACAACTGGCTGCAACAGAATCTTTTTCTTTTCTGCCAATTCTTTTTCAAACTTTTCTAAAGCAGATATTTTAGCTGGCTGTTTGTCATCCTTTTCTCTCTCTTTCTTCCTATCTTTTCTTTCCCTACTTGAAGATCTTCTTCCTCTGCTTCTCGATCTACTCCTTCTTGATCGATAGCGTTCACGGCTACGACTTCTTCGATCTCTACTTTTACTTCTACGTTCTCTACTTTTACTTCTTCTGTCTCTACTTCTACTTCTTCTACCCCGACTCCTACTCCTTCGCTCTCTGCTTCTACTACGCCTATCTCTGCTTCTGCTCCTACGACCTCTACTCCTACTTCTTCTGTCCCTTCCTCTGTCCCAGCTTTCCCTTGACCAACTTCTACTACGAGATCTCTTAGAAACTCTGTGTCTATCATACCTGTCATCATAGTCTCTTCCTCTTCGTTTATGCCGTTCTCTGCTCCTCTCTCTTTCACGACTTCTATCACGATCACTTCTTCTTCTGTCTCTTCCTCTATGACTGTCCCTTTCCCTGTCCCTTTCTCTCTCTCTACTCCTATCTCTACTTCTGTCTCTGCTCCTATACCTTTCCCTATCCCTTTTACTCTTCCTTTCTTCATATTCATCATCCCTCCTACTTCTTTGAGAAGAGCTTTTATCTTCATGATAATCCCTATCTCTTCCCTTATCCCTGTCTCGATCTGCATAATCTCTGTCTCTTGTTCTATCTCTACTGTCATAACGATCTCTGTCTTTGGTTCTTTCTCTTTCATCCCTGCTTTCATAGTGTTTTGAATCACCTTTGTCATAATGAGAAGACTGGTCACTTTCTGCAGTTGTAGTTTCTATGGATTCAGGCATAGTTTCACTTGCAACCTGCTGGGTATCCAGCAGTGTCAATAACTCTTCTTTTTCCTTTTCAAGTTTATCTAATTCTTCATCCTGGGAACCATCTGCATGAGGTTTCTTTGATGGCCTAGGTCTTTCAACTACAGGAATAGGATGCATTGCTTCCTGTTGTTTTGTTTGTCCAAGCACCTCTATTTTGTTACCCTTTTCTTGTATGAGACGTGCACTTTCTCTCTGTAGAACTTCTATCCTCCTGAGATTTTCTTGACCAATAACTTGAATAGCATTTCCAATGGCTTCAAAGGTTATGTGTGGTTTAGAAGTTGCAAGCTTGGATTTCTCTGGTATCTTCTCTGCACTCGAAGCTGAATGGGGATTTCCTGAGGACGGGTTATTTGAAGCTGCCATAGGCTTGTCTGGGTTTGAATCTGGCTCACTTTTTTCTGCCAACTTCTTTCTGCCCTTGGATGAATCTGTCTTGGAATCTGTAGGTTTATCTGCATTTGATCCATTTCCATACACTGGATTAGAGGGCTGCTGTTCAGTTGCTACTGCTACTGTTGTAATCTCTGAAACACTGAATGAAAGTGGAGAAAGATGGTCCCGTAATTTTGGATGGGGCTTTTTAGAATCTTCAAGATCTAATGGTATTTCAAACACATGATCTAAGGCTTTTGTATCCTTGTCTTGCTTACTACGAAGCAATGCAGATGGTCCAAATTTCATGGAAAACACCTTCTGTTGTACATTAACACTAGCCTTCTCCAGTTCAATGTGCTTTTGCTCAGATTCTTTAGTTTCTTTCAACCCTTTCTCCACATCAGAGAGCTTTACACTTCCTTCACTTTCTGGTTTCAAAACTACAGGCACTGATTTTGTTGATCCTGTACTGGTCATTTCAGTTGAAACCTTTTGCTCTGATTTAATATCTTTCATCTTCCCAGTCTTGCTAACATTACCATCTTTCAGGTGCTTGTCTACAGTACTTTGCCTCAAACTTTCTTCAGTCTTTTCTTTCAATTTACTTGCAATATATTTTAGATTTGCATTTATTTGTTCAGTCATATTCAATGCTTTTGAAGCAGTAACAGATTTACTCAATGGCGTTACATTCTGACTGGTTACTGCCTGCTCAACATTTGGACTTTGACTACTATCCTGGATTTCTTTTGGTGCAACCTCCGTTTTAACGTCTGGAGTTTTACTTTCAACATGTGAGACTTTTCCTTTACGCTCCATTTCTGTGCCTATTTTATCAGTATCTTCTATTTTTTTCTTGCTTGCATCACTAGTTTCATCTTTGTCACAATCATCTGTAAAGGCACTTTGACTATCATCTGTCGACACTTCTTGTGATGAAGTTCTACTCTTTCTTCCTCTGGTTGGCATGTCTTTTGTCATTACTGGAGGCAGTACAACGTTTTGTTCTGCAGCAGCCCGCCTTGTCAACCGCTTGACAGGGGCCTGTTCTGATCTACTTTTCGACTGTTTTGGTTTTTTATCAGCTACAGATTTATCTTGATTTGTATTGTCACTGTCTGAATTATCTTTTTGCGTATTTTCCTCATCATTTTCTGGTGATACCTCTGAAACGGACGTAATAGCAGTAGTAGTCTCTTCTTTCACTGGTTTAATTTCAGAATCTACTGTCTTCTCTATGGTAATCTTACTTTTAATAGATTTAGAACATTCACTTTCATGATTGATATCTTTCATAACACCTGAAATAAGCCGAGACTTCAATTCTGTTTCTGTTTTATCTATGCACAATTTTTCTGCCATTTTGGATTTCGATTCTTTTGGTTCCAACATGTGTTTGAGATCTTTACTCTTGTTTTCCAACAATGGTTCTTTATCAGGAAATAGAATATTAGTAAATGTTTTTGACAAGTTTTCATCACCAGTCACCGTTTCTTTAATTTTTACACTACCACTTTGTGTCTGAGAACTTTCACTTGTAACTTCACTTTTTTCAATATTACTGTCCAGAGATTTGCTCAACTCTACTCGCTTGGATATACAGCTTTCATGGGATTCAGAGAGCTCGTTAGACTCAATTTTTGTTTTTGACTGAATTTCTTTAACCTTAGGATTTTTTGCATCTAATTCTTCTGAACGACGTCTTTGTTCATATCGATCCCTTTTTCTTTTGTTTGGATATTCATCGGTTTCTCTCATGGAAGATTTGCTACTACTTTTGTCACTATATGCTGCCCCACTTCTACCAGCCTTGTGAATACTTTTTGTCATTTGATCATCATCATTTTTTTCTGCAATATGAGTCTGTTCCACTTGTCCTTTCTCCTTGGCTTTCTTTTCTGGGGACTTCTTTTCACTATATTGTGGGGACTTCTTTTCACTATGTTGTGACTTCTTTTCACTATGTTGTGGGGACTTCTTTTCACTATGTTGTGGGGACTTCTTTTCACTATGTCTTGAATAATGAGCATCCGTTTTGCCACTGGCAAGCGAAGACTTTATTTCAAAGATTTTTGGGTCATCCATGAACATATCAGACAAATCTCTTTTCTTTTCTATACTTGCTGCATCCTCTTTCAGTGGTTTTCTTAAAAAACTTTCTTTTTCTTCTTCAGATTCTTTGAATCTGTCATGCATTTTCTTGTCTGTTTTTTCAGGGATATGAATTTTCTTATCTGCTTTTTCAGTTATATGCAATTTCTTATCTGTTGTTTCAGGTAAAGGCATTTTCGAATCTACTTTTTCAGGTTTATGCATTTTCTTATCGATATTTTCAGGTATTTGTTCAACTTCCTTAGTAATGGTAGCTTTGCTAGCTAGTTCCTCCTTATCAGCAGGTTTATCTGAGAATCTGCTTTTTCTTTTTGGTTTCTTCGGAGAGACTGTCCAAGGCATTTCTTCAGCTTCATCTAATCCCAGCGCTGATTTACTTATAAGTTTCCTACCACCAGTAATAGTCATTTTGACTTTACTCTGAACATCATCTTTTAACTTGCCAACTGACTTCTTGGAGTCTTGTAGTTCACTACGCTTTGGGCTCTGAGGTGGTGTCTCATAAGTATCCATGGCAAATGGATCATACAACTCTTGATTCTCAGTTTCTGTTTTCCCTGCTTCAGCGGAATCCTTCTTTATGTTCCTAGAATGTTCAGTAATCCCATCTTCTTCCTTCTCAGATGTATCCCATCTCGATTTCAATTTTTTGGAAGTAGTTTTTGGTTTTTCATTCAGAATAGCTGTCGTTTTCACTGGTTTCTTAGATTCTTGATCTGGTTTAGTTTCTATGTTTGAAACACCTGGAAGGGGAATACTTTCCAGAAAGTTCTGTTCAGGCACCTTCAATTCCGCTACTTGTGTTGAAGAAGTCATACTTGCTATCAAAGGAGCACTGCATACTGTCACTGGTGGTATCATTGATGGTACATTTGCTATGGGAGTTGTAACAGGAACAGAACTGGTTTCTGGGCCAAAAGTTGGTTTCTGAACAGGAGGGACGGGCAGGATAGGAGGAGGCACACCTAGGGGTGGAAACACAGATGCCCCTCTGGCTAGAGACGACACAGACTGTACAGGGGCTGGCACAGGAGCAACAGGCAAAGTTGCAGCAATGGGCGTTTGTATATTGACATCTGTTGAAACACGATCTGATTGTGTCACAGTTATAGTGTTAAAACTGGGTTTATTCGTTTTTTCTAAGGCACTGGTGCTGCCTTCTTTTTCCGATACAGAATGATCAGACTCATATTCAGGTGCACATTCAAATGGATCATACAATGCACTTGATTCCTTGATCTTACTACATGTATCATCAGATTCATTGGTCTTAATACCAACGGATTCGCTGGCCTTACTATCTATGGTAGATATTTTTTTGACCTCTATTTTCATTGATGTTTCTGCTGTGGTAATTAATGATGGTTCCTTTTTCATCAATTCCATGTCAGTTTTACCCAACATGTTATCTTCTTTGTCAAGTGTATTAGAGATATCTGTGGGTATTTCTTTCTTTTCAACAGCATCAACTAAATCTGGTTTTGCTTTAATTGTACCTTTCTGTTTCAGATGCTCAATTTTTTCAACAACTAATCCTTGTTTATTGGAACCTTTGCTATTCGATGAATCTGAATCAACATCCATATCTTCAACTTCTAAATTGTCTACTCCCAAGAGTTCTTCTTTATCAACTCTTATACTATCAACACCTGAGTTTTCTTTTCTATCAGCCCTCTCTCCATCTTTCCCTTGTGATGCAGTTTTAACACTGTGTTTGGTACCCTGGAGAGTTGACAAATTTGTTAAATCATCTTTGTCCGATCTGTCCTCTGCTGTCTTTTTTGGACTTCTTTCTCCAGTAGACTTCTTTTTGTTTGCATTTGGCAATGATGCATCATAATCCTCCATTTCATCAGTGCTATATGAGCTTAACAAATTAAGACCCTTTCCTTTATTCTTCTGAACAGCATCTTCTGTTTGCTTTTCTGTAGAGGGTTCCTGCTTTTCAATTTCTTGCAACTTTAGGTCCACCTTTTCATAACTTCCTGTTCTTAATCTTTTATCAAGAGTTTTACTTCCAATAGAATCATCTTTATGGTGTTGACTCTCTGAATGTTTTTGAAATAGTAAAGGTTTCTCTTTAGCTATGTTAACAGTTTCAGTATTTTCTTTTTCCATTTGAGACCCTGGGACAAGCTCCATGCTGGAACTTGCCCCAGCTTGCACGTTTTTTGAACCGGTCCTTTTTGTTTTGTAGCTCCTTTCATTATCTGAATTGCTTTCAGAACTTGAGTCAGAGCTTTCTGAAGAACTGTCTGATGAATTTTCACTCTCACTTACTTCAGTCTTCCTACGTTTTCTTTCTGCAGAATCTGGTCTTTTAAATTTTGTCTCTTTCTCCTTACTTCTTTTCTCCTTTGTATGCAAAGTTTTCCGATCTATATCACTATCATCTTCTGAAAACTTCCGACTACTCTCCTGATATTTTGCCTTTTCATTTCTGGTTTTCTGCCGGTCATATTCATCTCTTCTTTGCCTTCTGTTCATTCGATCTTCATATTCCTCTTCACTTGAACTAACATTCTTTCTTCTTCTTTTCTCTCGTTTCAGAATCTCCCTGTCACTATCATCTGTACTATGTCGTCTTCTTTCAACTCTAGTCATAGTCTGACTCTTAGATTTTGAATGACTCCTACTTCTTGATCTACTTTTTGACTCGTAACTTCTGTTACGTTTTCGTATTCTTTCAATTTCAGGTGATGTATCCATCTTCCTTTTGCTTCTCTTTTCAACAGGAATATCTCTTTGAGCATCTTTTTTCTTTCTTTTCTCCTCTTTGTCTCCTCTTCTGGATGATCTCCTTTCTGGAGAACTATCTTCTTCATATGGACTTCTGTGTCTGCTCCTATCCCTGTCTTCAGAACTATCTCTCTCTTTCCTACTTGTGTCTTTGTAAGTTCTTTTTTCACTTCCAATTTCTTTTCTCAATTTTCTTTCAAGGGAGCCTCTCATCTTCTCTTCCCTTACAAGTTTCTCTTTTCTGGTCTTTGACCTCTGTTTGAGCTTCTCAGTATTGCTGTCTGAGCCGGAACTATCCTTTTTCACTCGGCTATCTTCATGATCAGCCTCTCTATCCTTGGTTCCTTTTTTCCTTGATTTAACACTTGACAAACTGCTATCTGCACTCACACTTCTCTGTTTCTTCTTCTTTTCTACAACTTTCTGTTTTCTCTCAACATATTCTTCCTCCTCCTCTTCTTCATTGTCACTGTAACTTCTACTCTTGTTTCTCTTTTTCTTTCTTTTCTTTTCAAATTTTGTAATTTTCTCTTCTACATCATCTTCACTTTCACTACTCAAGTGCCTACTTTTGCTATTCTTTTTCTTCTTCTTTTTGGATACTTTTTCAATGGGTTCATCATCACTTACAAGATACTCTACATTAGCATGCTTGCTTGCTTTTCCCTTCTTTTTATAGACTGCTGGTTCTTCACTATCCTCACTTTCATACTTTTTTTGCTTCTTTATCTTTTCTTTATCTTTTTTCTTCAATTTTTCTCCCTTCTTTCTTTTTATCTCAGTATCACTAACCTCCATATCACTATGTTCCTCAAAGTCCCATTCCTTTTTGCTTTTCTTTTTCTTGAAATCCTTTTTATACTTTTCTTCTGTGTCAGATAATTCGTCTGACGAATGCCTCTTTTTCTTTGAACGTTTATCAGTGACTTCCTCTTCATCCTCAGATCTGTACTTTTTCTTCTTCTTTGTTTTCTTCTTTTTCTTTCCCTTATGAGACTCTTCACTTTCGCTATCCGATTCATCATATTTTTTCTTTTCCCTCTTTGTGTTCTTTTTAATTTGTTTGTCTTTCTTCCTGTGTTTTGCACTTTCTTCTTCCTCACTGCTTTCATTGCTGTCATCAGACTTTTGACTTTTCTTCATTTTCATCAGCTTGTCCAGACGTTTCAATTTATTTATTTTGCTAATATCAATCTCCAGCTTTTGTTTTTCTTTAAGAAGTGCTAGCTCTTTTGATCTACTAAGTAACATTTGTTGACTTTCACTATCTGCTCTTCCTCTTTCATCATTTATCTTTTCTTTCCTGTACTCTTCTTCACTTTCACTACTTTCTGTACTATCCCATTTGGACTTGGTCATCCTTTCAACAGTCTGATACTCATCCTTCTTCTCTTTGTGTGTTGCTGTCTTCTTCTTTCTGTCTCTATAATAGTCTTCTGAATCTGAGCTACTGTCTTTCTGTCTCTTTTTCATTTCTCTGTTTTCAATTCTATAGCCTTCATCTTCATCATGATGTGATTTATACTTTTGTTTCTTCTTGGATTTCACTGGAGGGGTAACATCTTTATCTTTTCTACGTTTACTTCGTCTTTCACTGTCATACTCTTCTTCAACTTGATAATCAGCATTACTATCTTTCTTGTATCTGACTTTATCTTCACTTTCTGTGTCCAGTCTATTCCGTTCAAAATCCATTTCTTCATCTCTTCTGCCTCTGTCTTTTTTCTTCTTCACCTTTTCTACTCCTTTAACTCTTTGCTTACTCGTTTTCTCCAATACAATTTCTTCAAATTCTTTTGATGGCTTTTTAGATTTCTTAGGTTCATAGTACTCAGAATCACTTCCAGAATAATCAGATTTCTGTTTTTCTGGCCTCTCTTTTAACTCATCTTCAGTGGGTTCATCATTTACCTTATCATCTCTCCTCTTCTTGGTATTACCAGTATCCTTCAGAGGCAGATTTTTTTCAAAGTCCTCCTTAAGTTTTCTTTCCTTTTCAAGAGCTATTTCTCCCTCTTCCATTTTTTCAAGACTGCCAACACTGGAAATGTTGCCATCATCACTTTTGCTGGTTTCTACTTGCATGTCCTTGTGCCTGTCTGAAGGGCCATATTCATCTTCCTCTGAGCTATAAATTGGAATGTCTTTCTTGGTGTTTTCGTTATGAGCTTCAATCTTATCTCCAGAGGTATTCTTTTCGCTTTCTAAATGCAAATCCTCATCAGATTTAGTCTCCGATACTATGGCATTACTTGCTTTTAACTTGCTTTCAGTTTCTTCCCCAATATTCTCTTTGTCACTAATTTCTCCATCCTCTAATTTATTTCTAGAACTCTTCTCAGAGCTGCGTCTTTCTTCATCACCCTTAGGTTTACTTCTTTTCTTTTCCTTCGGTTTGCTCTCTTCACTCCTATCTCTGCTCTCCCTCTCAACACTTCTGTCTCTGCTACTTTCCCTTTCAAGACTGAAGTCTTTGCTCCTCTTGTCACGTTTTCTGTCTTTACTTTCTCTTTCTGAGCTCCTCCTACGTCTTCTGTCTGTTTCAGTATTTCTTTTTTCTATTGTTTCACTTCTTCTATCTCTACTATCCTTTTCCCGTTTTCTATCCCAGCTATCTCTATCTCTAGATCGCTTGTCACGACTTCTCTCCCTATCTCTACTTCTGTCTCTGCTCCTTCTGTTCTTGTCTCTGCCCCGCTCTCTTGAACCCCCTCTGGTTCTTTTAACTGCTGACTCAATCTTAATGTCATCTGCTTCACCAGAACGGGGCATTCTCCCATACCTTTTGAAGAACTCTCTGTCTTTCCTCCAAGGAGACAATGAGCGTTTTTTATCTCTTTTATCCCTAGACCTTGACCTGGATCGCCTGTCTCTGGACACACTCCTATCACGTGACTTACTCCTATCCCTGGAGTAATACCTCCTTCTGTCACTAGATCGACTTCTATCCCTGTATCTATCTGGGGTTCTGCTTCTTTTGTATCTTGATCTTCTTCCTCTGCTGGCTGATCTGGATCGTCTCTCTCGTGAAACTGACCTAGAATACGACCGCCTTTTCCTTTCTACTGACCTAGATCTAGACCTCTTGCTTCTCTCTGATGATTCATATTTTTTGGATTTTTCTTTGGATGACTGATCTACCTCTTTTGATGGCTTCTCCTTTTTGCTTTGAGTGTCTTCTACCTTGATTTTTGTAGTTTTTTCAGAAATACTCTGATTCTTGTCATCTTTTTCAATATCTTGCTTCTCTTTCAATTTGGCTGGTTTGTCTGATTCTAAAACTAGGGCATTTAGCACCTGCTTCTCTTCTTCTTCTTGCTCCGCTTCAATCTGTTTCAATTTCCTAATTGCAAAAGTGAATTTACCCTGTGGCTTAATATCATCTCTAGCAAGAGGCTTGTCAACTGTGAGAACTGGGGCAACAACTGGTAACCTACGTAACTGAGCTCCATCTTCTGGTTTCTTCTTCTGTTGTCTCTTTTTGAACTTTTCTAATAACTGTGACGCAGTTATTGGCTCTTTTGACTGACCTTGCTCCTTTGTTTTAACTTCCTGCTTCGAAGTTTTATTTGCATAATACACAAAGCCATCTTCATTCCTTACCTCTTTGGTTAAAGTCTCAGGTCCAACAGTTAAAGTCTCCAGTCCAACAGCTTCATTTGCAGTTTCTACTTGATTATCTGATTTATCTTCCTCCTGGTCTTCTTTTTCTGGCCTCAATTTCCTTTCGTTTGTAGATTCAACGTCCGATTCAATTTCTATGATAAACTCATCATAGTCTGAGTCAAGCTCTAGCTTAGTTTGAGGTGCTGGTACCTGAGAACTTGAGATTATATTAGATACAGATGCTGGACTGGCAATTTTGGTTTTGTCTGGTTGCCAGTCTGGGTCAAATCTGGATTTCCTTGCCCGTGAAGGTGACTGAGATGATGGAGGATCTACATTCACAAGAGAACTTATAAGCTGGGGTGGCACTGGTGTAGGATCACTGTTTTCTTGGGAGGTTATGTCCATATTCTCAGGCTGTAGGGTAGGCATTGATGGAACAATGTGAGCATCACCTACTTGCGCCTGTCCACCATCAAAGCTACTATCTGGAGGCATAGGAGGTAAAGGTGGCTTTACTTCTGGTATTGTCAAATGTTCTGCCATAAATGGCAGAGGCGGCTGAACTGGTCTTGGAGCAGGTCCCTGTACCACTGGTGGTGGCGGTACTGGCATTGGAGGTCTAACTTTCTTAGGTGGTGGTGGAGGAGGCACATCAATTGGCAGAGGAATAGACATTGGCGGCAAAGGCACCTCTGCAAGATTCAAACTAGACCCGGGCTCAGGCTGAGGACCAATTTTGGACTTCTTTTTCCTCTTTTTCTTTTCTTTAACAACAACTGGCTCAGGCTCCATTTTGACTTGCTCAACAACACCAGCATTTAGAATTTTGGCCAAATCTGGGTTCATTCCTTGGGCTATCAGGTTTTCTGCTGTTTCTTGACTGGGCAGGGCCTCTATCTGAGGTACAGGAGGCATGCCTGCTGGCAAAGGTGGCATTCCATGGAAACCTGGACCATGCCCTGGTGGTGGTACATTTGGAGGAAATGGTTGTGGTGGTGGCATATTCTGCCCTTCAAAATTTGGTGGAAACATATGAGGTGGGAAATTATGTCCCTGGTTTGGAAACCCTTCTTGCTGAAATGGTGGAGGCATTTGTCCAACATTTTGATCAAATCCAGGCCCACCTGTAGGAAATTGTCCTGGGGGAGGAACCCCATGACCAAACTGTCTCTGGTCTACATTTCCTGGTCCTTGAGCTGGGGGTCCTGAACCTTGTCCAATCAATGGTGGCCTTTGGCCTGGGCCTGGGCCAGGTCCCCTGGGTCCAAAATTTTCCTGTGGGTGAGGTCCTCCATGAGGGGGAGGATGAAAATTGCCTCTTGGTCCAAATGGAGGTTGCGGACCTGGACCATATCCACCAGAATCTCGTCCATATCCACCTCGATCTTGTCCAAATCCAGCCCGATCTTGTCCAAATCCAGCCCGATCTGGTCCTTCCCTGTCTTGTCTGTATCCACCTCGTTCTTGACCATCCCGATCTTGTCCATATCCCCCTCGATCTGGGCCATCCCGATCTTGCCTGTATACACCCCTATCTGGTCCATCCCGATCTTGTCTGTACCCGCCCCTATCTGGTCTGTCCCGATCTGGTCCATATCCACCCCGATCTGGTCCATATCCACCTGCATCAGGACCAAAGTCTTCCTCTTGTCCAAAGCGCCTTCTTTCATACTCCTCATAATCCTCTTCATCAAAATCATCTGGATACCTGTACCTTTCATGCCTTTCATGTCTTGGGTAGGGTCTTCCTCTTCCACCTCGACCACGACCTCGCCACCCAGCTCCAAATTCTTCATCAACAGGGGGTTCTTCATAGGGAACCATGGGTCCATCATAACCTCCCCTACCTCTCCTAGACATTGGATATCTGCCCCTACCTCTATGAACAGGAGGGCCATAATCATCATACTCCACAAGCAGTGGTGGTACACCATAATCTTCTTCCCAGTGCTCTGGGGGTAGATCATAATCATAGTCTTCCATTTCCCTTGGCAGCAGGCCTGGTCTTGGCAGCAGTGGGGATGGGCCAACCCTCCTTGAGTCAGGTGGTGGTGCGCCGAAATCATCACTTGCTCTGTGTCCCTTAAGCTTTAATTCTTCCTCCCTTGGAGAGGGAAACTTTTCTGGCCCCTTCTGAATGTGAGGATCAGCATGAATTGGGGGAGCTGCTCCTAACAAACCATCTCCTTTCTGCTTGGTAGGTGTGTTGCCCTCTTGAGGTGGAGTTGGTGATGACTCTACTTCATTTCCCTTTTTCTTCTTTTTCTTCTGTTTCTTCTTTGATACTGAAAAAAAAACGAGATTACACCATCAAGCTTTCCTTTGAAATTTATATTAAAAGTTTACAAATATCTTGAATAAACATAAACATTCACAATAACAAGAGATGTTTGTAAAATGTGTACACCCCCAACCCCCTGACCTTTGACCTAGTGACCTCAAAAACAATAGGGGTCATCTAGTGGTCATGACTAATCACCAAAGCAAGTTTAAAGATCCTAAGCCAAACCCTTGAGCAGTTATTGATTGTAAACCATTTCACCAGTTAAGGTCATGGTGACCTTGACCTTTGACATAGTGACCTCAAAAACAATAGGGGTCATTTAGTGGTCATGATTAATCACCACAGCAAGTTTGAAGATCCTAAGCCAAACCCTTGAGCAGTTATTGATTGGAAACCATTTCACCATTTCAGTTTATGGTGACCTTGACATTTATCCTTGTGACCTCAAAAACAATAGGGGTCATCTAGTGGTTATGACCAAGCATCACAGCAAGTTTGAAGATCCTACGTCCAGCAGTTTATCAGTAATTGATCGGAAACCGACTGACTGACATGTGCAAAGCAATAAACCCCTTTTTTTCCAAAAGAGGGGTATAATAAACATTTTACATTGATAAGCACCATTAATGTAAAAAGAGGATATAATATAATTCATGATTGTGACCTTGACACTGAAGATGCAAGCTAAAGTGAATATTTAACCCATTGCCTCATGTATATTCCTTTAAGAAATCATTCCACCTTGAAATTTATTAGCTGAAGATTTATAATGGTGTAGGACCTTTTGGCTCTGGAAGAAACTATAGTATCAGATTTACGGTAAAAGCTCTCTATAACGACCATTAAATTACATCAAGTATTTTGTGTTAAAGGCAGGTGGCTGCTTATAGCAAGGTGAAAGTAAAACAAAGGTCCTATAGGAGCGTTCTGTTTTACTTTCACTTTGCTTTAAGCAGCCATCTGCCCTAAATACCAACTAATTAACACAATTTAGTGGCCGTTATAGAGAGGTTTTACTGTATATAATTCCATAAGCAAACGAGCAGGCTGATCAGATGGCTCCAACTTTTAAACTTGTGTCTGATTCGCTAAACTTCAATATTTAGACAACGGGGCAGGAAAAGGTCGGAAACTCGCTCCATCTTTCCAATGCTGGCTAGATTCTATGGTCATTAACAAATTTGAGTCCATGTCCATGAAATTTAGTTACTACTGTACAAGATGACGCAGCGAAATAGGTTGTTTACCTGTCTACATATGTGCATTTAAATATGAAAAGTACACTGAAAAATGCAAAGAACCAACAATACTGGAAAGCTTATAAGGATTTTCAAATGCTCCTGTCGGACCAACGATGGTATTTATTATGTCCCATTTGGCAATAAACGGGGCCATTGGTGTGGCCTACACTGAACACTGGTTAACCCTTATTATAAAGAATATATGTATATAATTATCAAATGAGTAGCTCTCTAAGAAGATTATCCAATGAGCAGCTCTCTAAGAAGATTATCCAATGAGAAGCTCTCTAAGGAGACTATCAAATGAGCAACTCTCTAAGAACACATCTTACTGCATTGCAAACAGTGTAGATCCTGATCACACACCACATACACTATAAGAGAATATATATATCCAGGTTTACAGATAAGGTTTAGTGTTAATTGGGTATTTCCTCCATACTTTTTCAAGGAATTAGGTAATGAGAATTTCAATGAAGGATAAAAAATTACTCCATCAATTTGAAATTAATTGCTTTCTTACTCCAACAATTCTTACTCAAACAAATCAATTTTTGATTTAATATATTATATATGCTACAACTCAGATTAGTGTACATTAAGGGTGAAACGATTAATCGCGATGTGAATTGAACCGCGATCTTTAGCCCTCGATTCGGTTCGGTTCAATTCGGTTCAGCAGATCTCATTTTCGATTCGATTTTTATTATAAAAGGCTAGCTTCTTAATGATTGGTAGCGAAATGAAACTAACCTATGAAAATTCACCGTGAAAAGTCGAAATACTTGTTTTCCTGCATTAAAGAGCTGTCAAAACAAACATACTCATCGAATTCTGATAGACTCAAATCGATTGGCTGAAGGCCAACTATTTTAGCCAATCAAATAACACGTTGCAATCGTTGCACTTAATCTGATCGTCTGGGCGCTTTATTCAAGCGTCTTTGTGTTCTCTCAAAATGTCGGATGCTGAAGCTGTCAATCTACGTGCCACCCCGAAAAACTATCGCTCCAAATGTGAAGATTTCAGATTTCGCGAGAGCAACAACACAAATAAACCAACATGTAAGATTATTTTACAAATATTCTCTGCAACACAGGAAATACGACGAATCTGTCATATCGTATGAACGGAAACACAGTATTGCATTTACGTTTCGTCTTCTTCCAGTAAACTTGGTTGCAAATTTGTGTATGCTTAAAATTTATGAAGCTGTGCATTGATAACTGGCTAAAACTATACTCGCAGCAATGTCTAGTGCTTTTTGCTCAGAGACAGGGAGATGTCATATCTCTCTTCAACTGATAGCTATCTGTATCAGTTGAAGAGAGACATGACATCTCCTCCAAGTGCTCAAATTCTTTTTTCAGAAAAACCTACATGTTCTACAGAGTTAGGCTGTTTAGTCAATTAGCCAAGACTGATTATATTAGTGTTACCATTTTACTTGGTTTTAGTGACCAGTTATAAAAAAGAACTTCCAAAAACAAACTGCAGAAAGGTTTGACTGTTAAAGTCAGATATATCTGTGACTAGGCTATTATGATTTTTCCACCTGTATATGTCCAAGCATTCTGTTTTCAGAGCTGTTAATACACAGTATTTATTCTACATAGTGCATTCTTTTTATTACAATCTTAAATCGAATCGAATCGAAAATAATCGAATCGTGTTGTAAAAAATCGAAATCGAATCAAATCGAACTTTTTTGAATCGTTTCACCCCTAGTGTACATGTATTTCACAGAAAGACCATTTTAGGTCTGTAATTCATTAACTGGTACCTTAATTTGTCAACATTTTAATACCTCATATTTGTGAAGGAGTTATTAGTTTTAACCCTTTTCTCCATAAATACGCCTTTCTACGACTCTGTAAAAGTCACCTTTTGAAACCATTGTGATAAATCAGGAGCAAATGCTCTATTTATCACAATGGTTTCGGAGCTACAAAATTCTAAAAGTTTCCTTAAGGCTTTTCTCTAGTTTATGCTCCTTTTCGGTAGATTTATTTAAAGAGGTTGGATCTAAAAATAGCCTATGAGGGGATAAAAAGAAGCATTTAGTAGAGAAAGGGATTTTTTTTACAAATGTGTTGTTCTGAAACCATTGTGATAAATACAGCAAACAGCTCTATTTATCACAATGGTTAAAAAAAAAACTTTTTCAGAGGCGTCAAAAGGTGTCAATATGAAGGAATGGGTTACAGGCCATATACTTTATAAAATCCCTGCCAAATTCTTTTTTTTTTGGTTGAAAAACTAACATGCTAGGAGCATGCAAACAAGTTCCTTATCTCACAGAGTAGACAAAAATCAGACGACATCAGTAGAAGTCATCTGATCAAGGCCTGCTCTGTTTGCGCATGACACATAATATAATCTAATTAACCCTTTCCTCCATAGGCTATTTCTAGACCCAACCTCTTTGAATGAATCTACCCAAAAGTTAGCATTTACTAGAGAAAAGTAAAATTTTAGAATTTTGTAGTTTGAAACCATTATGATAAATATTTATCACAATGGTTTCAAGAAATGGTTATTACAGAGGCGTAGAAAGGCGTATTTATGGAGGAATGGGTGAAAGAATTTCTGCCATTGGCCGAAAATTGAGCTCATATGTCATCATAAAAAGTCAGTCACATAATATTCATGGAGTAAAGGGTTAAATCTATTCATTTGTTAGCAGAAACAGAAGCATTATAATGCACAAGTAAACTGCTTTACTCACCAAACTCTGGATCTGGCCCCGTGTCTATTTCTGGAATCCCAGAATACGTTGAGGGAGGAACCTTCATACCGAAGGCATGGCCAATCATCAGATGATGGGCTGGTGCGATCCCTCCTCCCCCATTAGATCCACCACCGCCATCTGCACTGTTCTCCTCACTCACTGCTTGATCTTTTCCTACAGAAAATCAGAAAGAGAGAAGTTGATACAACCTGAAACCCTTGGCTTGCTATAAAAGTGATGTCTGCTTAACCCTTTCCCTGTTCTATATTTATAAGATGCGTAAATTCAAACATTTTCAAGCATATCTCCGTTGTTTCTCCACCAAACCCTATACTGTTACCACTCTTTAAAATCGTCTCGAAGAAACGATTCTAAAGAGTGGTAACAGTATAGGGTTTGGTGGAGAAATGACGATTTTAGTATTTGGATACGCATTGTTATCTGTAGCTCTGAATATCTACTGAATATTCAAAGACAAAATAGTTAATATAATGAAATATGGAAGGTGGAATATTGTAGCCATTTAAGAACCTAAAGAAACAGTTCTATCAAATTCCATTAGCAAATAGAGCAGACCCTGATCAAACGGCTTTTGAAATATCTTTTTCTTTGATTTCTATTTCTAAGTGGTTACAAGGTTCCACCTTGCACACTTCATTGTAACTATTTGTCCATGAATATTCAGTAGGTAATGAAATTTGAAATAAATAAAGAACAGGGAAAGGGTTGACAAATAATGATATCATGAATATTAGACTTAGGTGATAGTATCTACATGTACTTGCAATGTTTTTTAAAATTGCCTAACCCCTTCCGTGCCACAATGACGGGTTAATGACATCACATGCAAACAGTTTGGATCCAGATGAGACGCCGAGTAACTCAGCGTCTCATCAGGATCCAAACTGTTTGACACTCTGTTTACTGTTTTATAAAGAAAATGGAAGAAATGCACACTTTTACACTAAAAATAAACGAAACTGTGCCCAGCAGACGACATTGCTGGCACCGAAAGGGTTAAAATTGCCTAACAATTACATAAATCATTTGTTTATATGCTGAAAAGAAATATATCGCAAGAAAATTAATTGAATAAATGCCTAAGAAGACAAAACTTTCACATGTTTGATATTGAAGCCCGATGTATTCGGCAACGCATTAGAATTTATTTGGTCCACACTTTAATTTCATTAACTGTTCGAACAAGGCGATAATATTTTGTTGTAGAACAAAACTTATTAGTATCAATGAAAACGGTTGATTTGTAGCACAGGGACAATTTTATGTCGTATGTTAAAAATTGACAATCTTTATAATAATGATTGAACATAACAAATACCAAGTTTTATGATATTATCGAAATATGCGCTCATTGTATGGCCTTCCTCTTAACTAATATAATATTACATGAACACATTAATATTTGGCCATGGCAGAAACTAAAATCATATCTGTGTTGTATCATAAGCCGGGTTTCCCTGACCCCTTCTTTTTATTGAAATGACCCTTACATTTTACCAATGACCCTCAGAATTAAGAGGGTCTGTTCTTTACTTTATATAGAGGGGGTCAAGAGGACCCTCAAATTGGACAAGGGAAAACCCTGCATAAGCAAACAGAGCAGACCATGATTAGAAGGTTCCTACAGGAGCTGTCTGATCTCGATCTACTCTCTTTGCAATGGCGAGAAAAGGCAATATACGAAGGAAAGGACTGAGCTTCAATCTCTTGCAATTTTAAATACTCTTCCAATCCATTCAAGCTTTTAAGAAACTACTGACCGAGTTTCAAACAGCTTGGATCCTGATGAGACGCTGATTTACGTGACGTTTCATCTGGATCTAAGCTTTTTGTACATGCCAGCCAAGTCACGATTAACAGAAGTTAACCCATTCCTCCATAAATACGCCTTTCTACACCTCTGTAATAACCACTTCTTGAAACCATTGTGATAAATACAGCATTTGCTCCTATAGGAGCAAATGCTTTATTTATCACAATGGTTTCAAACTACACATTTCTAAAGTTTTCCTTTTCTCTAGTAAATGCTCCTTTTGGGTAGATTCATTCAAAGAGGTTGGGTCTAAAAATAGCCTATGGAGGAAAGGGTTAAACCTTCACTTATTGAATATCCATTCAAGACTATAGAATATTTTAATATCCACATAAAGATGAATGCGACACAGAGGTCCAGATAAGATGCGTAAATTAAAACATTTTCAAGAAGAACGTCTTTATTTCTCCACTAAACCCTATGTTAGACCACTCTTCGAGACAATTCTAAAGAGTGGTCACAACATAGGGTTTGGTGGAGAAATGACGATTTTAGTTATTCGAGTATCAACCTTTATCTACTATTGCTCTGTGACAATTGATTATTCATTTATTTTAGGAATGAATTGGATACATAAATGACTGAAATACATTATACTGTATTAAAGATAGTACAGGCATGGAGTAGCACTTTCTTAAATTCTATGCTACATGCATAACATAAAATGAGCCAATCTGATCAAGTCAAATCTGGCTATCTAATACATTGTTGTTTATTTGCAACATATTTGCAACACTTTTATAATCAATACAGTGAATGTCAACAAAAGGTCCAGAAAACTACATTTTGAAGGACTGGTCATCAGGAGCAACACTATCTCTGCCCTAGTTATAACATGGTAGGGCATAAAAATTCCACTTTCTAATGAATTCTTACTATTCACATGAATGTAGACAAAATGCAGATTAATCTATCAATTTTTTTTTTTATTTCTTTGATAAATATTATCTTACTGCTACTTATAAATCATAATCATATTTATCTTGCTGCTACTTATCAGAATCATCCCGTATAACTTTTTTTTTCTGCGGCAACGTATTATTTGCGGAATTTTGCAGATGCCGTCAGGCTGTAAATAATATATGCACAAAATATTCATTCCCATTCAGCAGAACACAAACCCCAAGAGACACATTATCGGAAAACCCACATATACATGTTTATAACAGTTTGTGACTTTGGTTGGACAGTGCCGTGTTGAAACAATGGCACTTCTAAAATAACTTGTTAGAAAGGGATTGCCAGATCCTAATTGACCATTATCAGAGGCTTTGTCGCCGCGAGAGATATATATTCTTTATTTAAATCCACAAATATCAAACGATATCACAACCAAACGTGACAAGTCGTGAAATCTAGCACAAAATTGAGTGAACATAAACAGTGTCTACTTACGGTTTCCAAACAAGTTCGCTTTTTTTTTTTTAAAAAGTCACTACATGTAACACTCACTTCTTGAAATAGTCATTAATGCTTTATTAGCTCATTATTTTAAAAAAATAATTCGCTAATAATATGCATGCCTGTGTTAACACAAGTCATCTCATTAAGCAATTAATTCCATTGATATGTAACCTCTTAACCCTTTCCCTCATACAAACGTGTTTTCACGCATTTGCAAACAGAGAAGACCCAGATCAGACGGCTCCTCTGTTTGCTAGTGGAATTTGAAAGATCTTATTCTTTGCTATTTTGTCCATGATTTTAAGCAGGTATTGATATTTGTAATAAACATATAACAGGGAAAGGGTTAATGTGGTGCACTTACGAAGTGTGAAAAACATGCGGCACCGGGAGACTGACAATCTAACAGGTAGGGTAAAGCTGTGTTTGCCATCCTTTTGTGTTCGAGTAATTAGAGCGTGAAATGCAAATTTATTAAATAGCTTATCGGGGCCTAAATGGCAGAACAATATAGAACATAAGATTTTTGCTGGGACCAAGACAATAAATCCGCAAAATTTAAAATCGCAAAAGTAAATTATACCATTTTAGACATCAAACCGCAAAAATACCCAGTTATACGGTATTTATCTTGCTGCTACTTACAAGAATCGTATTTATCTAGAAGCAGAACCATATTTATCTTGGTGATACTTATCAGAATTGTATTTATCTTGGTGATACTTATCACATAGCTACAGATAACAATGCGTACCCAAATACTAAAATCGTCATTTCTCCACCAAACCAAATACTCTTCGAGACGATTCTAAAGAGTGGTCACAGTATAGGGTTTGGTGGAGAAATAAAGGAGCTATGCTTGAAAATGTTTAAATTTACGCATCTTATCTGGAGCTCTGCTTATCAGAATTGTATTTATCTTGGTGATACTTATCATTATCTCTTCGTTGCGGCAATTCTATCTGAGTAGCGGCAAGACAGGGTTTGGTGGAGTAATTCACCGTGCCAGCAATGATAAACCTACCTCCTTCTTTTAAAGTTGTGTCTTTCACAGTTTCTGGTGTGTCCGAGGCAGCAGGAATGTCAGATACTGTGGGAGCTACCGGTTCCTCGACTTTTGGTGGCACTACTTTATCAGGTTCTTTCTGCTCCAACACTGGGTCTGCTGTAACAGGTATTGATGTTGTCAAGTCTCCACCACCTACTTCAACTGCCGGATCTTGACTTTTTGTATCTACCGTTTCAGGTTTCGTCTCAGCTGCAGCATCTTCCCCAGTTTCCATGGCAACCTCTTCACTCATGACTTCTGGTCAGTTGTGCACTGTTTACCTGAAAAATAGAACAACAATCCTTGTCCTGGTTAACGTCTTGAATCATTTCCACAAAGTGCTTCCTTTTAACAGCTTGCTTAATGATTATACTATTTAACCCTTTCCTCCTTAAATACGCCTTTCTATGCCTCTATAAAGGTCACTTTTTGAAACCATTGTGATAGAGTATTTGCTCCATAGGAGCAAATGCTCTATTTATCACAATGGTTTCAAAACAACACAAATGCTCTATTTATCACAATGGTTTCAAAACAACACAATTCTAAAAATCTCCATTTCTATAATTAAAGCTCCTTTTCGGTAGATTTATTCATAAAGGTTGGGTCTAAAAATAGTTAATTGGAGGAATGGGTTAAAACAATGCTTGCAAAGACACTGAAGAGAGAAATTATGCCAAATAATACACCATATTTTATATATGATTAAGAGCCTACAAGGCCAATATGGCTAATTTTGGACAATTCAAGAGCCCTAATTCTTAAATACCTGGGATGATATAACTTATCAAACTTGGCGACGATATTATTTCCACAAAAGATTCAGAAAGTTTGGTGAAGATTGGGTAAGAGTTCTTGATCTTCCACTCACAGAGTGGATATTGCCAATATGGCTAATTTAGGACAGTTTAATGGCAACAGTTTTGAAGTATCAAACTTGGTCGAGATTTTATTACCACAAATATTTTCAGCAAGACAGATGAAGTTTGGATGAAAACTGTTCCACTTAGGGACTGGACATGGTTTGGGAAAAGCCCACACACTGCAGGTGATCCTATAATCTGGCCCTGTCCACCAAGTTGGACAAACAGCTACATTTCAAAATACAAATTTTCAGACTTGACATCTGAAATTGATTAACTTTATTTCAAATTACATAATCTTCTCGAACAGTATGCAAAGAGAGGAACCATGAGCTGAAAACCCTCTTGATGTACAGTAAAACCTCTCTATAACGGCCACTAAATTACATCAAGTATTTTGTGTTAAAGGCAGTTGACTGCTTAAAGCAAGGTGAAAGTAAAACAGAACGCTCCTACAGGAGCGTTCTGTTTTACTTTCACTTTACTTTAAGCAGTCACCTGCCCTAAATACCAACTAATTAACACAATTTAGTGGCCGTTATAGAGAGGTTTTACTGTATAAGGCACATATCTGGAATCTGTACGCCCGACATCATTTCTCTTCTTCTTTGAACCTGCTATCCAAATACCTTTGCTGGATGTTTACTCAGTGACAGCAATCTTGGTTACTGCTTCAGTAAAGCCATTCCTTCATATTGATGTCATTTCTTCAAACCATTATCACAATGGTTTCAAAACTACAAAATTCTAAAAAAAAAATCCTTTCCTCTGGTAAATGCTCTTTTTTGTCACATGGTTGGGTCTAAAACTAGCCTAGGAGGGAACCAGACCAAAACTTTCTTCATATGGCATTGATATTTGCAACTCTGGCGATGGACTAGTAAATCAGGTTTTTTCCATTGAAGTCTTACATAAAGATGTTAAAATTACCTGGTAAAATTTGTCGTCAAGATACATGCATATGCATTATGCAGGTTGATTAACTCTTTCACTGCCAAATGTTGTCATCTGCAAACTTGGTCTTCTGCTACAAATTTCAATTTTTTAAATAATTTCACTTCATTTTTGTTTCAAACAACAGTCACATTATAACAAACAATTTGGATCCTGATGAGACGCCAAGTAACTTGGTGTATCATCTGGATCCAAACTGTTTGCATAGATAATTACAGATGTGACTTTGACAGCCTAGAGTTAACTATTTACCATGCAAAAGGCAACATAACTGGCATAGACTCAAATCAAGCATAGGCTAAAATGTGGTAATTGATCAGGTGCTACATAGTTTGTCACATCTAGCTGTAAACAGCATTTTTGCCCATCTTGTTTGAACTCTTTCACTCTTTAGAGTAAATTAAAAAACATTAATGAGAATGTTTATACCCCACGCCGCCAAATTGTCAGAACAAAATAGTGGTTCCCCATGACAGATTCAACTCATCCAACCTTTGAATTATGACAATTCTTAAAGCAAACCTGAGAAAAAATTGTCAAGAAATGAAAGTGCTAGATAAGCAACAATACATTATGATACATGAATGGACAGTCTGACTGACGGGTCAAAAACTCTATATCTCATGCAAATTTGTTAAATGGGGTATAATTATTTCCCCACTCCGGCTCAACCCTTTCCCTACTGAATATTCATTTTAGAAAAAATGTCATCATGAATATTAATTAGATTATCAAACCTATCAGGAGCCATCTGATCTGGGTCTGCTCTGTTTGCTTATTAAATTATAACAAACCAGACTCTACAGTTTCTACCAATACCAAACAATCTATTGCACATATGCCATTATTAACCCTTCGCTTGCTGACTTTTAAAACACATTTATCCTTCTTTAGCCATGCCCTGTTGTATAATTACATATATCTTCACTGTCTACAAGTATTTAACTGTGCAATCACTGCTGTGGAGTGCACTGGTTGCACAATCAACTTGTAAATAGTGCAGACCCTGATGAGACAGCTCCTGCAGGAGCTGTCTCATCAGGGTCTTCACTATTTACAGGTAGGTATATTGACGTGAATAGCAAGCGAAGTGTTAAATTTCAGCTTAGAAATATTTGTAATATCATTTAATATTTCTTACATGAATATGCACAAGAATGTCAAAATCTGACGGGGACAGCTGTACTGATTTTGAAACTGTAACAAAATGTAACTTTTTAATGACAAATACTACACAGAGGCTATGGCATCACCTATTTTTCCTTTGTAAAGGCAGGCAAGTGTAGAGAGTAATACAGTAAAGCCTCTCTACAACAGCCAGTAAATTACATTGAGTATTTTGTATTAAAGGCAGGTAGCTGCTTAAACCAAGATGAAAGTAAACCAGAACGCTCCTATAGGAGCGTTCTGTTTTACTTTCACCTTGCTTTTAAGCAGCCACCTGCCCTAAATACAAACTAATAAACACAATTTAGTGGCCGTTATAGAGAGGTTTTACTGTATATACAGTTGAACTCTGATATCTCGAACTTCAAGAGGTCAAACAAATTACTTCAAGATAACTTTTAGAGTAAACAGATTTCTGATCTGAACAATTTCTCAAGCTCACAATTTAACGCAGGTCTAAAGTAATTCTGAAACTCCTGTAGGAGCTTTCAACATTATTTTCGAGCTGCATTAAGCTGTCATGACTTTGACATGACAGGTTTAGTCCCACGGACCTCAATGTTCAAGACAAATGTAACTCACAAAAGTGTCATGCTATCCTATTATTATCCAATTCAAGTTTTTAACCCTTTCCCAGTTAAATATTCATGTAAGAACTAATGGCATCATAATGTAAAATTTTCAAGGGAATATTTTGCTTTGTTAAAAATTGTAAAATCAGATCTATATCATGTCACAAGCAAACAGAGAAGACCCCCATCAGACGGCTCCTACAAGAGACGTCTGATCTGGGTCTACTGTTTGTGAAAGCGTTAAAAAGTGTTTATATAAGGGAAAGGGGGCTAAGCAACATAGCTCTAATTGCCCTAAGTCAGAGCTACAGATAAAGTTGCGTACACATATACTAAAATTGTCAATTCTCCGCCAAACCTCATGTTGTGACCACTCTTTAGAATCGTCTCTTTGAGATACTGGGTCTATTGTGTTTATATCAGGTCGAGGGTTCACATGCTCAGTAAATGATAAAACAATAGTGATACATCCTAGGTAAAATCTCGTCCTGATTTTCCTTTCTGAAAACGATTTCAGAAAAATAGTTTCTCAAATACCTTCCCTTATCTCCGAGTTAGAACAACGGGTTAAGATTCTATTATCTGTAACACGTGCAAGATCACTTTAGAACATATATGACGTCATACATGACGTCAAACCATGGAAACCGATGTTTACATGTCATTTAAACGGCGAACATACACTTTTTTGTTATGTGAGAAAAAGAATCTGATGCTCGTTGTCTTTTAAGATCACATGTTCTCAAACTCACCAAGAAAATGTTATTAAGCTCGCCAAGGCTCGCTTAATGACATTTTCTAAGGCTCGTTTAGGAATATGTGATCTTAAAAGACAACTCGCAACAGATCCTCTATTTCCTAATATTCAGTGTTACTCAAGCCTTTATTTCCTAATTATTCATATAAAAATAATGATAAAGAATTTTTTAAACTACTATATGCATCAGCGACATACAATCAAGGTAATTTTTGGTCTTGCAAAATCTGTAGAATTATATTTATTTTATTCCAGAGCTACAGGTAAAGGTGCGTACTCAAATACATTTTTAAAATCGTCATTTCTCCACCAAACCCTATGTTGTGACCACTCTTTAGAAACATCTCAGTGGTCACAACATAGGATGTGGTGGAGAAATAAAGAAGTTATACAGTGAAACCCCGCCAATGCGACCACTTAATAAACATCCATTGATGTCGTCTAAAGCAGGTGGTTGCTTAATGCAGGATCAAAGTTATGTAGAAAGCTCCTATAGGAGCTTTCTGCATAACTTTCGTCCTGCATTAAGCTACCACCTGTCTCTGCCACCCAGAATTATGTCCGTTTTTGGTGGTCGCATTAGCGGGGTTTTATTGTACTTGAAAATATTTTAATTTATTCATCTTATCTAGAGCTCTGTTATTCCACAAACAAACAATACAGACTCTGAAAAGACAGCCCCTACTCTCTTTGCCCGGGCATAAAATTGTGTATATATAGAGCAAAGAGTCATCTCCAAAACTGCTAAAATAATTATCCCCCCCCCCCTTTCCGCAATTTAATTTTTTAACTCAATACTGGTCAAGTGTCTCAAGTAGCCTTTATCCTAATGAGATGCCAATTCTAAGCTTTTGATCTAAAGCCAAACTGTAAGCAGCAAACCAAGCAGTTTAACCCTTTCCTCCATAATTTAAATACGCCTTTTAACGCCTCTGTAAAAGTCACTTTTTGAAACCATTGTGATAAATAGAGCATTTGCTCCTTAATAGGAGCAAATGCTCAATTTATCACAATGGTTTCAATGCTACACACATCAAAAATTTTCCTTTTCCCTAGTAAACGCTCCTTTTTGGTAGATTAATTCAAGAGGTTTGGTCTAAAAATAGCCTATGGAGGAATGGGTTAACCCATTATCTGATGAGTAATCATGCAAGACTCCACTCATTCTGAATATTAATTAAATCTGATTCTTGCAGGAATAATATACAATAATTAAACTAATTTATAGCCTTGGCAAACAGTAGTGAATCTTTAACATATAAGCAAATGGAGCAGACCCTGATCAGGCAGTTTGTACAGGAGCTGTCTGGACTTGGTCTATTTTATTTGCAGTTATGCCATGTGATGGTATGGCATGAATTATCATTTCATATATGAAGTTCATATGGTGCCCATTAACTCATTCTCACCAAGGCTATTTTTAGACCAAGCCTCTTTGAATTAATATACCGAAATGGAGCATTAACTATAGAAAAGGATAATTTTAGAATTGCGTAGTTTTGAAACCATTGTGATAAATTTAGCATTTGCTCCTATAAAGCAAATGCTCTATTTATCACAATGGTTTCAAAGAATGAGTTTTGCAGAGATGCAAAAAAGGTGTCATTAGGAGAGAATGGGTTAACCCTATGCAAATAAGAGTAGATCTAGATCAGACAGATCCTACAGAAGTCTTCTCTGTTTGCAAAGCTTTCAACGGGCATCTGAAGAGTAAAAACGTATAGCACTATAATCCATGCATACAGATTTTTTTCTGCTGCTTTTACAAAATTGTCAACTTAGAGAATTATTTTTTTCTCCCTGTGCAACATCCTACTGCAAATATCTGTAGTTCCTTTCTACTGCATAAGTACCAGTTATCTCCCTTACTTACATCACCCAGTTTCCCATTCTTGACAGATGCCAATCTTCCAAATTATCTCCCCTTGAGATGTATCCCATATGTCAAACCCAAGCTCATCATTATCTTCATCTTCTGGTGCATCTAGACAGGTGTCAAAGTGATCATATTAATCACATATTCTCTTCTCTGTATGTATCATATTAATCACATGTTCTCTTCTCTGTATGTATCATATTAATCACATGTTCTCTTCTCTGTATGTTGCTTTCATAGTGCAAAAATATGTTCCACAAAGAAAACCCTCAGTTAACCCTTTTCTTCATATAAATAGTTTCACACATTAAACAAACAAGAGAAGACCCAGACCAGACGACTCTTATAGGAGCCTTGTGTCAGATCAAGGTCTGGTTCATTTGTTTATGAAATTATAATAGATCTGACTCTTTGGTTCCTACGAATACCAAAAATCCCGTATACATATGCCATTATAAAAAAATCAGCAAATAAATATTCATGGCCTCATCATTTCTTACATGAAAGGGTCAAGGCAAACCTGTGTATATACAGTTGAACTGCGATATCTCGAACTCAGATAACTCGAACTTCGGATAACTCGAACAAAAAGTTCAGTCCTTCCAAAACTTACAATACATAATTGCCCAAAATATATCACTACAAACATCTGGAAACACATGTGACAGCTTAATACAGGTCTAAAGTAATGCTGAAAGTTCCTACAGGAGCTTTCAGCATTACTTTAGACCTGTATTAAGCTGTGGCATTGAGAAATTGTTCAGATTAGAAATTGGATGACTCGAACTTCTGTTAACTCGAACTAATTTGTATGGTCCCTTCAAGTTTGAGTTATCGAAGTTCAACTGTAGTTTGGGCCCAGAAGAGATGATGAAAATTTAGTATTTTATCTGGATCTACACTTAGCTTGCATCCTATACATACAAACAGAAGACTGGCTCAATGAAATATAATACTTTTAGCTTGAGTCTGAATACATTCTCAGCTCAAAATCTCTGACCAATCATCAGATACTTTAGAATGAACTCTGACCCAAACTAAGACCTTTAAACCTTTATAACAACAGGATTAATTTTAACTCAGAAGATGTTGTTCAGACAGTACACAAGTCAAGCTACACATTAGACTCTGTGCACATATGCTGTTATCTACGAACCCTTTCCCTGTTCTGTATTTAGACTAAATTTCAATACTTACTGAATATTCATTAACAAAATAGTTATAAAGAAATATGGAAGGTGTCACATTATAGACATTTCAGACAGCAAAGAAACAGATCTGTCAAATTCTATTAGCAAACAGAGCAGACCCTGATCAGACGGTTAGGGCTAGGCTAACCCTAACCCACTTGGAGCCGTCTGATCTGGGTCTACTGTTTTCAAATGCGTGAAAACACGTTTATATGAGGGAAAGGGTTAAATGCCAGTACATGTACCGGTATACACAAAAGGCATAGACCCAGTTTAGAGGGATCCTATTAGAGTCATCTAATAAGGGTCTGCATTTTCTGTCATTCAAAATCCTCTAGCAAATGTAAACCTTCCATATTTAATGGGCTTTCTTCAGCATTCAATTGGAAAGAAGTATCTCCAGTTTGAATACAGTGCAGACATGACCAGTTGCTTTATCTGATGTTTTTTGTTTTTTTGTTAGACACACCTAACACGAGCAGTGTATAGAGATTTTTACCAATGCATACCTTAACATGGTCTCCAATGTCTGCAATAGACCTGAGCACTCATGAAAGATTGTACAATCAAAATTATCATAAGTACAGTAAAACCTCTCAATAACGGCCACTAAATTACATCAAGTATTTTGTGTTAAATGCAGGTGGCTGCTTAAAGCAAGGTGAAAGTAAAACAGAATGCTCCTATAGGAGTGTTCTGTTTTACTTTCTCTGTGCTTTAAGCAGTCACCTGCCCTAAATACCAACTAATTAATACATTTTAGTTGCCGTTACAGAGGTTTTACTGTACCAATATATGTTTTATAAGCAAAACACAGCAGACCATACAGGAGCCATTTGTTCTGAGTTTAGTCTGATTGTAAAGGCATATCTCTATCAGTTACAAGTTTAATGGTAATTTTATGATAACCTACAGTAAGACCTCTCTATAACAGCCACTAAATTGTGTTAATTAGTTGGTATTTAGGGCAGGTGGCTGCTTACAGCAAGGTGAAAGTAAAACAGAACGCTCCTTATACTTTCACCTTGCTTTAAGCAACCACCTGCCTTTAACACAAATTACTTGATATAATTTAGTGGTCATTATAGAGAGGTTTTTTACTGTATATGCAAACAGTTTGATTCCAAATGAGAGGCCAAGTAACTCTACATCTCATTTGGATCCAAACTGTTTGAAAACATTATTTTGTTTAGAAATGAAAGAAATACTCCAGAGCTACAGATAAAGGTGCGTACCCAAATACTAAAATCGATCATTTCTCCTCGAAACCCTATACTGTGACCACTCTTTAGAATCGCTTTTTCAAGACGATTCTAAAGAGTGGTCACAGTATAGGGTTTGGTGGAGAAATAAAGGAGCTATTCTTGAAATGTTTAAATTTACGCATCTTATCTGGACCTCTGATACTCAACAATGAAACTGGATCAGACAACAAGATAGCAATACAAGGCAGCCATAGTTAAACAGGTCATACCATTGCTCGTCTTCATTTCTCTGTCTGGTAAAAGCAAAACTAAGTGATAGCATACGCCAAGAGACAACAGGAGTCTGTACACTCCGCCATTTACCCCTCCCACCCTGCGGTAGCAGGGTGACAACATTTTCAGTCAAACTGCTGCGGCTGAAAATTCAATGTCATGTACAAAAACAGTTCAAACAAACAGTGAATTTTACTGAAAAAATTACAAAACATTTTAAAAGAAGAAATGTTTTTATCCAAAATATAAAAAAAAATTCAACGCTTGACTTTATTCTATTTACAAACAAAGTACAACACAACCAACTGCCAGTACAGTGAAAAAAACACTCTACCAGGGTTTCTCAATTTATATGAACAGTATTGATCAAGAAAAGATGTAAAGTATCCCAAAATTTCATCAGGATAAAAACTGTCAGACACTAGGATTGCATAAACTCTTTGAACGCCAAGTAATTTTTCGTCTGCAACAATTGTCGTCTGCTTATATTCTTAAAATAAACTTGCTCTCATTCTTTTGCAAAAATATGGTCAAGATGACAAACTGTATAATGTGGCATCTCATCAGGATCCAAACTGTTTGCATAGGTAATCACATTTCACCGCTAGCGTGCAAAGAGTTAATGAAAGCTGACAACTTTGCAACTAGAGAAGACCAAAATCAGTTGGCTCCTATAGGAGCCATCTGATTAGGGTCTGCTGTTTGCTTATGAAAGAATGTAAGTCTGGTTTTTTTATCCTGCCATGACTAAATTTCCGGTGTTTATATGTCATTTAGCTAGACAACGGTGTCAACTGTGACAATGGTCCTGAAGCCATGACAAGTACATAGCTTTTTCTTCAAACGATAGAAGAATTACAAGAGTATTAGCATACAATGGTCTCTGTGACTAAGTGGTTATAGCCATCATCTTATAATCACCGCAGGTTCGAATCCCAATCAAGCACTTTGGAATTTTTATGTGAGGAAGATTTCCAGCTGGTTTGCAGTAGGTCAGTGGTTCTACCCACACGTTTCTGTATCCGAAGCAATCGTAGTTGTTTGATATACAGATTGGGGTTCTTCCTCCACCTGTAAGGAGCTGGATTTTACAAAATTACTGAAATAATGCTGAAGCAGTTGTGAACAAAAATTTGAACAAAAAATTTGAACGATCACATTTCTTGCCTGCAAAAAAACTTTCTGATTAACCATTTACTGGATAGAAAGGAGTTTTCACACATTTGCAACAAGAGTAGACCCAGTTCAGGCGACTCCAGTAGGATCAGTATGAAAACGGTCTCCTCTGTTTGCTAATGGAATATTACACATCGGATTCTACAGTTTCTGCCATAGTCAAAAGTTTATACACCATTATAAAAGTATTCAGCATTTTAAATAAGATTCGAAATGTTGGAAACAAGTAGCACTTGCAAACTGAAGAGCCAGATCAGAGGGCTCCTTGTGGAGACGTCTGATCAGGGTCTGCACTGTTTGTCGTTCAAATTCTTTTTGCAAATCTTATCCTTTTATACTGTGTTTCAACTACCATTGAACAATGATGGACCATACTTCTTTTACAAAATTCATTAATCAAAGTGCTATCACAAAGAGTTAACACAATTCACAGTAGAAGGTCTCCATTTCTACATTTAACTCACAGCTGTGACAATATTTACGAATGGTCTCAAAAAGACCATTCTTATGAGAGGTAACAGCTTAGGGTTTATTAGACTACATGTATAAGGTTTTGCTTCTGTAATCAATTGTAAACCCACTCTACTGCCCTTTTGAAGAGGTCAAGCTAACAAACTTTGCATGTACACTTGGATGACTAAACTAACCCTTCTCTTGCTGAATTTTATTACACATTTCTCTTTCTTTACCCATGCCCTGTTGTATAATAACATATATTTTCACTGTCTACACATATTTCGCTGTGGAGTGCACTGGTTGCACAATCAACTTGTAAATAGTACAGACCCTGATGAGACAGCTCCTACAGGAGCTGTCTCATCTGGGTCTTCATTACTTACAGGTAGGTATATTGACGTGAATAGCAAGCGAAGGGCTAAAATTCTTTTTTAACTGTTCACCTGATTGAAATGTTTCTTGTCACCTTTGCAACTTGAGTAGACCCAGATCAGATGGTTCTTGTAGGAGCCCTCTCATCAGGATCGGCTCTGTTGTAACATTATAGCCTGATTAGGTTTCTGCCATTGCCGAAACATTCTTTGTTCATATACATGTATCATAAACAAACATTCTTTGTTCATATACATGTATCATAAACAAACATCCTTTGTTCATATCATAAACATCCTTTGTTCATATATCATCATGAGCATTCTGGCAGCTAATTAAATATTCCTAATGACATTAACCCTTTCCTTCATATAAATGTGTTCTCCCGCATCTGCAAACAGAGTAGACTCAGATCAGACGGCTCCTATAGGAGCCGTCTGATCAGGGTCTACTCTGTTTGCTTATAGAAATTCAAAGATCTGTCTCTTTACTTTCTAAAATGGCTACAATGCTCCATCTTCCATATTTCATGATAACCTTTTTGTCCATGAATATTCAGTAGGTATTGAAATTTGTAATAAACATAGAACAGGGAAAGGGTTAAACATTTCCTTCATATAAATGCCTTTTCATGCATTTGCAAACAGAATAGACCCAGATCAGACGGCTCCTATAGGAGCTGTCTGATCAGGGTCTGCTCTGTTTGCTAATGGAATCAGGTAGATCTGTTACTTTTCTTTCTAAAATGGAAACAATGTTCCACCGTCCATATTTCATTATAGCTATTTTGTCCACGAATATTTAGTAAGTATTGAAATTTGGAATAAACATAGAATAGAGAAAGAGTTAAAAAATATCTTTGACCATTCTTCCGAAAGCAAATGAAATCTTTAGAAAGTATTATTTATCAATAAACTTAACCCTTTACTCCATAAATAGCAATGTAAGATATAATGACATCATGAATAAACTGTGCTAATTAGTTGGTATTTAGGACAGGTGGCTGTTTAAAGCAAGGTGAAAGTAAACCAGAACACTCCTATAGCCAACTGCCTTTAATACAAAATACTTGATGTAATTTAGTGGCCGTTATAGAGAGGTTTTACTGTACAAGAAATATTTGTCATGTCAGATACCCCTTAGTCAGATCTAACTACTTCCATAAGCAAACAGCGCAGGCCTTAATCAGACGGTTGCTACAGGGGCCAGCTGATCTTGGTCCAGTTAAAATGCATTGGCAAACAGACCAGACATACATCAGAAGGCTTCTGTAGGAGCCATCTGATTAAGGTCTGCTCTGGTTGCTTGTGAAGTAAGATATGTTTAATAAATTCTACAATTTCTTCCATGGCCAAACGCTTAAATATTTAAAATGCCATTATATGATTTCTGCTAATCAATATTCATGATGTCCATATTCAGAGCTCCAGATAAGATGCGTAAATTAAAACATTTTCAAGATTAACTCCTTTATTTCTCCACCAAACCCTATACTGTGACCACTCTTTAGAATCGTCTCGGAGAGACGATTCTAAAGAGTGGTCACAGTATAGGATTTGGTGGAGAAATGATGATTTTAGTAGTTGGGTACGCACCCTTATCTGTAGCTCTGCTTATTTCTTACTTGAATATTCACATGTTTAAAGATTAAACTCATCAACTGAGTGCTTGCCTTTCACAGTTATTTCTGCATTGCCTTTCTGAGTTGTCTATTTTTATCTGATAGTTTTGTTTAATTCAATAACCATGACATTTTCTGTTACATTTTGCTTATACCCAAAGCTTTAACCCTTCGCTTGCTGAATTTTAAAATACATTTCTCCTTCTTTACCCATGCCCTGTTGTATAATTACATACATCTTCACTGTGTACAAGTATTTCACTGTGCAATCACTGCTGTGGAGTGCACTAGTTGCACAATCAACTTGTAAATAGTGAAGACCCTGATGAAGACCCTGCAGGAGCTGTCTCATCTGGAATTTCACTATTTACAGGTAGGTATATTGACGCGAATAGCAAGCGAAGGGTTAATCATTCCATTACTTACTTTTATTTATTAATTCTTTACTCCATAGATACACCTTTGACATCTTTGCAAATTCACAGTGCCATCATAGATATATATCCAGTTTATCAATATTTATAATGTTATAAATATAATTTTTAAATGCATATTTATGGGGTCAAATGGTAAAGGAATAAAATCAGTTTTAAATATTAACCATCTCAACAAATGCGGCAATTTCTATTGAGAAAAAAGTTGTCTTTGTAATTTCTCAATTCATTTTCTAAATTTCTATAACTCTTTCCTTCATAAATATACATTTCTATGCCTTGGCCAACACTGTAGACCAAGATCAGAAGCTCCTGTAGGAGCCGTCTAATCAGGGTCTGCTGTGTTTGCTCACGGCATAATAAAGATTATGATTCTACCTTCCACCATGACTAAAACTCATGTCCTTAAACTCAATATGCTCATTTGCCAATATAAAAATTGCTCTAAATAACATTCATGTTTCATTAGTTCTCGCATGAATATTCATGATGTATGGGTTTAAACATGATCAATGTGTCACAAAGTTTAGATGCTGACGAGGCATCATGGCACCTGGCATTTTATCTATATCCAAACTATTTTCAGTCATTGAGTGCAAAGAGTTCAACGATTCTGTTAGCGACAAATATTCACGAGTGGCATTTTTACCTCAAATTATGACCTTTGATCTTTGAGTTCAGCTGAATGTTGTATACAACACACCTTCCCATGGTTCTCTGTATTTCTGTGAAGTTTGATCAAAATCCAATAAATAATCGTAAAGAAGTAACTGACAAAGTAAGTTACTGTCAATAGGTGATCTGTTTCATGAAGGATGGACAGTGTGACTGCCACATGAATTAACAATTTCCCTATTCTAAGATTATTCCAAATTTCGATACCTACTGAATATACATGGACAAAACAATTAAGATATGGAAGGTGGAACATTGTAACCATTTTGGAAAGTAACGAAACAGAACTTAAGAATTCCTATAACAAACAGAGCAGACCCTTATCAGACGGCTCCTATAGGAGCCCTCTGGTCTGGGTCTACTCTGTTTGTAAATACCTGAAAACAAGTTTATATGAAGGAAAGGAAAAATGTGTAAGCAACACCACAGACAATTCATAAAACCGTGGAGTAATAAGTTTACAAAAAAATTCATTAACCCTTTCCTCCATAAAAACACCTTTGCAAAAATGAGTAGAGACAGATCAAACTGCTCCTATATTTGTGTCTACCCTGTTTGCTTGTTGAATAATATAGATCACATTCTACAGTTTCTGCCATAGCCAAACTCTTATTTTCATTACCAACAAATAATCTAATTATTATTCATGGTGTTGTTATTTCTTACACGAATATTCATGGAGTAAAGTGGATTTGCTCATTCTACTTAGCTCTTTATTAATAAAGTGTTGTAGATCTGAACCATGCAACAATGTGGCTCCAGATGAATAATATAAGTCTCAAAATCCTAGATGACATTTAGATCAATTTTTTTAAATTTCCTTTTCAGCCAAATTCTTTGAGATTTGCATAATATCTGATTGTTACGCTTTCTATGTTACTGTAACCTGCAGTTTTATACCAATATTGAGAAATAGACAATTTTCAGCATGAAGGTACAAACGATGACAAAATACAATCTTCCAATGTTATCAAAGCATTGTCTAGTTTCAGACAACACCTTTCAACAGCAGTTTCTGATCTGGGACAACACTGTCACTAACCAGTTACAGAGCTCCAGATAAGATGCGTAAATTGAAATATTTTCAAGTTTAACTTCTTTATTTCTCCACCAAACCCTATGTTGTGACCACTCTTTAGAATCGTCTCAAAGAGACGATTCTACTTTGAGACGATTCTAAAGAGTGGTCACAACATAGGGTTTGGTGGAGAAATGGAGATTTCAGTATTTGAGAATGCACCGTTATCTGTAGCTCTGCAGTTATTACAGTATTCTCTCTAATGCTGTTCCAAAGTCTATACCCTGATCATTTGAAATATCCCTGATGCATATTTGTATATGTTTGTAATGTACAGAAGTTGGGGGTTTTTTGCCACAAAAGGGTTTATATATGCTTATGTGTATAGTATTTACCATTTCTTTCATACAAATGCCTTTTCACACCTTTGCAAACAGAGTAGACCCAGATCAGACAGCTCCTGACCCATTTTACAAAGGTCTATTCTATTTGCTTATAAAATTATAATAGATCACTTAATAACAATTTCGACCCATGCCAACACTTCATGGGAATACGTCATTATAACAATTCAGTTAATAAATATTCATGAAGTCTTCAATATTCATGAAATCTTCATTTCCTACAAGAATATTGAACCGGTAAAAGGTTAATTTGTCTAACCAAACCCATCAAATTCTATTGTGGACCTTGATCTTAACTCTTCGTCTGCAACACTAGTCATCTGCTTCAATTCTTAAAAATATGGTCAAGATGACAAACAGTTTGGATCCTGATGAGACGCCGCATAATGCGGCGTCTCATCGGGATCCAAACTGTTTGCATAGGTAATCACAGTTTCACCGCTAGCGTGCAAAGAGTTAACCTTCAGTATACGAACTGTTTGTGGGTTTATGACTTCACTTTGAATGACAAAAAAACTTACAAGATAATTCAAATCTGATTCTACAATTTCTGCCATCGACAAATAGGTCCAGATAAGATGTGCAAATTAAAACATTTTCAAGTATTACTTCTTTACTTCTCCATTATACCTCATGGTGTGACCACTCTTTAGAATCATATCTTTGAGACTATTCTAAAGAATGGTCACAGCATAGGTCTGGTGGAAAAATGAGGATTTTAGTATTACATCAATGACCATGAAAGCACCCTGGCTATGACATTACCAAGACATTTTCTCTATCTCTTTACTGCATAGACACCCCTTTCAACTCCTTAGCAAACTGAGTAGACCCAGATCAGACTCTTAGAGGATCAGAGTCTGCCCATTTTGCTTTGGTAAGTATACAGATCTAATTCAAAAGTTTCTTCCATGGTCAAAAATTGCCTTGTTCATATGCATTGTTTTTTAAATGTCCAAATTTGACTGAAAGTACAAAGGTCAACAACATATATTGAATTAAGCAGCACTTCCCCAGTCTTTACTTACAATGGTACAGCAATCTCGACTGAAACAATTTCCACACTAAACTTCTAGTCATACTAGTGACCTGTGAAATCAGAACATATCAAATACAGCATAAAGCTTCACCTCCGATAGACATCTGTTCAGTTTAAAACTTTACTTTATGACTATGTATTCAAGAATTCATGCCACCATGAATTCTCATTATCTGCACACAAGCTGTTTACTGAATATAAATCAATAAAGTATTGTCTCTCTTACTTTTTACACAGTTTACTAAAATTAACATTTTCATTAATACCAGATATATGTAAGTATAACCCTTTCCTCCATACGCTATTTTTAGATACAACCTCTTTGAATGAATCTACAGAAAAGGAGCATTAACTAGAGAAAAGGATTTTTTTTAGAATTTTGTAGTTTGAAACCATTGTGATAAATAGAGAATTTGCTCCTATAGGAGCAATTGCTCTATTCATCACAATGGTTTCAACAGGTGATTTTTACAGAGGCGTAGAAGGAGTAGTTATGGAGGAAAGGATTAATATACATAACATATAAGTCAATCCACTAATAAAAGTGAACTCGACAATTAAAGCAGTGTAGACATAAGTCAGTCATCATACTGACAACACAGTCAGCAAGGGACAAAAATTCTTTAAATTGTCACTCGTCCTGCAATATTGACAAGGAAGACTGACAAGAAAATTCACTTGCCCTGCAGTATAGACAAAGAAGAGTAAATCACATTCAGGACGAGCAGACAAGTGGATTTTTTGTAACCTGCAGTGCCTATCTAGAGTCCAAGCTATTTCAAACTCAGGACAGTGACAGTGGTATAAATGAGTTACATAAATTAGAACTATATTCAAGAATAACTCCTTCATTTCTGTATCAAACCCTATGATGTGAACACTCTTTAGAACTGTCTCTTAAAGCCAATTCTAAAGAGTGGTAATAGGATAGTGTTTTGTGGCAAAATGATGATTTTAGTATAAAAATACACTTTCTTTCCTATGATTCTATCAACATCTTTCACCCATTCCCTCATATTGATGCCTTTTAATGCCTCTGTAAAAGTAACTATTTAAATCATTGTGATAAATATTTATCAAACTAGTTTCAAAACTACACAATTCTAAAAGTTTCCTTTTCTCTAGTTACTAAGTGCTCTCTGTAGATTATTTCAAAGAGGATGGATCTAAAAATAGCCTATGATGTAATGGGTTATTACCCGAATTGAAAACCAACCACTGGCTCGAAGTTATATAACTTTTTGCTTGAGTCAGAGATCATTCTCTAGTATCTGATTGGTCAGATTCTGAGCAAGACTCAGAAGTTTTATAACCTTGGACCCTGGTCTAAGTCTACACCGTTTGTCAAACCAGGATATACCCCTTTCTTCAGCAGGTGTTTAAACCTTTGACAACTCTTACCAGAAGGCTTCAGACCTTGTTGTACACGGTGCTACAAAAGACAATCTTACCATCCTGAAAAACACAATCTTACCTACCATCCAGACAAATTGGCAGGCACATTACAAATCCAAAGCCTTGATCCACTTCTATGAACATCACTTTCCTTTATCTTTGTTATAAAAGTGACCCAGTGAGGCAGCCTAATGGCTGAACCAAGTTTAACTCCCAAATGCTCACCAACTTGCTCAACTCAAGCAGCGAATCTGTGACAACCCATCCAAACATCTCAACACAATTAAAAATTATTTGACACTCATCACTGTATTTTCATAGAGGGATGGAAGAAAATTAAGCTATGAGAATCATAGTAGATGACAATTTTTCCCGACAACTAGAGTAAGACTAAGAGGAATAAAATTACACCTGAAGTATCACTGCAGTTCATCATAACATGTACCAAATTAAAACTGGAAGTATCAAATGAACAGATTTTAATTCCAAATTTTTATTGGAGATAATAAGTAATGGGAGTGATTACAAAGATAACCCATTACCAAAATATTTTCTATTATAGTTCCTGGGTCCAAGGTTATAAAACTTCTGAGTCTGAGATCTTTCTCAAGTATCTGATTGGTCAGATACTTGAGAAAGATCTCAGACTCAAGTAAAAAGCTTTTTAACCTCGGAGCCTGTATTTCTCCACCAAAAGCGTCTTTGTTAACACTCTTTACAATCATCTCTTCCAGACAATTCTAAAAATGTGGTCACAGTATAGAGTTTGGTAGAACCTTTAGCCTGCTATGGGCAGATGAGTGAATACATAATTATGCAAACAATTGGGATCCAGATGAGACGCCGAGTAACTCGGCGTCTCATCAGGTTCCAAAATATTTGACACCTTGATTGCATTTTGGTAGACAAATTGAGTATAGCTTGTATTTTGAAAAGGTAGTAGGTGAAAATAATTTGCTCAGCAGGCTAAAGGCTAAGTAACTTCATAGTAGAGAGAAGAGAGCAGAATAAGGGAGACTTTTTATCTCCCAAATCGCCCTGCACTTAATTAATATTCATGAAGGCATATGTTCTGACATGGATATTCATGAAGTAAAGGGTAAGTTTTAATAAACCGTTATCTTCATGTAAATGCCTTTTCAAGCATTTGAAAACAGAGTATACCAAGAAAAGACGGATCCTGTAGGAGCCATCTGATCAGGGTCTGCTCTGTTTCCTTATAGAATTATCTAGATCCGATTCTACACTCTTGGTGGATTCATGATGTCATTATTTCTTACATGAGTATTGAACAGGGAAAGGGTTAAGTACAAATTCTTGGATAAATATTCACAAAGAAATGGGTAAACAAAATAAAGCTATATACTAGATCATTAATTAATAGGTTGCATAATACCTGAAGTACCAGCAAAGTATTTCCTATATTAATACATTTCAGATCAGTGGCTTACCTTCTGTATCTAGTTTTCAGAATGGCTTTTACTCTGCATCACTTGGCAGCTGGCTAACCTGAAAATATACAAACATTATCTTGAAGAGATGACCGTTTACAAGTCTTAACCCCTTACTTCACACAGAAACACCCTTTTTCACACATCTTTGCAAACACAGTAGACCCTGAACAGACAGCCTCTGCAGGAGCTGTCTGATCAGGGTCTGCTCTGTTTGGTTTATGACATTACACAGAGAAGATTCTACAGCTTCTGCCACAGTAAAATGTTCTCTAGTTCATAATGCCATTAATAAAATTACACCTAATTGATATTCATCCATCCATTATTTCTTGCTAAATATTCATGAGGTAAAGGGTTAATAGTTGTCAGCTCATTGCATACACATACCAATGGTATGCAGAGCGTCAGACAAGATGCGTAAATCAAAACATTTTCAAGAATAACATCTCTATTTCTCCATCCAACCCTATGATGTAATCACTCTTTAGAATCGTCTCAAAGAGACGATTCTAAAGAGAGGTCACAACATAGGGTTGGCAATAGAAATGACAATATTAACTCTTTGCACGCTAGCGGCGATACTGTGATTACCTATGCAAACAGTTTGGATCCAGATGAGACGCAGCATAATGCCATCTTGACCACCATATTTTTGCCAAAAAATGAGAGAAAGTTTATTTTAAGAATTGATGCAGACGACAATTGTTGCAGACAAAAAATTACTTAGCATGCAAAGAATTAATATTTAAGTACATGTAATACATTGTATGTACCTTTATCTGTAGCTGTGGATATCAATCTCAAACATGACTTGAAATTTGATCAAAATTATGCACCAATAACTATAATCACATTAAAACTTTGACACACCAAATTATCTCTAATACACGTTGTCATTCGAAATCACCTTACAAATTATACTCTTTCTTCCAAATAAATCTATCTTTAACCATTCCTCTAAGTTCTAATGAACATTTATGTGTGACAGTAGCGGCCAGAAGTTGCCACCTGATCTGAAAGTTGGTGGCAAAATGCTCTTACCTTGTGGCAAAATAGGACATTAGAAAGCAGCATGGAATGCAGTCCTGAATATTTTTACCATTTTTTCTTCCACGTTTCTATCCATATTCAGCAGCCCTTTCATGGCGTCAGAAGCCTTGTTTGTATCAATGTGTTGCTTTACAACCTTAACAGCTTCAACATGAATAACACTCGGACTCCCAAAATGTTTTTTTCACTGGTTCTTTCTTAACCCATTCCTGCATATTGACGCCTTTTGACGCTTCTGTAATTGTCACTTTGTGAAACCATTGTGATAAATAGAGCATTTGCTCCTATAGAAGCAAATGCTCTATTTATCACAATGGTTTCAAACTACAAAATTCAATTTTTTTCCTTTTCTCTAGTTAATTCTCCTTTTCTGTAGATTTATTCAAAGTGGTTGGATCTAAAAATAGCCCATGCGGGAATGGGTTAAGGTTGCTCGTACCAACAACAAGCGTTCTGCTGATTGTTTTGATTTCCATCCAATTATTCCTGGTGGCAAGTTTTTGCCACTGTCAGACTTTCAGATCAGGTGGCAAGTTGGACATTTCTGGCAGCAAAACTGCCACTTGCCACTGTTAATTTCAAACCCTGTAAGAAGTAATCTCTGTATGTATATTCATTAAATTCATGTGTATATATGTAAATTTTTCAAAAGAAGTCTTAGACAGAAACTAGCAAAGAATCCGATCTACATAATTCCATAAGCAAACAGAACCCTGATCAGACATAGGTTCTGAAGTTTCTGATTTGGGTCTACTCTGTATGCAAAAGGCATAAAAAAGTTTTAACATGACGGAAAGGGTTAAACAATTATGGTAAAATCCACTTTGAGAATTCAACGGATTAGCAAAAAACTACATGGAATACTTGACCTTTGGCCAGCTGGAAAACAATACATTGCAACAAATAAAAATCAATGCAAAGAATTACAGTAGGACTGACTGGTTAGTTTGCATCCTGCAGCAAAAAAAAAGATATAATTGCATCTACAGCATACGACAGTGTTGGGAATCAGACCCAAAAATGTTTACTCGATTGCAAATCAGTATTAAATTCTAATATGGTCGGATTATTTGAGATTTTGTAAAGGCCAAATATGGGTTGTAGGTTTGCAAACAATGTATATCCGGGCCAGTCTCCCTGTCTAAAACATGACATTCCATAAGGGTAAACTTTGATTACACAATGATTCTGTTCAGCTTAAACAATGTGACAAACAATATGTAAAACCCTAATCAGATGATTGGTACTGCCTGGCTTTTACTGTTTGCTAAACTGTATGGTGTCTACAAGATTAAATCATCAACAATGGCCTGTCCTTCGTTAACCATCACATCAGATTGTCAGAAGACGTGATCACAGAGGACCGCAATTAATTGGCACTTCACTAGCAGACTATGCCAGCCAGCACAGTAACCACTACACTACCTGCAACTGTTCCTAATAAGATTTAGAATTGAGAATAAGCCAGTAATGCCATGAATTAGACCACACTGGACCTCTTAAGGCCCTCACTTTACTGACCTAATGAACAGGAAGATAAACAGCTGGAATGAACAACAAAACAAACAAACAAGGGCATGGTATGCTAGTGATAATGCTTGTCTGATTGTAGCCCTTGTTATGGTGAACAAGTGTGTGAAATTCCATAAGATTTACAAGAATAGTAAAGACATAATAGCCAATACTAAAGTTTATGGACAACAACTACAATGCAGACGGCGGAGTTATGGCAATAGCTTGTATATTTTCTTCGAAAAGACATGCTAAAAATAAACTTCGCATCTACAATCTACAACAATACATTTGTAAATATCTGGTTCTGGGCATGGTAAATATTGAATACAGTTCTGAAAAAACAGTACACTGGAGACCCGTTATAACGCGGTGGTGGGGAGACATAAAATTCAACCCGCGTTATATACGGAACCCATTGTAACGAGTTTTTTTTTATCTGGGTACTTACATAAACTTACATAAACCCCCATCTTCCTAAAATAAACTAATTTCGAACGAAACTGACTTGTTTACTTTGTTTCCCCACCCACTCACATAGCTGTTTCAAATTCTATTGGCAAACAGAGTAGACCCTGATCAGACGACTCCTCTAGGAGCCGTCTGATCTGGGTCTACTCTGTTTGCAAATGCGTGAAAACACGTTTGTATGAGGGAAAGGGTTATACAAAATTACAAATTAAATCGAGTATGATTTCAAGCAACCAAGTATATTTCATAATACAAGCCTGTTGACGGGATGTAATTGCCTCTGGGCCTGTTAAACCCCTAATCCGATTTAACAGCTGTGTATAAAACAATAAACATGGCTGTCACTGTTTTCAGAAAATGAAAGGTCACATGTGATGTCGCGTGTGATTTGTTGGGGTTTTAAATTTCATTTGATTGGTCAAAGGGTACACACCCTTTTCTGTATTAGCATATAACCTCCAACCCCGCACCGAGTTTGGGTTTAGATTTCTAATATTTGTTTTTCATAATTAAAGTGTGAACTTTTGTGGCTTTGCCAGTGGAAAAAATCAGTACACGCGCATCTCAATTATACACACAATTAATTTGTAACGAAAGTTATGCAGTTAAGATTTTACTGGTTCCCGTTCTATTAGGGCAATCATGCTCATGGTACGAGTCGGTAATCAACTGTGTGTATTACATTCATGGCGGCATATATACGAGTTGATAGTTGTCAGTTTTTCACACGTAAGATTGTCTTCAATTGTTTAAGTAGGGACCGGTGTTTGTTTTTATCCTTTAGCCTGCTGCTGGCGGATAAGTTTACCTAAGTTTGTTTTATGTTTCATTGCGATATTCAATTATATTACTATAAATGAGGTATTTACAAAAAAAAAAAAAAATTCGGGGACACAGACGACCCGCGTTGTATCGGATACCGTGGTAAAACGGCCCGCGTTATAACGGATCTCCAGTGTATTCTGCTAAATCTAATATTCGAATGTTTCGTTAAACAGAGCCACACATAACGATGCGTACTCAAATACTAAAATCGTCATTTCTCCACTAAGACAAGGAAACAACTCTTTCTTTTAGCATTAAAATGACACAATTTTGTGCAAGTCCTCAATATATTCATATGGCTTTTCATGTTCTGATACTTTTAAATCTATACCTCTTGAATATTAAAGAACTTTAGTAAAAAGCTCACATACCCCACGCTGCCACAATGTCAGAGAAAAAAGTGTTTTCCTGTGACACATTCCTCTGAGAATCAAACTCATCCAAGCTTTTTTTTCACGACAATTCTTTAAAAAACAATTTCGAGAAAAACTGGTGGTCCAGAAATGAAAGTGCTACAGCTAGATGAGCAACAATGTAATAGGATACAAGGACGGACTGAAAACAGGTAAAAACTATATACCCATTGCGACTTTGGTGTGTGGGGTATAAAAACAGATTAATTTGATATTCAAATACATACAATGTGCAATCAGATTGTAACGAAATCCATACCTGAAATAAGGCACCAATTTTTTATTTGTTAAGCAGATAACAGCTCCGTAGAAGACCGAGAACTGCCTTTACCTTTTATCAAGGTATTCTTAGTCTTACACAATTTCATCTCTGTATACTAAGTAACTATTAGTATTAATTACTCATTTACCTAATGAATATATATATTCATGTAGGAAATCATAATTAGGAAACTTAATTGACTGCATTTTCGTAATGGCACTATGTACAACAACAGATTTTTTTTTTAACCAATGCACATACTGTAGGATAAGATTTATAGTATTCCATATTCATGCAAACAGATAAGACTCAAGTCAGACCACTCTTGTAGAGAGACATAAGAATGTGTATCTGTGAGGTAAACTGTTAAACTATTAAACTATTAGCTATACGTAAATCAGAGCTAGAGATAAATGTGCGTACCCAAATACTAAATTTGTCATTTCTCCACCAAATCTTATACAGTGACCACTCTTTAGAAACATCTTGATGAGATCATTCTAACGAGTGTACTGTCTCAGTATAGGGTTTGGTGGAGAAATAAAGAAATTATTTCTGAAAATGGCTGAATTTACGCATCTTATCTGGAGCTCTTAGTCTTACAAATAAGGCAATTTTATGTTTCTCTTTTGGTGAACCTGTTTATTATCAAAGGTGTTGGGTTTTTCTTGACAGTCTCACATCTTTTGTAGTAGTTTCTACACAAAGTTCTACCTTTGTTTTGCTAGATAACATTTATAATTTTGAAAGCAGGCAGTCCTATTTTCATTTGGTGTTTCCATATATTGTTTAGTCTTCTCCATGGTCTTTGTTACAGCTAAAAAATAACGTAATTCCAAAAGGCCAAATTAAATATACCCTTAAACCATTACTTCATAAACTTCAGTTATATTTACAATTATGCAAACTGCACAGACCCAAAAAAGACAGCTCCTATAGAAGTAGTCTTTTTAAAGGGGGGACTGAAGTAGTGCATCAGCTTGAGTCAGGTACTGGCAACTGGTGGGAAATCAATAAAATAATGTGGCTCTACAGCTCAGTGGTTAGAGTGTTGTTACAACAGACACCCTGGATCTCAGCCCCGGTCAGATCATGATCTTTCATCATCTTTAGAGATTTCCTCGCTCTTGCCAGAATATACTCACAAGACACTTACAGGATTCACTACTGAAAGATAGGGACCAAGTCATCTAAAAAAAACTCACCACGTAAACAGTACATGTTTATCTAAATTTGATAAAAGCAAGGCCTGTTCTAAGTGCAACACAACTTTACTTTAGTATCTATATGGCAAAAATTCTGTTGTTTCATGTACCATAAATTATAAGGACGGACGGATGGCATTCGCCAATCTATAAGCCTGGATTGCAAGCAAAAATCAATTAATACTCATGAAGTCATAAACTCTTATATGAATATCCATGAAGTAAACAGTTAAGCTTACCTCCCTCTTACCTTCATCCGTGTAAGTTTAACCCGATATGGTTGACTGCCCATTGATAGTTTCCCATTCTGCCGGTGTTCTATTGAATTACTCAAGTCTGACAGGGACAATTCTGTTACACAATACTGGCAGTTTTCTACCTAGAAAATTCAAAAGTGCAAAACAAACGATATACTACTATCAACTATACGTTACCAAGATCTATCCTTGGCTAGCTGCGTTGTGGTTTGGTTGAATCGCTCAGCGGACTTCGTGGTTCACGTGCGAATTCGTACACATCAAAATTCAGTCATTTAAACAATGTATCTGTCCAAATCACAAGATCCAGATACATAAAGTTGATTGTTTTACACAAATATGAGTATGTCTATAATGAAACTCGTGTATTTTATGCAAAAATCGACATTTTCTTAACACTTTTATTTAGATTTTTCACAAACGCCATCTTGATTTTCAATGAGACGTCAGTACGGAATGCTTCGATTGTTTTCTCTAACATTGATGTCCGAGACACTGCGGTATTTACCCAAGCTAAGAAAGACAACTCTTATTGTTAGAAAAATCAAAATACTGAAAGATCAATGGCTTGGCAAACATGTAAAATAAAAATAATTATTAATTTACCCCATAAAACTATTAACCCATTTGCAAACAGAGTAGAATCAGATCAGACGGCTCCCCTGTCAGGAGCTGTCCTGTTTAGCTTCAAAATGATATAGATCTGATTCTACAGTTTCTGACATGGAATATTAAAAAACAAACAACAACATTTTTTTTTTATTTTCATGTCATATAAATCTAAGCATAAGTATTAACATGTCTCCAGTGGGGATTTATCTCAAACATGTTGCATCAAGTAAATTTATTATACTTAGAAATACAGTGATTAATCGGCGATAAATAAACTTACCTGTAATCGACACTGCATGATGGACAGAAAGGGGGACCTCATTTTTTTCAGATAACAAGCTTAACCATTTACCCCCATTGAGACACATCTTCGCTAAATTAAGAACTTTGCAAACAAACTCAGACAGTGGTCTGAAATGTGAACGGGTCTATTTCTACAATGTTTCCAAGTTTACTTTTATACGCAACGATGTACATATATTGCAATATAATGTAACAATAGCAGATAAATGACAATCGATTAAAAGTTTGTAATAGAAATGTCACTGTTTTCATATTTTCGGGCTTGGCCCTTTACTTCATGGATATCAATTTATACAAGCACTCGTTTACCGATTTCCTGCTCTATTACAATTATTCAATACCTACTGAAGTGTCATGGACAAATTAGTTACAATGAAATATGGAAAGTGGAATATTGCAGTCATTTTAGAAACAAAGGAAATATATCTATCAAATTCCGTAAGTATACAGAGCAGACCCTGATCGAACGGCTCCTATAGGAGCTATCTGACCTGGGTCTACTCTGTTGCAAATTCGTGAGAAGGTTTTTATATCAAGGAAAGTGTTAACCCGTCGCTTGCTATTCACGTCAATATACCTACCTGTAAATAGTGTAGGAGCTGTCTCATCAAGGTCTGCACTATTTACAAGTTGATTGTGCAACCAGTGCACTCCACAGCAGTGATTGCACAGCGAAATACATGTGAAGATATATATATAATTATACAACAGGGCATGGGTAAAGAAGGAGAAATGTATTTTAAAATTCAGCAAGCGAAGGGTTAATATGGATGAACTATAGTTCCACTTTCCATATTTCATTGTAACTATATTTGTTAAACCCTTTTCCTGATAGAAACGCATTTTCACGCTTTGTAAATAGAGTAGACCCAGATCAGACGGTTTCTGGAAGACCCATATGATCAGGGACTGCTCTGTTTATGCAATAATATAGGTCTGATTTTATACAGTCTCTACCCTAGCTAAACATGCCCTTTAAATATACCGGTAGTTATTTTTAATTGTATACAAGGGCGGTACGTCCAGCTCACACAATGAACCACTCTCTTATATTCTTGTGTCTGGTGCATATTGGCTTTTATCGTTTGTATTGCAATAAAAAGTGTATATATTTTTTTCTTTCCAAGACTTAATTCAACCATTTAGCATCTCTGCACCTACCACACAAACGAAGTCTAATGCTGATTGAAAAGTGTTTTTTATGCAGCTGGTAGCTTAATGTAGACAAATAGTTACACTGAACCTCCTGCATTTAGCCCATTGAACATGAGAGAGCCCTTTAGGGCTTTGTAAACATAGTAGGCCCATATCACAGGACTCCTGTAGGACTTTCCTGACCAGGGTATGCTCTGTTTGATTAGAAAATAGTAAACAGTAGAACGTCGATATTCGGTCCTTCCAAATTTTATATTGAAGAATTGTTCTGAGATGTATCTTTATACATATCTAGAAACACATGTAACAACTTAATGCAGGTCTAAAGTAATGCTAAAAGCTCCTACAGGAGCTTTTAGCATTACTTTAGACCTGAATTAAGCTGTGACCTTGAGAAAGGGTTCAGATTAGAAATGTTTAGTCACATAGTAAGTAAGTAAGTAAGTAAATTGTTTATTATAGTGACATGTGTTACATCATATTCTTATATGTACAAACATATATACAAATACATAAACACCCGGCCCCATGGGCCTATATGTCACCTACCAACAAAATGTAACTTTAAACATATTCACATAGATATATCATAGCTTATATGAAAAGATCAAATATTATGGATGTCAATTATATGCACATAGATACTGTTAGTGGCGTCATCCATGTTACGTGGCATAGATAAATCTGTGCCTAAGAAGAAATGCCTTTACAAGAGACTTGGCAGTCTTTCTTGTCTGTTCATTTAAAAGAAAGCTTAATTTTTCCAGACACGTTTTGGTTGTGAACACATTGTCAGTAAACAGACCATTAAAAATGTCTTGGCGCATTACGTCATACATATTACAAACTAACAGAAAATGAGTTTCAGTCTCAATATCATTTGAGTTGCACAAAGTGCAAATTCTATCAGTCACTGGTTCGTTAATGTACCTGCCGGTCTCTATACGTAGAGGTAAAATGCCACACCTGAACTGTGCCATTACAGACCGTTCACTTTTGTTTAGGTTTAGTGTCACATAGTGTTCTTCTTTGAAGTCACTTTTAAAGTGTGTGTAAGTTCTTAATTTGGGTGAACTTTGAACTTTTGTAACCCATTCATTTTTATAATGATTCATAAGTCTTTCTCTGGCCAACTGTAAATCTACTATGGCTTTATTATCGAAATTGTCCTTTAATCCAAGTGTATACATACTTGTTTTCATCTCACTGCTCCAATTACTATTACACATTCTATAGTCTGTTTCAAAAATCTTGTATGTAAGTCTATCATTGTCAATACAATTTAGCCGGTTCCAATAACGCACCATATTCAACCATCGTCGATACCGGCAAGGTAACCACCCTATGTCACCGGAAATAGCTGCAACTGGCGCGAACCGATGTACACCGAGGAAATAACGGATTGCCCTGTGCTGTATGTTGTCTGTGGATTGAAATTGCTTAAAACCCCATACACCCGAGCAATAGTCTAAGATCGGAACAACACAACTGTTATAAAGTTTATCATAAGATCTGAAACCAAAATCTTTATAAATGTGAATCTTATTGATAATACCACCCAATGCTCTTCCTGCGCCTCTGCTTAGTGCTTCACTGTGCTCATTAAAACCACATTTGTCGGAAAATATAACACCAAGGTATCTATATTCTGAGACAGTTTCCAGAGCGTTTGCTCCTATATGAAATTTACATTCCGTCATTTTTGCACGGCCTTTACGAAAATGCATGCACTTGGATTTACTCGTATTAATTAAAACGCGCCATTTTTTACACCACTGATGGATAGTGTCTAACATGCACTGTAACTTCATCTCACTGTCAGCGATTAGAACTATGTCATCCGCGTAAAGGAGTGTAGAGACTGATATGTCTCCCATTTTGATTCCAAGGTCAAGGTCATTAATGTCTTTCACTAGGTCGTTAATAAAGGTCGCAAAAATCGTTGGCGACAAATTATTTCCTTGAGCTACTCCGGATTTACAGTCAAACCAGTCAGTTAATTTGCCATTAATTTTTATGGCTGCTGAAGTCCGTTCATACATAGTCTTAATAGTTTGATAAAGTTTGCCGTCAATTCCTAAAGCTAGCAGTTTGTACAACATCATATCTCTATCCACAAAGTCAAACGCCTTTTTAAGATCAATAAATGCTGTAAACACTTTGTCATTGTTTCTAGCAATACTATTTAAAGTAAAAATATGATCTTCGCATGAGCGATTCTTCCGGAAGCCATTTTGCTCATCAGCTAGTATACCATGTTCGTCTAGATACGCTGTCAGTCTTTTGTTTATGAGAGCACTGTAGACCTTACTGATGCACGATAAAAGGCTTATCCCGCGGTAATTTAGAGGTACACGGCGGTCTGAGTCACTATCTTTCAATATTGGAAATATGACTGCTTTTCTCCACTCACTCGGAATCACGTTAGTATCAAATACAAATTGAAACAGTTTGTAAAGGACGGCAATAACAGGTGGATGTTTTAGCACTGCATATGGAATATTATCTAAACCACACGCTGATTTTGATCTGGTTGCCATAACAACATTAGTCACCTCTTCAATAGTAATATCTTGATTTAATAGTTGATTGGAGTCATACAATGGGTCAGATATGTTCATTTCAATTAACTGCTTGTGTATTTTAGCTTGCCGGTAAAATTCATTATCAAATTCATCACTATTTCCTCCATTATAAAGATTTTCAAAATCGTGCTGCCATCTTTCAAGCACTATGTATTCATCATTTATAGCTCTCCCAGACTCGTCAATCACTTCCTCGGGTATCTTTGAATTTTTACGAGGACCTAAGTATTTTATCTTGTCCCAAAAGTCATTTGGATTTGTTGTAGACATCGTCTCTATATCTCGTCTCTATATCGACCGCTACCGATCGCCTATATTCGCGTTCGCATTGACGTAATCGTTTATCGAATACCGCTCTAGCTTCGAAATACCGCATCCGTTTCGTATTACGCACTGCTCTTGTAGCTTTACAAGATATAAACTCATTTTCTGAGAGTCTCATTTCATGCCATAATTTACCCAGTTCGTCGTTCCAGTACGGCTTACTATGCCTGTGTCGTTTTCTTGCACGTGGGGAGGAATTGTATTGCGGTAGGGTATTGTTCATTTCAGTCATTATTGTCTCACAGAGGCGCGAGTATATCTGATCAGTTTCAATCTGGGTTTCTCTGTTGTATTCTATCAGAGATATAACCTCGAGAAGGGCGATTCGCGTTGTTTCACTTTCCATGAAATTACATGGTATATGTTCAAGCTTAAATCTCGGTTCAGTCGCTGAAGTGACGTTAGAGTCAGACGTGGGTGAATTTCCCTCTAATCCCGTTACCGCAAATTGCCCGACCAGCACGGAGTGATCAGGTAATTTCGATCTTTGACCTAAATATCCGTGTAGGTTATGACTGTCAACTATAGTCTGTATCGGAATAACCATAAATGACTGCCAGCATTTGAAATTATCCTGCGGTATGCACATATAGTCAACAACTGATTTTCCCTTGGCGGATATACATGTGTAATTGTCCCCAGCAAATCTGCCATTTAACACGCAGAATTTCGAGTCATTTAAAAAATCTATGAAGTCACGACCGTGTTGATTAACACTATGATCTAAATATTGTCTTTTTGTAACATGGTCATTTTCTTCCAGCATATCTGTCAAATCACCAATTCGCGAGTTAAAGTCTGCATTTACAATCATAAAATCGCAAGTACTATACAGATAAATTAATGATAACATGTGTGAAAAGAAACTTTGCGAGTCTCTGCCCCAGTCCGAATTCTCTGGTGGTAAATAGCAAGAGAATATGAGCACATTGTAATCAGACGCGCGATGTCGAAGTTCAAGCAATAAAATACCTTCGAATGATCTATCGAGCACAGTTACCTCGTAGAACTCGAGAATCGATGACTTGATTAAAAACCCTACACCGCCAGACCCTTTTTGCGCGTTTCTATGCAGTCCCTTTCTGTTATGACCATACCACACATAATTTTCAACTTCGATAACATTATTATTTGTTAAGTGAGTTTCACACACGGATAAGATATCAGCGTCTATTGAGTTTACAATTGCGCATCTAAAATCATGGTTATTACGCGTCCATCCACCTACGTTTAAATGTGCGACGCGTAGGTTTTCCTGGAATCGGGTACTGTCCTAATCCTTTCGATTTTCATTTCCTCCGTTACCTCTCTGACCATTATTCACACCCTGTCGCGTCCTGAGCCTTCCGCTCGCGTCAATCCGGAAGTTGCGACCCTGCGGTAGCTCACGAAGAAGAGCTCTTGTGTTTAGTTCGATAAGTCGCTCGGCGTGAGATTTACTGCTTTTCAGATATACGTTGCTGTAGTCCGGACTGTTTTTCAATGCCATTTTATGACGAAGCACTTTTATCTTTTCGTCCAACGAACCGAAGCCAATTTTCACCAATCCTGGTCTATCTGGTACCCTCGACCTAAGTCTCACTGCGGCCGTAACGGTAACGCTATTCCGCGTATCCTCTCCTAAGGCCATAATAAGGTTTTTCGCTTTATCGAGAATGTCTTCACCCTGGGTAACCGGTAATCCGCTGGCCACAATGGTGAGATCTGGGTCGTTGAGGGGATCCCCGTTATACGTATTGTATCTCGTACGGTCTGCCGTCGCGTTACCATGGAGCGAATCACATGACATCTCCGCCGTGTCGATTTTCTCTTTAAGGGATTGAACATCGCTCACCAGTTTGTCTATGCGTGCACTTTCTCTTCCGATGACGAGTGTTACGTCATCACTCAAAGATTTCACTTTCTGGTCAATGTTTAACATCAAGTCATTGCGAAGCTTATCCATTTTACTGTCTAATGTCTTCTTTAAACTATCTTGCCCCTTCTTTATATCAATCACAGATTCCATTAACGTATCCATTTTCAAAAAAAGTTTGCCAATATCCCACTTACTAGATTGTCCTGTAAAGTCGGTGGGGCCATTGTCGCTGGTCGCCATATTTGTCTTGGTTAATGACGGGGTAGGTGACGAAATGTCATCTGCTTTAGTTCTCGGGGATTCAAAAACCGATGGGTGACTGTCGTTCGGATACAGTACAGCACTGACTTCACCAAGAATTTCACTGATATTTGCAGATGAACTGTCCTCTTGACTTGACCCAACACTATCACCACTTGTCCCGCCACATTTCGGTTGTTTTGTCTTACCGATATTTAGATCTGTGTCACTACTCTTTTTACGCTTGACTTTCCTGCTTCTTATCCCCATAAATATGATGTATATCCTTTATAAAACTAGACAAGTCAAACAAACCACTTTCCAATCACTTTTCAATCGCTATTACACATAATTTATCCAATTTTTCACCGCTTAGGCAAATTCCCTGACCACCATAATACCGATCACATAAATATCCAAAAGTCAAAGGGTTACATCTTTCCTGGTTCTATGTTTATTTCAAATTTCAATACTTACCGAATATTCATGGACAAAATAGTTGTAATGATATATGAAAGGTGGACACATTGTAGCTATCTTAGAAAGTAAAGAAATAGATCTATCAAATTTCATTGGCAAACAGAACATATCCTGACCAGACGACTCTTATAGGAGCCGTCTGATCTGGGTCTACTCTGTTTGCAAATACGTGGAAAAGTGTTAGTATGAGGGAACGGGTTAAAAGAACCCCATTGCTTTGTAAAGTAGTAGGAAGTTTGTAAACTTGTAAACTTTAGAACGCACTGTAAACTATAGTGGTACAGAGAACCCTCATTATACCGACATGCGTTACGACGGCACCCTCGTTATAACGGCAGTATGCATTGAAACAAAATTACCGTTAACTCCTTGAAACAACCACTAAATCAATAAGTGCAATGCCAATAAGACAGGTGATCGCGTAATGCAGAACACAAGAAAGGAGCTTTTTGCACTTCTTGTGTTCTGATTTAAGCGTTCACCTGTTGGTACTAGTTTAAAACTGACCATATGGTTCCTTTCATATTTAAACTCGTTATAACGGCAACTTCGTTATACCAGCAAAATGTCTGGAAACAAATACCTCCGTTGTAACTAGGGTTAACTGTATACATGTATTTCTATCATCATTAACTATACATGTATTATTTTGTTTCTTTATGTTGACTAATGCCCATTTATGCCAACTTTAGGGCTAATTGGACGCCCCAGAGGGAGGGGAGAGGATACAGAGAAACCCTGGCGCGATACCCTACTCTTATTATCGACAGGTTCTCTGGTTCTTTTAGATGCCTAGAGTAAAGCACTGATACATCGGACCTCGGTTTATAGTCTCGTCCGAAGGACTTGGTCCTGCGGGGGGATCGAACCCCGGACCCCTGGTATTGTAGTCGAGCGCGTTAGTCATAAAACCACGTCCGCCGCATACTTTGTGTCGTAATAAATTGACTGATGTTTGACATAATAAATATTGCAAGCGAACCCTTAAATACTTACTGCATGAATACGCATTTAACGGATTTGCAAACAGAGTAGATCCAGATCAGACAGCTCCTATAGGAGCCGTCTGATCAGGGTCTACTAGGTTTGTTTACGTATTTATAAAGATCTGATTCAACATTGTCTTAAATGGCCAAACCTTTATTTGTTAAAATGGACTTATAAAACATCATCTAATTAACATTCATGATGTTTGTATTACTAAATGCATATTCATATAGTACAGAGCAGGTTCATGCAAACAAAATATTTATTTCATGCAGAACAACAGGTAAACGTGCGTACTCAAGTACTAAAATAGCCATTTCTCCACCAAACCCTATGTTGTGATTCTTTATTTCTCCACCAAACCCTATGTTGTGACCACTCTATAGAATCGCCTCTTCGAGACGATTCTAAAGAGTGGTCACAACATAGAGTTTGGTGGAAAAATGACGATTTGAGCATTTGACTACCCACCTTTACTTGTTGCTCTGTGTGACGATCCTAAAGAGTGGTCACAACATTATTGATGATGAAATAAAGACGTTATTCTCGAAACTGTTTTAATTTACGCATCTTATCTGGACCTCTGTTACGGTAAACCATTCTCTTGGTGTCTTGTACTTACCAAATGTTAGACAGAATTCGCGCGCGTGTGTGCGTTTGCGTGTGTGCGCGCGCGGTGTATGTGCGTGTGCCTGCATGCGTGCGTAGGACAGAGGCTTGTTGTAGGCTATTGAAAACTACGAACATTCGGTTATTTGTCTCAAAAAATATTGTATTGATTCACAGGCGAAGCATTTTGAAACTGCCACTACAGCAATATAGAGAATATTACCGAATTAAATTGGCCCGGAAAGACATCTGGTAGGGGTCACCTAAGAACAAGTTCTGCAAAATTATAGTGAAACCTTTCAAGTATTGCTATATAAGGAACATTACGCCCCACCACTGGAGGCAATGCTTTTTAACAAAATGGTATGGACAACGTTGGTAGGGGTAACCTAAGGATAATGTCTGCCAAACTACATTAAAATCGACCAAGCGAAAAGTTTCGTCTGGTTGCTATGGCAAACAAAGTTTGTACGGATTTCAATTTCTGCAGACTTTGATCACAATATACATGTATTTTAAAGGAGATGTTAGGTATATTGTGGACGACGCATAGCGACAGACATACAACCATTACTATCAAATTAGTTCACACTGAGCACATCATGCTCATTTGAACTATTTTAAAGCAATTGAAATACGTGTAATATAAGATGCATCAGGTGTAGTTCGTTTCGACAATGCAGTGTGTTTAGTGTTTGGCATTCGAACTAAAATAAAGTTCGCTTCTGTTTTAAAATATAAAGATATACAAGTAATTGAAACTTTACTCTGAAGGTTAAAGATTAATTTAAACTAGAATGTGTTTGGTAAAGCCATCACATATAATCATATAACAATATACTGGTGACACATTGATACGCATTTTCTATATATCAGTATATATGTGCACTGCACATGGCCTTTTGAAACATACTTCACCACCCTTCAGAATTTATAATCTTCACAACAGCAGGTGTTAAGTGCTTGTGTGGCGACCGTAAAACGTCACCCCGTACTTCATTCGCAATGTTGTTATACCTTCTGATCCTTCGAGATCATGAATTTCAGTACTTCTTGTTCTGAAAATTGAATACCGCTTAAGCCGGTGCTAGGGGGCGTGAGCAGTGTTGCACTTTCAATTACTGTTCATGAACAGACTCAATAAAACCGAGTCTGCAATTTTCTCTTTTTGTGTTGCAATTTTTGCTTTCGGGGGATCACCACCCTTTAGAATTTACTATATCATACACACAAATATAGGATATACAATGTACATGTATTACAAAACAGAGCTAGAATAGAGATTTGTACTTAACCCTTCGTTTGCTATTCACGTCAATGTACATACCTGTAAATAGTGAAGACCCAGATGAGACAGCTCCTGCGGGAGCTGTCTCATCAGGGTCTGCACTATTTACAAGTTGATTGTGCAACAAGTGCATTCCACAGCAGTGCTTTCACAGCGAAATACTTGTACACAGTGAAGTTTTGAAATTCAGCAAGCGAAGGATTATTTGAAATTCTAATGCATACATGTACATGTACATGTATGACTGTATTGATTCCGTTTTCATTTCGTTTCTTTCACATTTGATAAGCATGTTTTGTCGAATTTGTTGTAATTAAACCTTTGTCGGTCTGGCGATAGTGGAACTCGTCGATTGTTATCTATATACAAGTATAAAGAGATGTGGGATGAAATCCATATATTTAAATGTTTAATTTTATTAAGTAGTCCAATGTTTCCACGACGTTTTATTGTCCCAATGTTCTTCTTTTACTTTCACAAGTTAAATTAACAGAACAACCATGCGAGTACTTATGTTATATATCAATATATTATATGTGTTTATAAATGTAGAATTTTCAATCGATATTATATAATTATGTAGATCTAGTACCTTCCATTAGGACTTTAGTCACATCCCCATCTCTAGCTATGGTGCGTATCCAAGAATTAGGATCAGGCACGCACCTGAGGGATGGGGTATGTTATGAAACCGCAGAACTCCATTATTGTTTCTGCCTAAATCTTTCACTGCCACTGTGATTACCGAGCAAAACAGTTTGGACTGCAGTCGACAATATTTGGCAGCGAAAGAGCTAAGAATACCGGGAATTAGCAGGCTAATCCAACTGCATGTAGAATAATCATCAGTATTAATATTCTAGACAAACATTATCAAATAAAGGTAACAGATCGCTAATCCGAACGCTCAAAACTAAATCATCATCCGCCGTTAACCTTTTAGGCTATTTTAGGCTATTTTTAGACCCAGCCCCTTTTAATAGATCTACTGAAAAGGAGCATTTACTAGAGAAAAGAAAACACCATAGTATTGTGTTGTTTTGTAACCATTGTGATAATTTATCACAATGGTTTCAGAATGTGACTTTTACAGAGGCGTCAATATAAGAATCCTAAGAATATATATGCATGTAAGAATATTGACCAGCTTGATATTTATTATATAGCATAAGAAGAAGAACAGGCATGACTGTAGAATTATACCTATATTATTCCATAAGCAAACAGAGCCGATCCAGATCAGATGGCTCTAATAGGAGCTAGGGTCTACTCTGTTTTCAAAGGCGTAGAAAAGCACATCTATAGAGTAAAGGGTTAAGTCAGGTGAAAGCGAGAGATTCATGCAAAAAGTCCCTAGCAGGTATCTGCCTAAACTTTTCTCAATCATTCTTTATTACCCCTTTCCCTGACATTGTTTAATATTCATGTAAGAAAAAGTGATATGAATATTTATTGGCAGATGTTTTAATAATGTAAACTTTAAAAGGAGAACTTTTGCTATGAGACGAAAACTGTAGAATCAGATCTATATTATGTCAAAAGCAAACAGAGCAGACCCTGATCAGATGGCTCCTATAGGAGCCATCTGATCTGGGAATACTCTGTTTGCAAATGCGTGAAAGCACGTTTATATGAGAGAAAGTGTTAAAAGTTCAGATTAGCGACAGTTTACTATTGGTATCTTCAAATTAACAGTACATTTATATATTTCGAGTAATTTGGGGCCCTGGGGAGAAACCGAACTATTCTGTGTCATTCGTAACTACTCGTCTTATTCCGCCAGGGTTCGGAATATAGCTGAGGTGTTCCGAGTGATTCTCTGTCTCAACTAGATACAGACACTCTGTACATCTTAAAAGAAATCTCAAAAAGCGCTTGCTAAAATTCAGAAAGCCATTGGTACAATTAAACCTCTCTATAACGGCCACTAAATTGTGTTAATTAGTTGGTATTTAGAGCAGGTGGCTGCTTAAAGCAAGGTGTAAGTAAAACAGAACGCTCCTATTGGAGCGTTCTGTTTTACTTTCACATTGCTTTAAATAGCCACCTGTCTTTAACACAGACTACCGGTATTTGATGTAATTTAGTGGCCGTTATATAGAGAGGTTTTACTATACAATAAAGGACACTTAATCCTTTCCCTGTTCTATATTTATTCCAGATATCAATATCTACTGAATATTCATCGGCAATATAGTTATAATAATAAAATATGGAAGGTGGAACATTGTTGCCATTTAAGAAGAAACTAAAGGAACATATCTTTCAAATTCCACTAGCATACAGAACAGACGGCTCCTATAGCGAACGTCTGATCTGGATCTACTCTATTACAAATATGTGAAAACACGTTTATATGAAGGAAAAGGTTAATATGAAATGAAATTAAATATAAAATATCAAGACTTTACTGAACAATTTTAATTTTCGTGGACTACATTACTGATGTATAAATACTACTCATGCTTTATTCTTTCTATCTGTGTCTGTTTATCGCTATCTCTCTTTCTCGATCTATCTGTCCGTCTGTCTGTCTCTATATATCTATTTAATTGTCTGCATAGTGTATGTCTATTTTCCAGCCACTGTTTCTGTCTGTCTGTCTCTCTCTCCCAATCTCTCCCTCTCTCTCTCCTTCTCTCTATCTGTCTCTGTTTGTCTGCCTGTCTGTCTGTCTATACCTCTATCCCCCTCTATCTCTCACACACACGTTATCTCTTCGTCTCTCTCTCTCTCGTTCTCTCCCTCTCTCACACGCACGTCCTCTCTATCCCTTCCCCCCCCCTCTCTCTCTCTCTCTCTCTCTCTCTCTCTCTCTCTCTCTCTCTCTCACGCACTCTTTCAATCTCAAAACAACATCAGCCCGAACTGAATAAACATGTATCACGAATGTTTTAGACTCTAATAGAGGCGCAGTTTTAGGGTTTTCTCATCTTAATTTTTGTCCTGCAGTAAAAAAAATGTTTGCTCAAACTCTGAACTGGAGTATTTCTACTTACAGTATGTAAAAACTCGATACTACCAAATTTTAGTGAGGATGAATTTATGTCTTTGTATAGGCAGGTAGCTGCTTAATGCAGGATGAAAGTCATGCAGAAAGCTCCTAGAGGAGCTTTCTGCATGACTTTCACCCTGCATTAAGATGCCACCTGTCTTAAAGACCGATAATGATACGCACAATAAAACCCCGCTAATGCGACCACATAAAAGATGAATAATTCTGGGTGGTAGGAGCAGGTGGTAGCTTAATACAGGACAAAAGTGACACAGAAGCTTTCTGCATTACTTTTGTCCTGTATTAAGCAACCACCTGCTTATAACGACACACATGTTTATTCATTAAGTGGTCGCATTAGAGGGGGTTTACTGTATTTGATTCCTTCCATCTCGTGAGAAACTAATAAACGAGTGTCAAACAGCTTGGATACTAACGAGAGATTGCGTTACTAAGTGTCTCATTAGGATCCAGACTGTTTGCACATACCAGACAGGACGCCCTAGGACTAATCCTTTCCACGTTCTATATTCATTAAAAACATTCATTACCTACTCTATATTCATGTACAAACTAGTTATAATGAAAAATTGGAAGGTGGAAGATTGTAGCCACTTTAGAAATTAAAGAAACATTCCTATCAAATTCCAATAGCAAACAGAGCAGATCCTGATCAGACGGCTCCTCTAGAAGCCGCATGATCTGCGTTTACTCTGTTTGGAAATGCGTGAAAAGCTGTTTATATGAAGGAAAGGGTTAATAACATTTCATGAACATGTAATCGCCGATGCGACTGTTACATTGTAAAGGTCAAAGGTGACTTTATCACTTGGTGGTCACAGGTATGTCTATAACTGTCTCATTATTCTCTGCACATGGACATAAGTCCTGGAATATTTTGGACTTCCATAGCCTCCTGTGCGAGCGCGCACAAGGGACAGAATATTATAGTCAAACAGTCATTGCAAGTAGTCCCATCTATACCATTCTGCTCCCGGATCTTCCCGCGGATGTTGAGCCACTCGAAGATGTTCAAAATTGGGACGAAGTACACACATCCTGAAATATAAATTATATACTTGTAACTAAATACACATGCCATGTGCAGAAATCAGATAAAGCGCAGCTCAATAATATACCATGTTTTATTAACATGTTAGTCTAATTGTCCAATAGAACCTGTCTTAACCCTTTCCTCCATAAATACGCCTTTCTACACCTCTGTAATAACCACTTCTTGAAACCATTGTGATAAACAGAGCATTTGCTCCTATAGGAGCAAATGCTCTATTTATCACAATGGTTTCAATCTACAAAATTAAAAAAAAATACTTTTCTCTAGAAAATGCTTCTTTTGGGTAGATTCATTCAAAGAGGTTGGGTCTAAAAATAACCTATGGAGGAAAGGGTTAAGCGACCATCAACCGATTGAACAAAACACATGTAATTCTAAAAAGCAGGTGGTTGTTTAATGCAGGACAAAAGTAATGCAAAACGCTGCTACAGGAGATTTATGCATTACGCGTAACCTGCATTAAGCTACCACAAATTTGGTCTATTTTTATGGTCGAATAAGATAGCTTTCACTGTAAATAACACCTGATGAAACGGGCTAATCCATTCGCTTCCACGGTCGCCGGGAAGTAAATCAAGGGCTTCTGATGTCATCTTTGCCGAGTAACTTGGTATCTTATTAGAATGTGAACTATTTGACAATTCAATTATATTTTCTGAAATACTTGAAGGAAAATCAGCTTTGAAGCTTAACCCATTACCTCATCATGTAGGCTATGTTTAGACCCAACCTCTTTGAAGAAATCTGCCGAAAAGGAGCATTTACTAGAGACAATAATGTTTTTTAGAATTGTGTAGTTATGAAAACATAGAGGTAAATATAGCATTTGCTCCATAGGAGCAAATGCTCTATTTATTACAATGGTTTCAAAAAGTGACTTTTACAGTGGCTACGTGGTTATAGTGTTCGAACGATACACTTAGGCCCACACCGCTGTAGTTCAAATCCCGGCCTGGGCATTTGGGGTTTTCATGTGAGGAAGCTTTCCAGTTTTCTTGCGATATTTCGGTGGTCCACCCCGGGTGTTTTTCTGTGCACGAAACCATGCCATTTGTTCCATGTGTCACGGTGGCCTATGGGAAATTAACATTGTAAATGAAATTGAGGTATAATAACATGTACTGTCAACCTCAGATTGACAGTATACGTGCTGTCGCTCTCCATATGATGTGATGTCTATATAATGTCACATGAATATAGAAATGTCCGGCCATGGCAGACACTGTAGAGTCATATCTATATCATATCATAAGCAAACAGAACGGATCCTGGTCAGACGGATCCTACTGGAGTCGTTTAATATGGGCAGGCGCGGATTTAGAGGGGGCGGAGCCGGCGTACGCCCCCTAAAATTAACAAAACAATTTTTTAGTAAAATTCTAAGAACTATATACTGTAAAACCTCTCTATAACGGCCACTAAATTGTGTTAAGTAGTTGGTATTTAGAGCAGGTGGCTGCTTAAAGCAAGGTGAAAGTAAAACGGAACGCTCCTATAAGAACGTTCTGTTTTACTTTCACCTTGCTTTAAGCATCCATCTGCCTTTAACATAAAATACTTGATGTAATTTAATGGTCGTTATAGAGAGGTTTTACTGTACATACAAACATAGGCAGAATAGGGGCATTCCGTTTTACTTTCACCTTGCTTTAAGCAGCCACATGCCTTTAACACAGCTCTTTTCAACATATATTACAAACACTTTTTTTTTATGTCATCAAACATAATAATCTACGCCCCTCTCTCCAAACAAAAGTCTACCCCCCATCTGAAATCTTGGAGCCGCACCTGATGGGTCTACACCTTTTGCAAAGGCATTGAAAGGCGTATTAATGGAGTAAAAGTAAATGATCGTACGTACCGCAAAGGAAACAACTGCCTTCGCCTATCTTTTCAGCATTTTGTCCAAACACCACACAAGGCGCAATGTAGGCAATGATGCATATACCAAAGTCATCAAAGCAGTTGAAGAGACCGTGCGTCCACTGACCTTTCTGTAAAAATGTACGACAATAACAAAACGAATCAAATGTAACACTGACATAAAGTCAAATTATCCTGACATTGACCTAACAGATATTAACCCTTTTACCGCCGCAGTCGCATAAATGCACCACGACAAATAGTGCATTCCTAGATCAGACACCGCCTTTTCAAGGCGGTGTCTGATCAGGGACTTCACATTTTGTCTCAATCTCTTTTTCTACATCTGTGCTTTATTCCTTTGAAAATCGCATTTATTTATCTCATTTCCTCATTGTACCGAATGATTTAACACAACTGGATTGCAGACGACAATTAGAAATTTGTCGCCGAAAGGGTTAACGCATCTTTTGAGCCGTCTGGTCCGGGTACAAAGTAGAACCTGATATAACGGCCATTTATTTAATGAACATAATATTCTTCAAAATCATGTGTCTGCTTAATACAGGGCAAAAGAAATGCAGAAAGGTCATATAGGAGCTCTTATTGAAGGCCGCTTAAGAAGGCTCTACTGTACCCTGTTGCTCAAGAAAATTTAACTCTTTCGCTGACAATGTCGCATCAGTACTTATCTATGCAAACAGTTTGGATCCAGATGAGTCGGTGTCTCATCAGGAATCAAACTGTCTGTTACTGTAACTATTTCATGAAACAAAACTGTAGAAAAATAAAACTTGAAAATTGTAGCAGACGACACAGTTTGCAGACGACAAAAATTGGCAGCGAAAGAGTTAAAAAGCTCGTTCTGCGATTTCTTTCATGACCAAAACTTCCTTTATGAATATTTAGCCTGCATTTTTATTCTTGATGAGACGCCGATTTACTCGGTATCTCATATGGATCCAAACTGTTTGCAAACTCCCGCAACATGCTGCAGGTCAACCATTTCCCTGTTCTTTATTTATTATAAATTTCAATACCTACTGAATATTCATGGAGAAAATAGTTATAATGAAATGTGGAAGGTGGAACATTGTAGCAATTTTAGGAAAATAAAAAATTCCATTAGCAAACAGAGCAGACCCTGATCCAACGGCTCATAGAGGAGCCATATGATATGGGTCTATTCTGTTTGCAGATGCGCGAAAACACGTTTATATGAGGGAAAGGGTTAAAGCATCTGTAACAGCCGTGAGTTGACTGACCTTGCTGAGGGAGACACAGTTTCCCGGAAGAACACTAAATTGTATGCGTAAACCCCTTCCGTGTCACAATGACGGGTTTATGATATCACATGCAAACATTTTGGATCCAGATGAGACGCCGAGTAACTCGGCGTCTCTTCAGGATCCAAACTGTTTGACACTCTGTTTACTGTTTTATAAAGAAAATGGAAGCAGTGCACACACTTACAGTAAAAATAAACGAAACTATGCCCAGCAGACGACAATGCTGGCACCGAAAGGGTTAAATGGTCACTTCCTGATTATTCATTAATATAATTTTTATAATGTTACCCTTGTTTCAGGGGATTGTAAGTCTGAAGAATCTATACACAGCAGAACCTGTCTTAAGCGGTCATTTAAAAGAGATATAATTATGGGTCTGTAAGGCAGGTGGTAGATTTATGCAAGTCATTTCTGCATTACTTTTGCCCTGCATTAAGCAACCACCTGTGTTTAACCTTAAGCCTGCTATGGGCGGATTAGTGAATATCTAGGCAAGCAGTTTGGATCCAGATTAGACACCGAGTAACTCGGTGTCTCATCAGGATTCAAACTGTTTGAAACACTGATTGCATTTTGATAGACTAATTGATAGTAGCTTGCATTTTGAAAATGTAGTGGGACTCCTATGCTCAATAAATGAATGACCGCTTAACATAGCCTCTACTGTAATTTCATAAGCAAACAGAGCAGACCCTGATCAGACCACTCGTAAAAAAGCATTCTGGTCTGGGTCTACTCTGTTTGCAAATGCGCATGAAAAGCGTTTATAGAAGTGTGTGTGTGTGTGTGTGTGTGTGTGTGTGTGTGTGGGGGGGGGGGTTAAACCTATTTGATTTCCATAATACATCACAAGTTCTTAAAACATTAAATTTGACCCTCCCCCTACACAGTATAATGCTAACTAAATATAGATGGTGAAATGTTCAAAGAAACTAAATACATATCATATACACTGTACATGTACATGTATATGCCAACAATTTGGAAAAAACCCAGAGTTATAAACTACAACAAATGCTTTAGAATTTAACTCACATTAGTCACATTATCCTGACACTGAGCAAACTTGTAACAACCTTTCACCCCATAGATATTCCTTCCTCTACGCATTTTCAAACAGAATAAATCCCTAATATCAGATAACTCATATTTGAGCCGTCTAATCTGCGTCTGCTCTATTTGTTTACCGATGAAATAATATAGGTCTGACTCAACAGTTTCAGTCAAGAAATCTTGTGATTTGGTCTACACTGTTTACATCTCGTTTGTCGCATTCAAAGAGTGAAATATGAACAATGTGATGATACTTAGGAAAAATCCAGTGTGAGACATCGAGTAACTCAACAGCTCAATAAAATCCAAGCTGTGAGACACTGACTGCACTAATGTTTTGGAAAAGAGACGAAAACAAAGTTATTTGGAATTGTCTTAAGCGATCATCCAGTTATTGAACACAGGAGTCTGAAAAACATTTATTGAGCATAGGAGTCTTAAAAAACAGATGGTCGCTTAATGCAGGTCAAAAGTAATGCAGAAAGGTCCTACAGGAGCATTCTGCATTACTTTTGACTTGCATTAAGCTACCACGCATTTGCAAACAGCTTGAATCCAGATAAGACGCCGAGTAACTCGATGTCTCATCAGGATCGAATCTGTTTGACATTAGGTTATTGGTTTCTCAATGGCTTGAATGAAGTCTCACATGTAACCCTTTCACCGCCAATGTCGCATAAATGCACCAGGACAAATAGTGCAGTCGCCACTTTTTTTTTTTCAGGGACTTCACTTTTTGGCTCAAACTCTTTATATATGTGCTTTATTCTTTTGACACTTGTATTTATTTATCTCATTTCCTTATTTTACTGAATGATTTAACAAACCTGGATGGCAGACGACTATTAGATATTTTGCGCCGAAAGTGTTAAAAAGTTCAGCAAATTATAGAATGAACAGGTGTTAGTTCTTCAGCATAAGATTCCTTAAATAGCATGCAAATAATTAACCTTACTCCATGAATATTAATGTAAGAAATAATGACATCATGTTTATTAATTAGATTAATTGTTATAATAGCACATGGACACAGGAATATTTGGACATGGCAGAACCTGTAGAATTATATATATACAGTGCTCCCTATATACAACGGCCCTCTCAATAACGATTCCCTCCTTACAACAACGCATGCCACTGTTTCCGAAAAAACAAGGCTCATGAAACAACCTTTTTCCATCGTATTTTCTTTATGTCTCCATCAAACCCTATGTTGTGACCACTCTTTAGAATCGTCACTTTGTAACGATTCTAAAGAGTGGTCACAACATAGGGTTTGATTGAGGCATAACGCTTTAAGTTCTCGAAATACACCATATCTGGGGATCTGCAAACAAGCTAATTATGTTTGATTTCCCCTCCCTATAACAACTCCCTCTGAACAGCACATACAATATTCGTATCAAAAAGGGTGTCGTTGTAGAGAGGGATCACTGTATTATATCATAAGCAAACAGACTTAACAGAGCAGACCACATGACGCCATTCCGTGGGTCTAGATGGTCACAAAAGTCAAAAAATAAAATGATTAGGTCGAGTTAGTGTTGTATATAATATACCACTAAATCGTTCAAATCAATGCTACGAGTGTTTTTGACTTTTTAAACGATCTAGACCTACACAATGTCCCCCCTGTAGAGCAGGAGCCGTCTGTTCTGGGTCTACTCTATTAGCAAAGGTATAAAAAGGGCGTAATTATGGAGTAAAGGGTTAAAACAATCGAAAGTAATAAATTAATCAACAGCACGTGCTGTTATGAAACGTCATAGTCACTCATAAATGACATGTACTGTGTAAGCTCTTTTCTCTTCCTTGACTATATTTTTTTCAGCTTTAACGATACTATCCAAACATACATTGTATAAGCTGACTTGTCAAAATGTGTATTTTGAGCAAATTAAATTTCCTTAACATATCTATGAAGACCCAGGTCAGATGGTTCCCAATGATGTTCCTCTCCGGTTTACAGGAGTTGCCTTTGCCCTTTGGACGCTACGCTCAAATGGACTAATCCTACATATTTTATTACTTTCTTCAGTTAACCCATTTATTCCCACATTATTTGAAGAAAACTCGTCCAAACGTCATTGTGGACGGCTCCATTTTTTATATTGAGGGGGCACAGCTAACACAATATTTGTTGGAATAAGCCATTGACATCGATGATTTCATCAAACAGTGCAGACCCTGATCAGGAGCCCTATGATATGGGCCTACATTGCTTGCCTACGCCCCTTTTAAGGGACAATGGGCACATATGGGTTAATTTGTCTGATTCAATTGTCTGCCACCACCATACACATACGTCAATCGTGTAGGCAGTCGGAGTACCTCAGTGAGTTCTACGTAAATAACATCGGAACCGTACGGGCAACTTTAACCCTTTGACCGCCAATGTCGCAAAAATGCACCACGGCAAATAGTGCAGTCCCAGATCAGACGACGGCGTCTAATCAGGGACTGCACATTTTTTGTCTCAAACTCTATTTCTATATATGTGCTTTATTCCTTTGAAATTTGCATTTATTTATCTTACCGAATGATTTGACAAAATTAGAAATATTGTGTCGAAAGGGTTAAAGATGGTATGAATAATGAAAGGACGAGGTTACACACTAGAAATAATGCTAAAGACATACCATGAAGTTAAGACAGGTCATGCTATTAACCCTTCTTTTGCTGAATTTTAAAATACATTTCTCCTTCTTTACCCATGCCCTGTTGTATAATTACATATATCTTCACTGTGTACACGTATTTCGCTGTGCAATCACTGCTGTGGAGTGCACTGGTTGCACATCCAACTTGTAAATAGTGCAGACCCTGATGTGACAGCTACTGCAGGAGCTGTCTCATCTGGGTCTTCACTATTTACAGGCAGGTATATTGACGTGAATAGCAAGCGAAGGGTTAAAACAACTGCTAGGAAATATGGCATTCAAGCACAGACTTTAGGGAACTTGGCTATGGGTACACCAATGTTCAACTTTAACATTTTGGTGGTGAACTTTGTTTTAAAGTAGAACACAAAAATACCAAAAGGCATTAAGTAACTGTTGGCTCTACGGATTTCTTAAACGCTGGGATAATAAACTAGCTTCACTAAATCCTAGATGTCTTGACAGCTATAGAGCAAAGAGTGCCACACCTGAGCAAATCTCACCATACTATGACAATCTGAATGAAATGCTGGAAATAATATAACCTCAAGGATAAACCCCAGCATATCTAATTTTAACCTGGACGAGACAGGATTACAGAAATACACAAACCTCCAAATGTCATTGCAGCACCAAACAGTAAACCACAATCCGTTGTTTCTCCTCAATCAACTACTGTCACATCAATTGGCTGTGCAAATGCTATTGGAAACAACCTGCCAACATACTTTTTCTTCAAAAGGAAGATCTGATAAGAGGTAACAGTGCTGGTACAAATGGCATTTTGTTAGACAGCGGATTGACCAACTCCGCCATTTTCCGCAAATACCTTGAGGAGCACTTTCTGCTATTCATCCGTTTTTCAACAGATGCCTGTCAGCCTTTGATCTTACTTTTTTTGATGCCCTTGACATCTTGACTACACTGATTGAATGGGCAAAAGAAAAGCAACTGATTCTTTTGTATTGCCTTCTCATACTAGCCACCTGTTATATACAGCCATTTGATGTTGGTATTTAATTATTTATGGACCTTTTAAGTCATACTATCATGCTGAGTGTAGGCTGTACACGAAGAGGAAAATTGGTGAAATAGTGACCAAGTATAACATGCATGAGCTAGCATGCAAAACCTACTTAACCATTTCCCCCATAAATACGCCTTTCTACGCCACTTGCTGAAACCATTGTGATAAATAGAGCATTTGCTCCTATAGGAGCAAATGCTCTATTTATCACAATGGTTTCAAACAAAAAAATTCTAAAACTTTCCTTTTCTCTTGTTAATGCTCCTTTCCAGTAGAGTTATTCAAAGTGATTGTTTCTAAAACTAGCCTATGAGAGAAAGGGTTAAAAGCAATGATACCAATGAACATACAGACAGCTTTTAGAAAAAACCTGGAATACATCCATTTTGTAGGCAAAGTATTTCTGCTGAAAAATTATACCCAGCCGAGGCATTCAGGGGAGAAAAACCAGTGAAAAAGGTCACAGCTATGAGGCTTGGTGTACAAGAGATCCAAAAATACCTACATCATAAATCTGAAAAAAAGCAAGACGATCTAGTTATAGTGAAGTGGGTGAAGTGTGACAAAACTGGTTGTACAGTAACATTGGGCTCGTGTCAAAATTTGTACAAAGCATAGTATATTTCTGTGCCCGCACTACATACTGAATAAAATGTCCCAGTACACCTATAAAATATTGTAAATATGTTGGCATTTTTTTTTAAATTTGAATGTTATCTGTTTAGCTGCTTCTAATATGTGCATTTCAATGCATTTTAGAAATTCAATTATCAGTAGACATTGTTTGCAGAATAATATATGAATTTATAAGGCTGGTGATTCTGCCTTATTTTGTCATGATCCTTGTGAACATGTTTTTGATAATAAACATTTCAATATAACTCCAACATTTAGGTGTAGTGAGTGTCTGGGACTTAACATTTCTTGTGCAGTCTTTATTTGACCCAATTGTATACAAGCACGTTTATTACACGGATTACATGACGTCATTGGAACAGCAATATAGGAAACATTGCGGCTGCATTTGCAGCATAGGGGTTAGTCAAAATCCTTCGCTTGCTGAATTTCAAAATACATTTCTCCTTCTTTACCCATGCCCTGTTGTATAATTACATATATCTTCAATGTGTACAAGTATTTCGTTGTGCAATCACTGCTGTGGGTGCACTGGTTGCACAATCAACTTGTAAATAGTGCAGACCCTGATGAGACAGCTCCTGCAGGAACTGTCTCATCTGGGTCTTCATTATTTACAGGTAGGTATATTGACGTGAATAGCAAGCGAAGGGTTAAGAACCGACATTTGGTTCAAATATTGAGTTATTTGTTAACTTTAAGTGTTATTTTCAGTTAGAAAAACATTTTTTCTCAATATTCCTTCAAGAAAGCTTCCTTATTGCTTTTAAATTAATTGTTTTTTATGATAGCTGTTTTGCTAAGGGGAATGGTAATACAGGAGAAGGGGATAGGTGATTTATACACTTTGGATCAGGAACAAAGGCGTTCAGATAACAAACGTTTCGAGAGGTTGCCAACTGTTGTGGGCATTTATCTTTAGCTGAAAGCACAGTTGTATTTATATTGTTTGCGTAAAAATGACGGTTCAAACCGCTTCGAGTTGTTGACAACTGTTGCCGGCATTATCCGACCTTAAGTAACTGAACATACGAATTGATTTAAATACTTCTTGCGCAAGAAACAGTTTTGTTTTAAAAAAGAAAATCACATAATGGCTTCCTTACAACGTAAACATTTATTCATAAGCACAACAATTTAATCATGTGAATTGTCATGTGCGTGCGATAACAAATCGGTTATTTATAGATAAATAGTTCTTTTCAACACGGTACTTTAACCCGTTACTCCATAAACTTGTACGCATTTCGACGCCTTTGCAAACAGAGTAGACCCAGATCAACCGGCTCTTATAGGAGCCGTCTGATCAGGGTCTGCTCTGTTTGCTTATGAGTTAAAATAATGATATGATTCTACAATTTATGTCCCGGGTAAATCTTCATGTGCCTATGAGCTATTAGAAAATTATCTACTTAATATGTCGTTATCTTCTACACAAACCTTCATGGAGTTAAGGGTACTACTGAAGACGACGAACTCAAGGTCAGGCGTGATTTTGTTTACATTTACCTTGGTGGGTGAGTAATTGCTTATGAAAACAGTTTTGATCCAGAAGAGACGCCGAGTAACTCGGCGTCTCATCAGGATCCAAACTGTGTGCTACTGTGGTAATGTTTCTGAAAGAAAATATAAGGAGAAAATGAAACAAATAAAAAATGTAGCAGACGACAAATTTTGCAGACGATAATATTTGACAGCGAAAGAGTGCTGTCTGTTGCGTATAACGCGATATAGATCTGATTCTACATTTTTTGTGTAAGCAAGCGACGCATGAATGTGATTCCCTTGAAAATGTTTACATTCTAAATATTTAGCTGATGAATATTCTCGATGTCATTATTTCTTACATGAATATTAAACAGGTAAAGGGTTAATAGGTATTAAAATACAAAAAAATACCAATTAAATATAATTCTAAACTAAATAATAAAGGTATATTAGTAAAACATTTGTTTTAAAAACCTGTATGCTTGGGCTAAACTTATACAGAAAACAGTGAAGTCACAGGTCAGATGCCGTTTCAAGGCGGCATCTGACCTGAAACTGCACTGTTTTCAATGGTGCCAGCAGGCCAAACAGTTATGATCCCGAGGAGACGCAGAGTGACTCGGTGACTACTTTGGATCAAAACTGTTTGACGTTGATCCTCTGGATCCAAACTGTTTGTATAGGTCATCACGGATTCGCATGAGGCGGTGAAAAAGAAAAAATCAGTGTCAATCAGTGTCAATCAGTGTGCATCCATATGAGACGCTGAGGCTCACGGCGCCTCGTCAGGAACCAACCCGTCTGTTCAATTTACATTTATTTTCATTTCAAAAGTAGTAAATATGGTTTATTTCTTTATCTGTATGTACTTAATCGACAAAGTTGTAAAATATGTATTTCAGCACTTACTTGCGCCATTTCAGAAGAATGGGTTATTGATCGAACTCGTCCTTTATTGTTTAAACAGACTTATAAGTCTCAATCTACTATTATCAATTTCCTTTCCGAAACCGGAATAAGACCTCGTGACGAATTATACATGTACAAACCTGTAAACTGGCTGTTCACGGCATGACCGGAATTTGCAAATAGCTTGGATCCAGATGAGACGCCGAGTTACTCGGCGTCTCATCAGGATCCAAGCTGTTTGACACTCGGTCAATAGTTTCTCAAAAGCTAAATCGAATCGGTAGCAGTAAAATTTTCTCCAGAATTAATTTTGAGCCGACATCACTTTTTAATAGATACAAAAGGTGATAAGGCTTAAACCCGGACGTTAAATTATATGCTTGTTCTATATATAGTCTACAAATACAGTTGAACTTCGATAACTCGAACTTCAAGGGACAATGTAACTTAATTCGAGATAACAGAAGTTCGACTCATCTGATTCATAATCTGGAAAAAATCCCTAGTTCACAATTCAATGGAGTTGTAAAGTACTGATGAAAGCTCCGCAGGAGCTTTCAGCATTACTTTCCACCTGCATTAAGCTGTCACAAGTGTTTCTAGACTTCCATAGTGAGACATTTTAGAACAATTCCGTATTGCAAATTTTAGATGGACCGAATATTTACCTCGAGTTATCCGAAGTTAGAGTTATCCGAGTTCGAGATATCGAAGTTCAGCTGCATATGCTTATTCTATATATAGTCTACAAATATGCCTTGTATACAGAGTCGAATGGTCCGTCATTGTGTAAAGTTTGTAAACGGTATATTCCATTTAATGTAAAAGGAGTAACTTATTTTGAAAAGAATATGTTGAATCACAAAGAATACAGACGCCGATGAGAGGGCTCCTATGGGAGCCATCTGATCTGGGCCTATTTCTGTTTGGAAATAACAATTAAATCGTTTCCATGTATCAACGAGTTAACCTTTTCCTTCTTATAAATGTGTTTTCACGCATTTGCTCCTATAGGACCCGTTTGATCAGGGTCTGTTCGTTTTGCTAGTGGAATTGAAAGATCTGTTTTTTGTTACTTTCTAAAATGGCTACAATGTTCCACCTTCCATATTTCATTATAACTAATTTGTCCATGAATATTAACCCTTCCCTTGCTGAATTTTAAAATATATTTCTCCTTCTTTACCCATGGGCTGTTGTATATTTACATATATCTCCACTGTGTACACGTATTTCGCTGAACAATCACTGCTGTGGAGTGCACTGGTTGCACAATCAACTTGTAAATAGTGCAGACCCTGATGAGACAGCTCCTGCAGGAGCTGTCTCATCTCGGTCTTCACTGTTTACAGGTAGGTATATTGACGTGAATAGCAAGCGAAGGGTTAAGTAGGTATTGGAATTTGGAATACATACATAATAGGGGACGTGTTAACAGATAACATGTAAAGAACCCCACACAGTGACAAAGACACACATTATCATGACTGAACTAGTTCCCTCACAGGCTGTTTTTAGATCCAACCACTTTGAATAAATCTACCGAAAAGGAGCATTAACTAGAGAAAAGGAAATTTTTAGAATTTTGTAGTTTGAAACCATTGTGATAAATAGAACATTTGCTCCTATAGGAGCAAATGCTCTATTTATCACAATGGTTTCAATAGGCCATTTTTACAGAGGCGTAGAAAGACATATTTATGGAGGACATGGTTAAACCTTTATCTTGCTGAGCACATTTCATCAGTAGAAAATGTCCCCATCGTCTGATTTCACATTTAATTGATCTAGCTTTTTGTTTTTCTAAAATAGAGCTACGACTACAGAGGGTCGCCAAACAAATTATGTTTCCTCATGAAACGAGGTTTTATGCAGTGTGTTATCTTGATACAAAGCTACTTGACAGGAAATACTAGATTAACACATTGTATGATAGAGGTTAAACTTACAGTTACAGTAAAACCTCTCTATAACGGCCACTAAATTTAGTTAAATATTTGGTATTAATGACAGGTGGTTGCTTAAAGCAAGGTGAAAGTAAAACAGAACGCTCTAGGAGCGTTCTGTTTAACTTTCACCTTGATTTAAGCAGCCACCTGCCTTTAACACAAAATACCTGATGTAATTAAGTGGCCGTTATAGAGAGGTTTTACTGTATCTTCTAAAAGATCTAGACGTAAGAAAACTAAGAACGAACTCTATGTTGTAAATAAAAATGTTAATTAATTGATATTGACCCTTTGCCTGTTTTATGTTTATTCCAAAATTTCAATACCTACTCCATATTCATGGACAAACTAGTCATAATGAAATATGGAAGGGTGGGGGCATTGTAGCCAATTTAGAATGTAAAGAAACAGATAATTCCAACTCCCGTAGCAAATAGAGCAGACCCCTGATCAGACGGCTACTATAGGAGCCATCTGATCTGGGTTTATACAGTTTGCAAATGCGTCACAACACGTTTAAATGAAGGAAAAGGTTAAAGTAAGACTTTACCCATTATAATTATTGTATCAAAATATGAAATAAGGAAATTAACCCTTCTCTTGCTGAATTTTAAAATACATTTCTCCCTCTTTACCCATGCCCTGTTTTATAATTACATATATCTTCACTGTGCACAAGTATTTCGCTATGCAATCACTGCTGTGGAGTGTACTGGTTGCACAATCAACTTGTAAATAGTGCAGACCCAGATGAGACAGCTCCTGCAGGAGCTGTCTCATCTGGGTCTTCACTATTTACAGGTACGTATATTGGCGTGAATAGCAAGCGATGGGTTAATTGCCATGACATACAGCCGAACTTCCATGATATCTCTAACTCGGATAACTCGAACTTTCAGGATAACTCAAAGCAAATACTTTGTCATTCCAAACTCTACTATACAGGATTGTTCTAAAATGTATCACTATGGATGTCTAGAAACACGTGTGATAACTTAATGCAGGTGTAACGTAATGCTGAAAGCTCCTACAGGAGCTTTCAGTATTATTTTACAACTACATTGAGCTTTGAACTTGAGAAATTGTCAAGATTAGAAATCGGATGAGTCGAACTCCTGTTATCTCGAATTAATTCACACGGTCCCTTGAAGTTCGAATTATCGAAGATCAGCTGTTTGTAGTGAATGAATGTGATTTGTTTTTTTCTTTTGGATTCTTTTCGGTATTTGTGTCTCTTTGAATGTTTAGAATCGATTGTCATCTTCCGGTCAAATGGCTGCTAACGAATAGAAAGATTTCAAATTCAATTATTTTGAACAAAGTAAGTGAATTCTCATTTCGTTTAGATTCTATGAATTACAAAACCCGATCCTAATCGCGGTACATGTTTGTCATTTTGTTTCTCCCTGCAAAATAATGCATTCATTGTCTCGTAAATATGGTTTTACGAAGTCGGTCAGAATGTTCCCTTTATGATAGGAAACATTATCTCCTTATACAAACAAGAACATCGCTGGAATTGTGGCACTCCGCGAGCGAGAACCGTTCTGTTGAGGTACATGTAGCAAATAAACTATTAATAAGTGTTTAACTAGAAGGTTGATTACTGGTGAGACAGGAGCTGCCTGATTTTGGCATACTCTGTTTGCAAAGGTGTTAAAATGCTGATTTATCAGGTAAACGATTATCTTTTTCAGTACTGCAAAACATTGCCCTCTTGTCCAGCTCTATTGTTGAATTATCTTCCCTTTTAAATTGATCATTTCCCTAATTTAAACGACTTTTCATGCATTTACAAACACAGTAGACCCAGATCAGACGGCTCCCCTATATGAGCCGTCTGAACGTGGTCTGCTCTGTTTGCTAATGACGTTTGATAGGTCTGTATCTTTGTCTTCTAAAATGGCTGCAATGTTTCACCTTCAATATTTCATCATATAACATTTTGTCCATAAATATTCAGTAGGTATTGAAATGTGGAATGAATATAGAACACGGGAAGGTTGTCGAAATATTTACGACGAGAATGAATTCAGACTGTATGCTAAAGTAATCACGGATTTGCTCTTGGCAAAGAAAGAGTTCACCCATTCCCTCATAGGCTATTGTTAGTTCCAACATCTACCGAAAATGAGCGTTAACTATAAAAAAAAATAGAATATTAAAATTGTATAGTTTTGAAAACATGGTGACAAAGAGAACATTTGCTCCTATGGAACAAATGCTCTATTCATCACAATTGTTTCAAAACATTAGTTTTGCAGAGGCACAAAAGACGTCAGGATGAGGAAATGAGTAGTATTTCTTTTGTGTGGCTATTCGAGAGAAGTGTACAGTTTAACAAAATGGTATATTTCCTTGATAGTGGATTCCAACAGAAAATAAAAACATTCCCTTTTTAATAAAATATTTGTAATTTTACAAAATATATTGATTTTACAGTTGGCCCTCATTGTACTGAACGTGACCTGCTGACTCGCATTTAAAAACAGCTTGGCTCCAAATGAGAGGTCGAGAAACTAAGCGTCTCACCAGGACTGCTAGACATCCGGTAAGGAGTTTCTCAAAAGTTTGAACGGATCGGAAAAAAATATTACAGCAGGTTAGCGTTTGTACAATTATCATATTTTCGCAACATGATCAACGTTTTCGGCGCCAAATTTCTAATTGTCGTCTGCAGTCCAATTTTGTTAAATCATACGGTAAAATAAGGAAATGGGATAAATAGATGCAAAACTCAAAGGAATAAAGCACAGATGTTGAAATAGAGTTTGAGGCAAAAAGTGAAGTCCCAGATCAGACGCCGCTTTTTCAAGGCTGCGTCTGATCTTGGACTGCGCTATTTGTTGTGGTGCATTTTTGCGACATTGGCGGTGAATGGATTAAAATATCCTTTTATAAGGGATTCCTACAGCCTGGAATAAACAGTTTCGGTTTTAAATGTGGATATCACTACAGTGACAGATAGAAGTAATTTACATGTGTTTGGTGTGTATTAATCATTGTAAATTTTCTGATGAAGAGTACACATGAAATCATATATACAACTTTCGACTTGAATTTGTCTAAAATGAACTAAACTGAAGTATTTAGTGACGGTTTTAGAAATTTGGTTTAGTAAATATGTACATGTATTACAAATTACAATACAATTCACTGCACTGTGAAATACAAGTGCGGATCCATCGATAAAACGCCCCCTTCTATGACGTGTTCTAGGAAAGGTTTGCTGTCACATCGTTGAACACCCAACTGAAACGATAAGATATTGTCCAGGTTAGCTCTTATTCTGCTATTATATTCTTTTTCTTTCCACTTAATTCAATGACATTAGTCATGTAATAAAGTCTATTTGGCGTTCATTGTGATCTCCACAGGAGCAATTGCTCTATTTATCACAATGGTTTCAAAACTACACAGATCTATGTTTTCCCTTTCCTATAGCAAATGCTCGTTTACGGTAGATTTGCTCAAAGAGGTAGGATCTATAAATGAGCCAATGGGTTAAAGCATCAATAGGCAATACGTGTGTGATATTGTGACCAGAATCAACCGTATCTCAAACCCAGTTTGAGGCAATCCAAGAGAGCACATTTGTGGCATTTCAGAACTTCAAAGTAAAACTTCTTTATTTCTCCACCAAACCCTATGTTGTGACCACTCTTTAGAATCTTTAGAGTACATTTGTGGCATTTCAGAACTCCAAAGTAAAACTTCTTTATTTCTCCACCAAACTCTTCTAAAGAATGGTCACAACATACGGTTTGGTGGAGAAATGGCGATTTTAGTATTTGAGTACGCACCGTTATCTATAGCCCTGGGTCGCATTCAAACTATAATCTATCATACCTCGAATCCATTTTTAAGGCAGCCCAGGAGAACACCAGACACACTCCCTGATGTAGAATAGCGCTTGTTGATAAAAGTGGCAACCGGAGTGTACAAAGGAATCTGCTTGCAATACCTCATCACCTGTGTGAGAGAGAAACACATGAATGCAATGTAATTGCTAACAAATTATAGTACATACAGTTGAACTTCGATATCTCGACTAAAAGTTCCAAAATTTACAATACAGAATTGTTCTGAAATGTATCACTACACATACATAATGTGTCTTAGTAACACATGTGACAGCTTAACGCATTTTTAAAGTAATGCTGAAAGCTTCTACAGGAGCTCTCATCATTACTTCAGACCTTCATGAACTTGAGAAATTGTTCAGATTAGAAATCGGATTACCGAACTTTGGTTATCTCGAACTTATTTGTATGGTCCATTGAAGTTCGAGAAACCTGAATTCTAGTAAGGAAAATGTTAAGATCTTTGTAAGGCATGCTCTCTTATGTTGGCTCACATACTGTCAAACTGCAAGACGTTGGACTGTATATTTAGACATACAGTTGAACTTCGATATCTCAAGCTTCAAGGAACCATACACATTAGTTCGAGATAACAGAGGTTCGAGGCATCTAATTTATAAGCTGACCAATATCTGAAGTTCACAGCTTAATGCACGTCTAAGGTAGTGCTGAAAGCTCCTGTAGGAGCTTTCAGCATTACTTTCTACTACATTAAGCTGTCACATATGTTTCTAGATATTTGTAGTGATACATTTTAGAACAATTCTATAATTGTAAAATTTTGAAGGTCCGAACTTTGAATTCGAGGTTACCCGAAATTCGTGTTATCCGTGTTCGAGATATCGAAGTTCAACTGTATCTCAATAACTAGAGTTACATTTGATAACAGTTCAATCCCTTTAAAACTGATATGTTAGTGAAAATGAATTTGTATCTTTTAAGCAGGTTCTTGTTTAGTGCAAGGTGAAAATCATTCAGAGAGGTCTCAAAGGAGCTTTCTTTGCGACCTTTACCCCGTATTAACCCTTCGCTTGCTATTCACGTCAATATACCTACCCGCAGGAGCTGTCTCATCAGGGTCTGCACTATTTACAAGTTGATTGTGCAACTGGTGCACTCCACTGCAGTGATTGCACAGCGAAATACTTGTGCACAGTGAAGATATATGTAATTATACAACAGGGCATGGGTGGGAAAGGGGAAAGGTATTTTAAAATTCAGCAAGAGAAGGGTTAACGCCTTTTGACGCCTCTGCAAATGTCACTTTCTGAAAACGGTTGTGATAAATAGACCATTTCATAAATACTACTGACAAACATCTTCAAATACGTCTCTAAAGGACATCGTACTTTGGCAGAAAAAATACGTAGTATTATACTATACGAAAAGATCAAAACTTTTTTCTGCTGTCAAAGTATGATGTATAAACGTATTTGAAGATGTTTATCAGTAGTATTTATAAAATTGATAAGTGCCTGGCACCTGTGGTTTTCCACGAAATTACGAAATATGGGAAGAAAATACTTCGACGTGATTTAAGAACATAATGTGATTTCTTTTTGATAACTTTTGTCCACCATATAAACACCTGCGATTGCTCACATTGGCTCCTTGTATCCACGTGTCCGGTGATGTCACATTACAATGGCCGAGGACGAATGCTTCTGGGGTGGCAACACTTGCGGAAGGACAACTCTTCACACGTGTATTATTGGTGGTTATGTGATTGGCAATATCGACTACGGTAGAGAGTTTCTCGCACGTGTTGAAATCTGCAAATGGAAGACAATAAGATGTAGAAACAAAATTAATATACATTTGAACATCGATATCTCGAACTCTGATAACTCGAACTTCGGGATAACTCGAACAAAAAAGTTCAGGCCTTCCAAAACTTACAATACAGAATTACTCTAATAATGAATCTCTACATATATCTAGAAACACATGTGGCAGCTTAATACAGGTCTAAAGTAATGCTGAAAGCTCTTGTAGGAGCTTTCAGCATTACTTTAGACCTGTATTAACCTGTGGCCTAAAGAAATTGTTCAGATTAGAAATCGGTTTTCACGGTCACTTGAAGTTCGAGTTATCGAAGTTCAACTGTAGGCGAACTTCAATATCTCTAACTCGGATAATTCGAAGTTCGGACCTTCCAAAATTTACAATTATAGGATTGTTCTAAAATGTATCACTACCCATTATAACATAGAAGCACATGCGACAGCTTGACATAGTCTCAAAGTAATACTGAAAGCACCTACAGGAGCTTTCAGCATTACTGTAGACCTGCATTAAGCTGTGAAGTTTGGTGAGATTATAAATAGGATGAATCGCACGTCTGTTATTCCTAACTAATTTGTATGCCCCCCCCCTTGAAGTTCGAGATATCGAAATACAGCTGTACATTAGTGTATGCATTAGCGGCAAAGTTGTTGACCGGTCTAATGTGGCCCCTGGCGGTAGAGTTAACCCCCTTGTCTATGAAATTGAAACAAACCCGATGGAATAACATGATTCTCAGAAATGGCTTTAAGTTTGGTCTTTACCTAATGATTATTCATGTAAGAAATAATGTCATTTTTTATAAATATATACGAACTCATACACTTTTGGTCATGACTGTATAGTTCCATTTGTTAATAGGGAGACATCCATATGCAAATAAAGAAAACAGTAATCCGTCGGCTTCTACACTAGCCGTCTGATCTGGGCCTACTCTGTCTAGAAACAGGTTTTTCTACCAGATAAAGAATTAACGTAAGAATCAATTAAAATCTGGCTCTTCTGTTATTTTTAATAAGTTGACGACTACTGAAACAAACATAAAGCTGGTATGTCATTATACCAGTGCATCATGTTCAGATGTCATTATAACTAGTATATACTTATTCTCTTATGGCATAATGGTTGTATGCCAATATCATTATATTCACATGCCATTAAGTCCTCGTATCATTATACTCATATAGCAGTATACTATATGCTATTATCATCCTATGTCATTATGCTTGTATACCATTGTGCTCGTATACCAGTATGCTCGTACAGTGCTCCCTCCCTACAACGGCCCTCTCAATAACGATTCCCTCCTTTCAACAACGCATGTCACTGTTTCCGAAACAACAAGGCTCCAGAAACAACTTTTTTCCATCATATTTTCTTTATGCCTCCATCAAACCCTATGTTGTGACCACTCTTTAGAATCGCCACTTTGTGACGATTCTAAAGAGTGGTCACAACATAGGGTTTGATAGAGGCATAACGGTTTAAGTTCTCGAAATACACCTTATCTGGGAATCTGCAAACAAGCTAATTATGTTTGATTTTCCCTCCCTATAACAACTCCCTCTCAACAACTCATACACTCTTCGTATCCCAAAGGGTGTCGTTGTAGAGAGGGAGCACTGTATGTCATTATGCTCGTGATTCTTTTCGAATTATTCTTCACCGTGTAAATCAATTATTCTTCACCGTGTAAATCAGATATACTTTTTGACATAGCATTGTACCTGACAAAGAAGTCTCTTGATGCCATTGCAAACAGAGTAGGCCCATATCAGATGGCCCCTGTAGGAGCCGTCAGGACAGGGTCTGCTCTGTTTGTTTCTGAAATAATACAGTCAGGCCTCACTCTACAGTACAAGTCCCTTGTCCATAACGTCACTATTAAGGGCCAGCTAATTAATATACATACAGACAATGTTTCTTTCATGAATATTCATCAGGTAAAGGTTAAACCCACAGTCAGTCACATTATCCTGAAACATTATCTACTAGGTCTACCAATCCCAGCGTTATAGTGACAATTTGAACATCTCGGCGATGTATACGTAAACCACCTCGGCAACAATACGAAGGTTGCCATTTTGACAGAATACATTCAACATGACGTTGCAGAATCAGGATTTACGATTTTTAAAAATGCAAGCTTGAGAAACTAGTGAGACTTATGTATACGACGTAGATTTCCGAATCTGCCGGAAACCGACGAGTAGTTATGATTTACTTCTGTCGTGATAAACTTACATAAAGGATACATCGTTGTAGTGGTAGATTGAGTAGTGGTTGTGGGTGTGGTTGTGGACGCTGTGGTAGGCGTGATTGTTGATGTAGTTGTGTGCGTAGTTGCGGACGTGGTTGTAGGCGTGGTTGTAGGCGTGGTTGTTGATGTAGTTGTGGGCGTGGTTGGAGACGTGGTTGTTGATATAATTTTCAGCGTGGTTGTAGGCGTGGTTGTATGCGTGGTTATTGATGTAGTTGTGGGCGTGGTTGTTGGCGTGATTGTAGGCGTGGTTGTAGGCATGGTTGTTGTCTTTCGTTTGGTTGTTGGTGTGGTCGTGGTTTTCAATGCAGTGGCCGTAGTGTCGGTTGACTTATTAGTTGAATGTTGACTAATGGAGTTTGAACCTGTGATGAAAAATTGGAACAGAAATCTTTATAACTGACACGGTGAATTAAGTTTACTAACTGTTAGTAGCGCATCTTCGTTTATCTATTCAAAATGTTTGGATTCATATAAGACGGCGATTTAATCGGTGTCTCTTCAATATCCAAACTGTTTGTTACTGTGGTAATCATATTTTAACCCTTCGCTTGCTATTCACGTCAATATACGTACCTGTAAATAGTGAAGACCCAGATGAGACAGCTCCTGCAGGAGCTGTCTCATCAGGGTCTGCACTATTTACAAGTTGATTGTGCAACCAGTGCACTCCACAGCACTGACTGCACAGCAAAATACTTGTACACAGTGAAGATATATGTAATTATACATCAGGACATGGGTAAAGAAGGAGAAATGTATTTTAAAATTCAGCAAGAGAAGGGTTAAAAGAAAATGGGAGAAATTTAACAAACACAATCTGTAGCAGAATACAAATTTCTTAATTTACGGACTCGGTGATTTTCTATGTACACATTCCTTCATACTCAACAACGAGAATCAGGTGAGAACCTATTTCAAAACCAAATATATACTTAAAGCGATGGCTTAAGATAAAGGTTCGTACCCAGATACTAACATCTTCATTTCTCCGCCAAATCCTATACTGTGCCGGATCTTTAGAATTGTCTCGAAGAGACAATTCTAAAGAGTGGTCACGGTATTGGGTTTGGTGGAGAAATAAAGGAGTTAATCTTGAAAATGTTTAAATTTACGCATCTTTTCCGGACTTCTGAATTACAATAGATGCTGGTGTGTGTCAAACAGTGCTGATAATCTAGGTCTACACTGTTTGGAAATTACAAAGGTTGGTTTTGTCATGGAACGACTCAAGTTTTATGAACATTTAATTGTTTGTGGCCAGGTTCAAAGACTGGTTTTTGCTTGAGTCTGACCAGAATCTGACCAATCAGATACTTGAGAATGATCTCAGACTCAGGCTCAGAAGTTTTATAACCTTGGGCCCAGGTCTAGTTACTCAACATGGATAAGTAAAGAACAGAGCCCAAGCTTATACAGCTTCTAAGTTTGAATCTGAGATCATTCTCAAGTATCTGATTGGCCATATTCTGAGCAAGCCCAGAATCTGACCAATCAGATGCTTGAGAATGATCTCAGACTCAAGCAAAAAGTTTTATAACCTCGGGCCCAGTATATTTCTCTAACCTGAGCTGGAAACCAGTGTGCACGTGTTATGGTCTACGAGATAATCCAGCATACAGCCAGGTACGTCGTTGCTCCATAACGTGCTAGGCACACATTCCATGGCATCATGTAACCAGTGACTGAGCGTGCAGACTTGAAACATCTTGCAGTTTGTCCCCGGCTTGGCACGCAATTGCCCATCTGTACATTCTAAGCAATAGAAACGAAGATACAATACGAAATAAAAGGAACGGATAGATAAATAATTTAATTGAAGGCTTGATTCAAACTATTATTTTTATACCATGAGTCCTTCTGTATGGAAATTCATATTTCACATTTCATTTCTCGAATTCGTTGATCAATATTGCTTTTTCAAGGAGGGAGAATTGAAATTTGCGGAACATTTTAACAAACTTTTGAAGTTTTGACTAGAAAATATTTAGGTACATGATACATTTTACAATGTATTTGAAATGACATTTTGCTCAATGTCTAGATACACGGGTATATGTGGATGATTTAGCATTGATATTAGGGTTAAAGGGATACAAAAAGTTTTACAATCTTGTTCACTGCAACTTGTTTCATACAAACAGTTTGAAATGAACAGTCATGTAAGATACTCTATTTATTTTATATTTTAATATTTTAAATACAATAATGAAATTGATAAAAGTCGAAAGCATTTACTCAATAGGTATACGCCTTAATACGTCTTTGCAAACTCAGTAGACCCAGATTAAATGGCTCGTGCATATGAACCGTCTGATCAGGGTCTGCTCTGTTTGCTTATGCCATAATATAGGTATGATTCTAGTTTCTGCCATGGCCAACACTTCATGTGTTAATGTGCTATTATAACGATCAATCTAATGAATATTCGTGATTTAACCATTTTCTTGGTGAATTTTAAAATACATTTCTCCTTCTTTATCCATGCCCTGTTGTATAATTACATATATCTTCACTATGTACAAGTAATTTGCTGTGCAATCACTGTTGTGGGGTGCACTGGTTGCACAATCAACTTGTAAATAGTGCAGACCCTGATGAGACAGCTCCTGCAGGCGCTGTCTCATCTGGGTCTTCACTATGTACAGGTAGGTATATTGACGTGAATAGCAAGCGAATGGTTAATATAGTTTGTTTTGATTATTCTATATGCATTGACTGTATTCAGTTTTGTACATTTAATTTATTCACGTGAAGCGAGTTTGAACGCACATATCCTGTGTGAAAAGAGCGCTGTATAAATGTGGTATAATAATAATTATTATAATGGCATTATTTCTGACATGAATATACGTGGAGTAAATGGTTAATATTCATGATGTAAATATGTCTTGCATGCATATTGACGTAAAAAGTTAAATAGTAAAGTAAAGCATAGATAATCATCAACTAATGGGTGATGAAGCAAGAATATAGTTACAATAGAAATGGGAAAACACTTCCCGTCTGTATTATCCCATTACCTCACAGGCTATTTTTAGATACAACCTCTTTGAATAAATCTACAGAAAAGGAGCATTAACTAGAGAAAAGGAAAAAAATAGAATTTTGTAGTTTGAAACCATTGTGATAAATAGAGCATTTGCATATGCTCTATTTATCACAATGGTTTCACAAAGTGACTTTTACAGAGTCGCCAAAAGTCGTCAATATGAGGGAATGGGTTATACATGTACAGAGGGCCAGATACGATGCCTAAATTAAAACATTTTCAAGAATAACTTTTTTATTTCTCTACCAAACCATATGTTGTGACCACTCGTTAGAATCGTCTCAAAGAGACGATTCCAAAGAGTGGTCACAACAACGGGTTTGGTGGAGAAATGACGATTTTAGTATTTGAGTACGCATCTTCATCTGTTACACTGTGTATAGTTACCGCTTTCGGTGTGTCCAGAGGAAATGATGGCCACGCTAATGGAATTCTGGTTGTTATCAGTAAATGAATGAGTGTTGTAGGTGTTGCTGATCTGTATGTTAACGTTAGAAGTATGAGAATCGGATTGATGGTGCGATCCTGAATAAGTCATGCTTCTGCAAGATACCAGAGGGAGCACCACAGCCCCGATGAGGATCAACGCAGCGACGAACGAACCTGGAGAATAGTCAGTATAGAAACGGTCACTGAATTGTGTTAATTATTTAGTATTTAGGGCAGGTGACTGTTTAAAGCAAGGTGAAAGTAAAACAAAACGCTCCTATAGGAGCGTTCTGTTTTACTTTCACCTTGCTTTAAGCAGCCACCTGCATTTAACACAAACTACTTAATGTAATTTAGTGGCCGTTATAGAGAGGTTTTACTGTAGTTCTTATACTTCAAAAGTTCCTCATTCCGAATGTTTCAACAAACAAAAACCCACGCTGCTCTTACCTATGTTTTATTATGCATTCAAACAAAATACTATTGCAAGAATTGAAGTTTAAGCCACTCAAGGAGTGTAACAGACTGTGTATAGAACAATTAATTCGTTACCAGTTTATAACGATACGAATGTTAATAAAAAATCAAAGTACTGACAGTACTGACGGTTTCGGACATAATATATATCATATTGATTGTTTGCTGTGGATTTTTCTGAAAATCATGTCAGTAGTTTGGAAGACATTTAAAGAATTGTTTTATGAACATGTCACATACAGGGCGATTCCAATAGCTCATATTGCCACTTTGTGCCAATAGAGCCAAAATTGATAGTTTATGTAGTAAAGAGCCATCACTCCGTTATTTGAAAGTAAGGGTCAAGTCAAGTCGTGCTTAGCATAATAGCATTAACGATTTCACCATTATCGTTGAATGAGAACACTGTAGGTCTAGACTGGACCCCGGATGATTCTGACCATTACTTGGTCAGTACCAAATATATGCAAGAAATGTCTGATTTCCTTAACCATTTCCCTGTTCTATGTTTATTCCAAATTTCAATACCTACTGAATATTTATGGACAAAATAGTTACAATGAAATATGAAAAGTGGCAATTAGTAGCCATTTAAGAAAGTAAAGAAAAAAGAGAAAGAAAGAGTAGCCTATATATATATATATATATATATATATATATATATATATATATATATATATATATATATATATATATATATATATATATATATATATATATAAGTGTGTAGGCAAAAGGGGCATTTAACTCAGAATCCGACAACAATATATCGGACTTTTGTAAATACCACAGGAAGGGTATGGAACTTTCAGAATCCGACGACCTTATGTCGGACTTCTGTTGTAAAAAGACACCATGCTGTTTCAACAGAGGCGTTTGGATTGACAGTAGGTCATGGTAAAATCTATTAATTTTATACTTAGAGATTTCATGAAAAATGGGTCTGTATAATTTGCATATTAAGTATGTACGTTCACTAGTCGTTGTTGCTTTTCACACCTTTGTAGCGTTTAAATAGAACCATGTAACACTTATATAAGATAAGATAAGATAAGATAAGATAAGATAAGATAATGTTTTATTATTGTGACTTGTGCATTTCACAGATATATCAATGACAATAAATTAAATAACAAACTCACAGGTAGCACCCGGCCCTTTGGGCCTATAAGTCACCAAAATTTCGATAATATATATATGAAAAATATACTTTTGTAGCTTTCTAATGTTTCAAGTTTCTATATACATGGTATAAACAAAAAAGCACGTTAAACAAACATCTCAGACAGATTTGCAACCAGTGCTGATTCAGATGAGGGGACTCCTAACGAGGCCTCCGACCTGTATCAGCTATGTTTGTCGGTCAATGTAAGGGTATAATGACTCAAATACCTCGGTCCACATGACCTTTGGCTATACACACAATAACAAGGCATAATTAACACATTCCATCTTAAGATCACTTCAATCATTCGATCGTTTTTTAAGAAAAAGACAGAAAGACACACCACTATAGTGCAGAATCTCTCTATCTGCAACATATTCAAACACTAACCCATCAAAACATCAAACCATGTAAGTTACTGCAACACAGTGGATGTGTTCCTCTGTCTAACTACTATATACATATATAACCAAATAACTAACTATACGTGTATATACATGTATATGCGCATCTTTAACAGTAACTCAACCTTTATCCTGCTGGGAAAAAATAATATGTGCTCAAACTCTGAACTGCTACAGTCCGATTCGATTCGATCAAGCTTCCGAGAAACGTTTGAATGAGTGTCAAACAGCTTAAATCCTGATGAGACGTCGAGTTACTCGGCGTCTCATTTGGACCCAAGCTGTCTGCAAATACCAGTAAGGCGGCGCTTCGCAGGCTAAGGGTTTAGACTGTGTGCTGTTAAAAGTGATCTTATTCGAGATTGTTTCATAGAAAACCCTGGCATGTCGATAAGAAGTTTACGTATATAATCTGTCCCTTCTCATTCTTATTGCACCTAAAATGAATTTTGCCAATTTTCTGGGGTATGTTTGAACTAGATGTGCCAGTCTCTGACTCGTGTCTAAGTCAACATTGTCTCTAAATAAATGGCTGAATTCATGTAAGCGCAAGTTGTTATACATGCTACACTGAAACAAAAGATGGGTCTCGTCTTCAACTGCGTTTAGCTCGCAAAGTCTACAGAGTCTCTGTTCGATTGGTTCACCAACATATCGTCCAGTTTCGATTCTAAGCGGTAAGATCCCAGTTCTAAACTGGCAGAGCACGGAACGTTCATTTTTAGCTAAATTTAACTGTACATATTCCTCACATTCGAAACAATCCTTGAACAATCTGTAAGTTCTCAGTTTCGACACAGTTTGTACATCTCTTGCCCACACGTTTGAGTAATATTCACTTAATAATTCGTTAACTTGAGATAAACTAATGACTGTTTTGCGTTCAAAATTAGCTAATAATCCTAGCGTATTCATTATATATTTAACATCTTGTGACCAGTTATTACTGCACCTGGTATAATCTGCATTAAATGCCTGTTTTGTAATGCGGTTATCGTCCATGGTGACAAGTCCACCGTCTGTAGACCCCTGGGATCCAACCGGTGTCGCCGATCATTGCCAGTATCGGAGTGAATCGATGTACCCCCAGGAAATATCTCATAGCCCTGTTCTGAACGTTATCAAGCTGTTGGAATTTTTTAAAACCCCATATAGATGAGCAATAGTCCATGACTGGTACAACACAGGACTGGTATAACTTTTGGTAAGCTTTGAAGCCAAAATCCTTGAGCGAGTGTATTTTGCTAATAATTCCACCTAATGCACGACCAGCCGCTTTACTGAGGGCCTCACTATTGTATGAGAGATCACGTCTTTCATGAAATATTACACCAAGATATTTATATCTGTCAACTGTCTCAAGAGTATTGTTGCCGATCATGAATCTGTATTCACTTCGGACTGTCCGACCTCTCCGAAAATGCACACACTTCGATTTAGTTGCGTTTATTAAAACTCGCCAGCGTTTACACCATTTATGAACTGAATTCAACATAGACTGTAGTTTCTCTTCACTGTCTGCAACAAGTGCTACATCATCAGCGTACAGTAGTATAGAGACTTTGGTGTTGCCGACGGTAATACCAAGGTCAAGGTCATTGATCTCCCGGACAAGGTCATTAGCAAAAATAGAAAATAATGTCGGCGACAAATTACAGCCTTGCTTCACACCGGTTAAGCAGTTGAACCAGTCTGTCCGTTTGCCGTTGATGCACACACATGAGACTGAGCTGGCATAAATATTCTTAATAGAGTTGTAGGTTTTGCCGTCAACATTATTCAGCAGCAGTTTGTATAGTAACATATCTCTGTCTATGTAGTCAAAGCACCGTTTCAAGTCAATAACAGCGGTGAATATAGATTTGTTATTCCTTATTATGCTATCTAAAGTGAATACATGGTCCTCACATGAGCGGTGTTTCCGGAAACCGTTCTGTTCGTCGGCAAGAATGTCGTTATTTTCCAAATATTGCGTGAGACGTTGATTTAGGAAATACGTGTACAGCTTACTAACGCATGATAGCAAACTAATTCCACGATAGTTCATAGGCACTCGGTTGTCTGAGTTTGGATCCTTTAATATGGGACATATAATTGCCCTTCGCCACACAGATGGTATGATACTACTGTCGAAGATAAGCTGGAACAGTTGCTGTAATATTGCAATGACTGGGGGATTCTTCAACATTTCGTACGGTATTTCGTCAATTCCGCAAGCGGACCCGCTTTTCGCTTTCTGTACAATATATGCAATTTCGTCTAATGTTACATTGAAATTGAGATCAGTGTTCGATTCATATAATGGGTCATTCATGTTATTCTCAATTAACAGTTTGTGGATTTTGGCTCGATCATAGTGAATGTCATCAAAATCGCTAGTCTCGTTGCAGTTGTACAGATTCTCAAAATCGTTTTTCCAATGTTCAAAAACACTACACTCGTCTGTTAATATCTTTCCATGGCTATCTACCACTTCAGTGGGAATGCTTTTGTGTTTACGCGGTCCAAGTGTCTGTATTTTCCGCCAGAATTCATTAGGATTTTTAGTTGACATGTCTTCGATATCGAATGCCTGGGACCTTCTATAAGCACGTTCACACTGCCTCAGTCGTTTATCAAAGGAGTTTCGCACTTGTACATAGTTCATACGCAGACGACGTTTTGTTCGGTTATTACCTTGGTATTTAAGAAATTCTTTTTCTTTAGCACGCATAGAGTTCCATAACGTTTGCAGGTCATCACTCCAGTAAGGTTTTCTGTGTTTGAAACGGTTTCTGGTACTATTCGAGTACCCACATTTAGGAATGCTAGCATCCATTTCGCTTTTAATCAAGTCGCATATTTGCAAATAAATCGAGTCGATATCGTCCTGATTTTCCCTTGCTCGCTCAATGCCACCAATTATATTTAAAACAGCTGTCCTATTTATGTCGCTTACCATGAAATTCTCGGGCATACGCCTCATGTTATAACGGACACTGCTGGGGGTCGTCTCGTCTTGTGATCTATGACCACTATAGCCTGTTTCAAAGTCAGTTACAAGAATAGAATGGTCCGGTAGCTTTGATTTTGCCCCAAGTAATCCGTGTAATGAATATGCGTCAATAACTGATTGCATGGTTAATACTTTAAAGTTATTGCACTTGTCATACACATCATGTGGAACGCATATATAGTCAACCACTGACCTGCCTTTAGTTGATACAGATGTAAAATTATCATATTGTTCGTTAAAGCGACCGTTTAACACGCAGAATCTTGAATCGTTTAGGAATTCCAGAAAATCGTGTCCATGTTGATTAACGGTGTTATCTAAAGGTTTTCTTGCTGGTATCGAGTCACAAATATCTAAAATATCCGACGTTTGTCCAATTCTAGCATTCATGTCACCTGCTAGAAATATGGCGTCACAATCACTATACATATAAATCTGTGCGAGTAGATGTGCGAAGAAAGACTGTGCGTCCCGACCTCTCGCTGAGTTTTCAGGGGGAAGATAGCAAGAGAAAATGATAAAGTCGTTTTCTGTTTAAATCTAACCGCTAGAATACCACATAGAGATTTATCCACTATTTCAATGTCGTAATGCTCACTGACCCATGACTTCACTAATAATCCAACACCACCGGAGGATTTCGGAGCATTGCGATGGATAATTTGTCTATTAAATCCAAACCATATGTAATTATCAATTTCAACAACCTTATTTTCACTGAGGTGGGTTTCACATATTGACGTCACGTCAGCGTCTACCGCTTTCACAATGCTTGAACGTAGCAAGTGGTTATCTTCTGTCCATCCACAAACATTTAGATGCGCTAATCTGATAGATCCAATGGGTCGGGGTGGCTCCTATTGATTTTCTGCTGCAGCTGTAGGGTTTGCATTCTGACGATTTCGGATACGACCGCTTGCGTCAACTCTGAAATTATTGCCCTGTGGTATTTGTCTTAGTAGTGCCCTGGCGTTCAGCTCTATAAGTCTTTCTGCATGAGATTTGCTGCTTTTGATATATACATTTTTGTAAACGGTATGGTCTTTCAAAGCACTTTTGTTTCTTAAGACGGTAATTTTCTCCTGTAGGTTTCTAAAGCTGATCTTTACAAGACCAACTCTGTTAGGGACACGTGACTTAAGTCTCTTGGCTCCGGTGACGACGACGGTTGATGTAACATCTTCTCCTAATTCGCGAATAATAGCATTGGCTTTATCGAGTATATCCTCGTTTTCTTCATACGTTACACCACTGGTTACAATACAAACATTATCATCCTGGAGGCTACCGACCTTGTTGCCAAGGAAACCCTGGCCGATCGCCTCCTGTCCATTTTCACCTCCTGTGACTTGAGAACCAGCAGATGTCCCGTTTTCAACACTATCTAACCTGGTCTGCATTGTTTGCAACTGTGTCACAAGATTGTCTATACGGCTACTTTCACGAGATATGTCCATGACTATTTCGTCGCGCAATGTCTTCATCTTACCGTCAATAGTCGCCACAAACTCATTCCTCATTTTGTCTAATTTGGAATCAAACGATTTTCGCATACCCTCTTGGCTTTGTTTGATATCACTCACAGTCGACAATACTTTGCTCATTTCTCCTCTCATATCTTTCATGAAACTAGATAAGTCATTTTCTTCAGAACATGCTGACGTCTTAGCTGACTGCATATTGACGTCTTTCGGTGTACCACTTGCCATTTAGCCAGGTTCTTGAGACGAAACACTTTGTTCACTATTTAATGCAGTTTCAGACGGGTTTTCAAACAACACGCTATTTGCTTCTGATAGTGCTTCACTGACACTCAATCCCGTTTTTTCATATTTTGATAGTTTGTTTACTGTTCCTTCCGAGTCTGAGTTACTACTACTCCGTCTGTTCCTTTTCTTGCCTTTTGCCATTGACGAAATATCCCATGCCACCTTTAAGTAGCTACATATCAGGCAGTATAGTCTGTTTCAAGCCGCAATAGCTATTGTGTTACAGCAAAGTCAATCATGCGTGACGAATTTCGAAACATAGGGTGAGCACAAATGAGCACAAATGTTCTATTTCCAACAGTTTGACCTTTAACCCAAGAGCGGCAAAAAATCCAGACAAAGGATGATATGGAAAAACTGTTTAACTACATTAATGCACGTACCATGGTATTCAAGTTCATCCCGATAATTATGAATATCACTTATCTTCGTCCCAGTCCTAAAACAATCCTTTACACATTCATAGATCGCACTAGCTAATATTTTTTTTCTCACTGCACAATTTCACCATTTGTTTATACCGGAACCGGAAATATATCTTGGGACCCAAGCGGTGGCCGAGGGGAAAGAGCTGCGTCTATGAATCTCTAGGTCCTTGGTTCGAATCCCGTCACAACCAAATGCAAGTGGAAAAAAGATTCTAATCTATTTTTTATTCTTTATCTTTTTTGATATTCTTTTCTCTAAATACATTTTAAAGCAAACAAATTAGAAAACATAAGCATGCCTCTTGAAACTTGTTATGGACTTTTTAAAGCATTATGCTATATTAACATACAGTCCTGGTGTCAATAGTATGCATTTCGATGAAACGTAGAGGCAGGATCCAGACTTTGTGCTAGGACAACTATGAATTCGAAAGTACCATGTTCAATTTAAAATTGTCACCTGCTCATTATTTTGTGTATTGCATACATAATTATTTAGATTCAATTAGTCTATGCTTTGCATAGTTTTATTTTAAAATTGTCAAACATCTAGGATCCTGATCACAGACCGACACACACAATGTACAACTGGCAATTAGGTCACGATAACGTGCATAATATTTGAAAACTTAGTTTGTTTCAAAAGGAATTACTGCACAGTTCAAACTGACTATAAAAAATTCCCTGAGAATTTGAACAATAATTACATCAACAAAAACAATAGTTTAAAAAAGTACATGTATATAGACACAGAGCGCAAATGGAACGGATCCATGTAAGAAACTTGATTCCTGTTCTATGTTTATTCCAAATTTCAATACCTACTGAATATTCATGAACAAAGTAGTTATAATGAAACATGAAAAGTGGAAATTAGTAGCCATTTAAGAAAGGAAAGAAAAAGATCTTTCAAATTCCATTAGCCAACAGAGCATATCCTGATCAGACGACTTCTATAGGAGTCATCAGATCTGGGTCTACTCTGTTTACAAACGCGTGAAAAACATTTATATGAAGGAAAGGGTTAAGTGTTCTAGCACCCAGTCTCTCCTCTCTACCAGTTTGTACAGCTGAATAAGTCAGTTTGGAAACATTTTTGCAACTTTAGATTAAACAGACATGATAGCAAATAGTGAAAACCCTTCAAACGGGCCCATTAAGGAGGTGTTTGATCTGGGTCTGCACTATTTGCATAAGTGTGTTTGTCAAAATACCTAGGGTAATTAGGGTATCACTTGTTAATCTCTGAAATACATTCAAAAGTATAGATTTGTCAACTTTTACAATACAGTAAAACCCCTCTTAACCCGACTTCTAGTAGATAAGAATTTAGAAACTTTTTAGGCAGGTGGCTGCTTAATGCAGGGTGAAAGTCATGCCGAGGAGCTTTCTGCATTATTTTCATCCTATATTAAGCTGCCACCTGTCTCCAAGACTGATATTTATACTGAATTTAAAGTCTGGTTTAGAGGGGTTTTACCGTACATGTATTTTTGAAATTCTATTTCTTTCAAACCAGATCTTAGCAACAACGTCGCACGACCATTGATAAAATTCATCAGGAAACATTGTAATGTCGCAATGGAATCGAATTTCTGCATTTGAATTTTGATCTACCCTAGAAATAGTACCATTGATGTTCGATATTTAATAGTAGTTCACAAAATGTTGAAAGTGTATCGAAATATCAACCGTGGCTGTAATAATCAAATAATTATTTTCGGTTATGTGTCCATTTCATGTACCTCCAACAATTCTATACTGTTCTGCAAAAATCTAACAATTATGTTACTTTGGTCTACCTAACTATTACAACGGTGAAATGGGCTGTTCCAAAATTCAAACAAGTCAAGCTAAAATGAGCTTATGGTTATTATTTAGGGACTTTTCCAAACAATACACGACAAACCGTGCAGATCCTGATTAGAGGGCTTCTCTATGAGCCTTCTTACCTGGGTCTCCTCTGTTTGCAAAGGGCATAAGTGACTATGCAAAAAGGGCATTTAACTCAGAATCCGACAACAATATATCGGACTTTTGTAAATACCACAGGAAGGGTATGGGACTTTCAGAATCCGACGACCTTATGTCGGACTACTGTTGTAAAAAGACACCATGCTGTTTGAACAAAGGCGTTTGGATTGACAGTAGGTCATTGGTAAAATCTATTAATTTTATACTGGGAGATTTCATGAAAAATGGATCTGTATAATTTGCATATTAAGTATGTACGTTCACTAGTCGTTGTTGCTTTTCACACCTTTGTAGCGTTTAAATAGAACCATGTAACACTTATATATTGGGACCCAAGCGGTGGCCGAGGGGAAAGAGCTGCGTCTATGAATCTCTAGGTCCTTGGTTCGAATCCCGTCAAATGCAAATGGAAAAATATTCTAATATATTCTTTATCTTTTTTATATTCTTTTCTCTAAATAAATTTAAAGCAAACAAACTACAAAACATAAGCATGCCTCTTGAAACTTGTTATGGACTTTTTAAAGCATTATGCTATATTAACATACAGTCCTGGTGTCAATAGTATGCATTTCGATGAAACTTAGAGGCAGGATCCAGACTTTGTGCTAGGACAACTATGAATTCGAAAGTACCATGTTCAATTTAAAATTGTCACCTGCTCATTATGTTGTGTATTGCATATATAATTATTTATATTCAATTAGTCTATGATTTGCATAGTTTTATTTTAAAATTGTCAAACATCTAGGATCCTGATCACAAACAGACACACACAATGTACAATTGGCAATTAGGTCACGATAACGTGCTTAATATTTGAAAACTTAGTTTGTTTCAAAAGGAATTACTGCACAGTTCAAACTGACTATAAAAAATCCCTGAGAATTTGAACAATAATTAAATCAACAAACCAATAGTTTAAAAAAGTACATGTATATAGACACAGAGCGAAAATGGAACGGATCCATGTAAGAAACTTGATTCCTGTTCTATGTTTATTCCAATTTCAATACCTACTGAATATTCATGAACAAAATAATGGCTACTTATTTCCACTTTTCATGTTTCATTATATGAAACATGAAAAGTGGAAATGAGTAGCCATTTAAGAAAGGAAAGAAAAAGATCTTTCAAATTCCATTAGCCAACAGAGCATATCCTGATCAGACGACTCCTATAGGAGTCATCAGATCTTGGTCTACTCTGTTTACAAACGCGTGAAAAACATTTATATGAAGGAAAGGTTTAGTGTTCTAGCATCTCTACCAGTTTGTACAGCTGAATAAGTCAGCTTGGAAACATTTTTGCAACTTTAGATTACAGCTTGCTTAATCCTTACAATGCTGAGTGATGTTTCGTTTGCAACAATTGACGTCTGCGTCAATTCTTCAATAAACTTTCTTTCATTTTATGCAAAAATATGATCAAGATGAGACGCATAATTATGTGGCCTCTCATCTGGATCCAAACTGTTTGCATAGGTAATCACAGTTTCGACGCTAGCGTGCAAAGAGTTAAGCGTATGACCTCTAGAGATTTTAGCATGATGTAACAGTTGCCCTGCACTACTGACCACCAGTGCGCTGTAACCTTTATACTGTAAAGAACGTACAGAACAGTCTATTTAACCCTTAATTTCCCCATATAAACTTGTTTTCATGCATCTGCAAATAGATTCGACCCAGACCAGACAGCTCGCTCCCATAGATTCAGGGTCTGCTCTGTTGCTAATGGATCCACCTTCCATATTTCATTATAAATATTTTGTAAGATTCCGGAACCGGATTGTAAGCCAAGCACTGCACATGCGCAATTCTCTTAGGGGGATTCCCGCTAGGTAGCGCTCGTGCAATAGGGTTTTCCGCCATGGTTTGAGTCGCAATCCATTTTATAAGGATTTCGGCAAAAGCCGAAACCCTAAAAAGGCACGAAGCTAGCTCCGGCTGTCCAGCGTTCATTTACTGGAATAAAGAGCTAACACATTCCCCGTTTTACATTTATTTCATGGACAAAATAAGTAAGGAAAGTAAGAAAAGAGATATATCGAATTCCATTGGGAAACAGAGCAGACCCTGACCAGACGACTCCAGGAAAAAGCGTTTATATGATGAAAAGGATTAACACAGAATATTACTTAATTCAGGACGAAAGTTATCCAAAAATCTCCCACGCGAGTTTTTCTGCATTACTTTTTGTTATGCATTAAGCAATCACACGGTTGTAAAGACATCCTTGGTTATTCATTATCGTAAGTGGTTGTTGTAAAGTGGTTTTATCGTATCCTCTTCTCATATTCACTTGATAAGATAAATTCATACAACCCGTGCATCTAATTGGACCTGTCCAAATGTTCATTAAATTATTAACCCTTTCCCTGTCTAGTACATGCATTAAGGTAAGATCATGAAATTTTTATTTGCTCAACTTTTATAATGTAACCCTTTCAACGGAAGTTTGTTACTTTGACAAAAACTGTAGAATCAGATCAATATCATACCAAATGCAAACAGAGCAGACCCTGATCATACATCTCCTATAGGAACCGTCTGGTCTGGGTCTACTCTGTTTGCAAATGCGTGAAAATGCGTTTATATGAGGGAAAGGATTAAGCAAACAGCGCAAACCCTGATGAAAAAAAATGTTCTGGAGTTCATTGGTCTGGGTTGACACTGTTTTCCAATGTCCATCTTTAAGGACACCAGCCATAGATGGACTATCCCATATAACATGTATACCTAGGTGCACGGTTTTCAGCAAATATAACATGTATTACTATAATAAATTCTTAAATCTTTCCCTGTTGAATATTCAGGGATTATTTTAAAGGAAAATGTTACATGACAAACACGAACTATAACGCGGAAAGCACCAACTGGAAGGAACCAAATGAAATAATTGAAAAGAAGCAAGGAAAACAAGAGCCAATAGAAACAACACGAACATGAAGCAGTCGAAAAGAAGCAAGCAAGAAAGAAGTAATGCATGAACTTGGATCACGTTGTCGTCTAATACGTGGCGACACATGTTAATAGGTTAGATCCATATGAGACGCCAAGTAACCCAACGTTACACATGAACCCAAGCCATTTGACACTGATCATACATAATGGCGAACGCTCAATACGACATAATCTTACTTGTCATTTTGGTGAGCTAAATTTGTCTGTCACATACAGGAATTCTATCTATCGGTCAAACGTGGTGAATAGAGATAAGATAGAGTAATGGCTGTGAAGGAAGGATTTTGGGCATTAAACCTTCCAATAAAACACACATATACACTGGCACACTGGTAGTTGCTTTAAGTAAGTCTGAAATATACCTTGGTGGCTTGGCCTAGTGGTTGAGCTGAAAACTCAAGGGTCCGGGATTCTGTTAACCCTTTAATATAAACGTGTTTTCACGCATTTGCAAACATAGTAGACCCAGATCAGACGGCTCCTAGAGGAGCCGTCTGATCAGGGTCTACTCTGTTTGCTAGTGGAATTTGAAAGATCTGTTTCTTTTCTTTCTAAAATGGCTACAATGTTCCACCTTCCATGTTTCATTATAACTATTTTCTCCATGAATATTCAGTAGGTATTGAAAATTGGAATAAATATAGAACAGGGACAGGGTTAAACTAAACAGAACTCTGAAATAATTATCATTGTCAGGTCGCAGCTAAATGATGTGGTCCCTGTCAGTCGCAATACCGTTTCCTCCATGAATATTCATGAAAGAAATAATGACGTCATGAATATAATTTAGATTAATTTGTTGTAATGGCAGACTGATATTGATATCAGCAAACAGAGCAGACCTATAGGAGCTGTCTGATCTGGTTTTTACTCTGTTTGCAAAAGCGTAGTAATGCGCATTTATGGAGTAAAGGATTAACTCTTTTGGTGCCAAATTTAAAAGAGCAATAATAATTTCATATTAAATATAATTCTAAACTAAACAATAAAGGTATATTAGTAAAACATTTGTTTTTAAAACCTGTATGCTTGGGCTAAAATAATACAGAAAACAGTGAAGTCCCAGGTCAGATGAAAAGGCGGCATCTTACCTGGGAGTGCACTGTTTTCAATGGTGCCAACAGGCGACATTGGCACCGAAAGAGCTAACCCTTTACCTCATATAAACGCTTTTCACATCTTTGCAGGCACAGAAGACTCAGATAAGATGGCTCCAGTAGGAGTCGTCTGATCAGGGTCTGCTCTGTTTGCTTATAACATGATATAGGTCTGATACAATACTAATCTGACCTCTCAAATAATTATAGTAAGAGCCTCTAAACCAGAGGTTAATCTTAGTATACATATAGACCTTAAGAGAAAGATGGCAGTTTAATAAATCATTAATCTTTCACCTGCCTAAAAGTATCTAAATTATTCCTTACTAGAATTCTAAACTCTGAAATGATTATAATAAGACCCCTCTAAAGCGGATGTTAATTTTAGTATACAAAACAGTCTTAGAAACAGGTGGCACCTTAATGCAAGGTTAAATCATGCAGGAAACTCTTCTATGAGCTTTCTGCATGCATTTCACCCTGCATTAAGCAGCCATCTGCCTAAAAATATCTAAATTGTTCTCTACTAGAATTCTGGTTTAGACAGGCTTACTGTATCATTGTCAGGTGACAGCTAAATGCAGTGTCGTGGCCCCTATGTGTCACTTAGTCCTTTCCCTCGTATGAACGCATTTCACATCTTTGCAAACGGAGAAATCTCGGCTCCAGTAGGAGTAGTCTGATCAAGGTATGTCCTGTTCGTTTATACCCTACCTGCCTGTCTACCTGTTGTCGAACTCAAATATAGTTATTGTAACTCTCCGAGCCGTCTTTATGTATTCGTCTTGGTCCGGTTTGGGTATAAGTTTCATAACAATCTGGCTGAAATTTGATTTTTAGATTCTTCCAATGAAAATTTAATCTGCATTTGAATATATCCAGTGTGTTTCAGGCTACCGCTTTCTCAGGAAGGCTTTTCCACCAATTTATTGTTCGTTGTGAGAATGAGTGACGTCTGGTATCAAGTCTAAAATATTTCTTTTTTAGTTTTAGAGAATGACCTTAACTCTTGTTACTGTGTTATGATTTAGTGTGAAAAGTTTGCTCTTTGTCAGCTTTATCTATCCCACTTAACTCATTCTCTCCTAGGCTATTTTTAGACCCAACCTTTTTTAATTAATCTACCGAAAAGGAGCATTAACTAGAGAAATGGACATTTTTAGAATTTTGTAGTTTGAAACCGTTGTGATAAATAGAGCATTTGCTCCAATAGGAGCAAATGCTTTAATTATCTAAATGGTTTCACAATGTGAATTTTATAGATGCGCAAAAATACGTCACTTAGGGATAATGTCTTAACACTTGGATCATATCTGCTCTGATTCGGCGGTACTGTATTGACGGTATTCCTATATACGTATAAAATTATTTTTACTTTGAATGCCTTTGACGAGTTTTGTAGCTCTTCTTTGAACGTTCTCGATCAGTATACTGTCTTTTTTGTATATGACTGACCACACAGTAGAATCATACTCGAGATGTGGTGTCACTAATGCTTTGTACATGGATATATACAGTAAACCCCATCTAAACCGGACTTTTATTAAAGAACAATTTAGGTCTCATTAGGCAGGTGGCTGCTTAATGTATATTGAAAGTCATGCAGAAAGCTCCTAGATGACTTCAACCTGCATTAAGCTGTCACCTATCTGATAGACTGGCACTGATACATGTACTTATCTTAACTCTTTTGGCGCAAAATTTAAAAGTGTCGTCTGCAACAATAATTTCATGTTAAATACAATTCTAAACTAAATAATAAAGGTATATTCGTAAAACATTTGTTTTTAATAACCAGTATGATTGGGCAAAAATAATACAGAAAACAGTGAAGTCCCAGGTCAGATGCTGCCTTGAAAAGGTGGCATCTGACCTGGGACTGCAATGTTTTCAATGGTGCCAACAGGCGACATTGGCGCCGAAAGAATTAATGTCCGGTTTAGGGAGGTTTTACTGTATTCATTTTAACCTTCATTCACACCTCTCTAGTCCTCTGTATATAGAGATAGTAAGATATAGATAAGCAAGACTTAGTGTGAACGTGAGCAATATATTGAATGCTTGACTATTTCAGTTAAAGTGGGCAATATATTGAATGTCTGTACTCCAGTTAAACTTGAAGATAAAGGAGAATATATACTTAACACTCACAACGCCGAATTTTCAAATTGACTGTTCCAAATTTCAAACAGGTCAAGCTTATGGTAAACATTTAGGTTTTTTAACCCATCGGCGCCAAACTTCTAATTGTCGTCTGCAATCGAATTTTGTTAAATCATTCGGTGAAATAAGGAAATAAGATAAATAAATGCAAACTTCAAAGGAATAAAGCACATATATAGAAATAGAGTTTGAGACAAAAAGTGAAGGCCCTGATCAGACGCCGCCTTGGGACTGCACTATTTGTCGTGGTGCATTTATGCGACATCGGCGGTGAAAGGGTTAAAGAACAGTGTAACATGACAAACAGTGCAGACCTTGATGTGAGGGCTCCTTTTAGAACCATCTCATCTGGATCTACACGGTTTATACCACACTGTAAGGGTTAAACAAATTGCTAAACCGGCACCGTATATTTTGGACTATTTCTGTTAACCTTTTACTCCATAAATAAGCCTTTCTACGGCTTTGCAAACATGTAGGAGCCATCTGATCAGGGTCTGCTCTGTTCGCTTACGATACTGGTATAATATAGATACGACTATGTATACAGTTTCTGCCATGGCTAAATTCCTGTGTCCATGTGCCGTTGTTGCAATTAATCTAATTAATATTCATGATGTACTTTATTTCTTACATGAATATTCATGGAGATAAGGGTTAATACACAAGTCACACAGTTTTATTTTGTACACGTGGGTTTATTTTCGTTACTTATTGATTGTTGGCAACTCCCTTGCGCATTATTGGGGAAATCGATCTCTTGGAGTGAAATGGCGTGACTGCATATGCAACTTTTGACTGTAATCTGTCTAATGTGACTAGAATGAGGTATTTAGAAATTTGACTTAGTAAATATGTTCAACATTTTACATCAGAGCAACAGATAAAGGTGCGTACTCAAATCTCTCCATCAAAGCATATGTTGTGACCACTCTTTAGAATCGTCTCTTCGAGACGAGAAGAGACGATTCTAAAGAGCGGTCACAACATAGAGTATGATGGTGAAATAAAGAAGTTATTCTTGAAAATGTTTTAATTTACGCATCTTATCCGAACCTACGTCAATTTACTGCACTGTAAAATACAGGTGCGGATCCATCGTCAAAACGCCCCCTTCTATGACGTGCTCTATGAAAGGTGTGCTGTCGCACCGTTGAACACCCATCTGAAACGATAAAGATATTGTTCAGATTAACTCTTATTCTTCTATTAACCCTTTCCTTCATGTAAACGCTTTTAAACGCATTTGCAAACAGAGTAGACTCCTATATGAGTCGTCTGACCAGGGTCGGCTCTGTTTGCTAATGGAATTTGATTGTTCTGTTTCTGTACTTTCTAAAATGGCTACAATATTCCACCTCACATATTTTATTACTGTTTTGTCTATGAATATTTAGTAGGTACTGAACTTATATAATAATAATAGAACAGGGAAGGGGTTAAGAGACAGGTGCTAAAACAGGTCCACCAAACTCAAAGAGACGATTCTAAAGAGTGGTCACAACATAGGGTTTGGTGGAGAAATAAAAAAGTTATACTTGAAAATATTTCAATTAAAGCATCTTATCTGGAGATCTAAATTTTAAATGTATACGTTATTAAAGTAATATTCTGCCTATTTTTGGTATACGTCTTTACTCCATGAATGTTCATGTTATATATAATAACGTCATGAATGTTTATTAGATTAATTGATATATTTGCACATGGATACAAAGACCTTTGACAATGGCAGATACTGTAGAATCATATTTAAATCATGTCATAAGCAAACAACGATGACCCTGATCAGATGGCTCCTGTATGGGCGTCTCATCTGGGTCTACTCTGTTGGCAAAGGCGTACATAGGCGTATTTACTGAGTAAATGGTTAAATAAATCAACACTGAAAGTGGTAAATACATGGATATAGGTCAAGAAGATAATTTATCAATGGTATACATACATTGTATATATTTTCAGTTGACCCTTACTGATAGAGACGACACCTTTTGATGCCTTTGCAAAGAAAATATTCAGACTAGACGACCACTGTAGGGTCCGTATCTATCAGGGTCTGGTCTCTTTGATCGTGATATTATAGAGATCTGATTCTACAAATAACATGTGTTCATGTGTAATTCAAAAACAGTTAATACATGTTTTAGGCTTTATTGCGTGTATGAATATTCATTAGGTAAGCGATTAATTATTAAAGAGATCCGTCTTGTGAAGAGGATATTACCAAAAGACTATGTTTAAATCAGAGCTACAGGTAACGGTGCGTACTCAAATACTAAACTCACCATTGCTCCATCAAACCCTATATTGTGACCCCTCTTTAGAATCGTCTCAAAAAGACAGGTGGAGAAATAAAGAAGTTATACTTGAAAATATTTTAATATGTTGGAAGAAAATATGAAGTTTTTTTCAACAAACATATATGTACATATGTGATATTATACGTACAATCAACCTCAAAACTATTTTTATTCAACCTAAAGAGAAAACATGTGTGATATCATAACTACACTCTTCAGCACCTTCAACCCATTTCAGGGCAATCCGAACGAACACATTTGTGATATTCTAACGACAGTCTACCGTACCCCAATCCCATTAAAAGGCAACCCAAGAGAATATATGGGTGATGTGCCAAACACAATCTGGTGAATCTACAGCACCTTTGACCCATTCCATCATATTGACGACTTTTAACGACTCTGTAAAAGTCATTTTGTGAAACAATTGTGATAAATAGAGCATTTGCTCCTACAGGAGCAAATGCTCTATTTATCACAATGGATTCATACTACACAATTCTAAAATTTTCCTTTTCTCTAGTTAATGCTCCTTTTCGGTAGATTTATTCAAAGAGGTTGGATCTAAAATAGCCTATGGGGTCAAGGGTTGAAGCCGCCGATGAGATATATGTTTGTGGGATTCTAACTGCAGTCAACTATACATCGAATCCATGTTAAAACCACGCAAGATATTACATGTGTCATATTCTAACCACGTCGTACCTCAACCCGATTTTAAGACAAGCCAATGATACCCTAACAACAATCTACCATACCTCGAAAACACTTTAAGGCACCCATAGATAAAACATATTATATTATAACCACAATCAACCGTACCACAAACCCAGTTTGAGGCAATTCAAGAGAGTACATTTGTGGCATTTCAGAGCTCCAAAGTAAAACCCAATGTTGTCACAATATAGGGTTGGGTGGAGAAATGGCGATTTTAGTATTTGAGTACGCACCGTTATCTATAGCCCTGGGCCGCATTCTAACTATAATCTATCATACCTCGAATCCATTTTTAAGGCAGCCCAAGAGAACACCAGACACACTCCCTGATGTAGAATAGCGGTTGTTGATAAAGGTGGCTACGGGAGTGTACAAAGGAATCTGCTTGCAATATCTCATCACCTGTGTGCAAGAGAGACACATGCATGCACTGTAATTCCTAACAAATCAAAGTACAGCTGAATTTCGATATCTCTTACTTCAAGGGGCCACACAAATTAGTTCGAGATATCAGACTTTCGAGTTATCCGATTTCTGATCTGGATAATTTATTAAGTTTCACTGTTTAATGCAGGTCTAAAGCATAACTTAATGCCTGCATTTAGCTGCCAAACGTGTTTCTAGATATGCGTAGTAAAGTTCCGCTAATGTGACCACCTAAAAGAGGTATAATCTCCTAGAGGAGCTTTCTGTAATACTTTTTTCCTGCATTAAGTAACCACCTGCTTATAAAGGCACCAATGTTTATTCATTAAGTGGTCGCATTAGCGGGGTTCTACTGCAATATATTTTAGAGCAATGCTGTATTATTAGTTTTGGACGGTGGAAGGACTAAACTTTCGAGTTATCTCGAAGTTCGACTTATCCGAATTTCAACTGTAGGTATGTTATTTGATCCTGAATACCGCTACTGAAGCATCCGATTTGTTTCTCAACAATAACAATAACAAGAGTGTTCGGAGGAACACATGTGTCACCTACTCGCAGCTGACACAAAAACTTATTGTTAAAATGAAAAAGGGGAATAACTCAAACAATATTGATGCTAGAGTTGTGGCCCTTGTGCATGATACTTCCGCTCATCATGCTTGTTCCATTTGTGAAATTTGAAAGCTCTGTAATGATTAGTTTAGAAATGACAGCCACACAAAGGAAAGTGTATCGAACAGACAGACAGACAGACAGACAGACGGACAAAGTGATCCCTAAGTGACACACTACCTCTCGGCAGGTGACACAAAAAGTAAAGCAAACCCCATCTAAACCAGACATTTTGTAAGGCATGCTCTCTTATGTTGGTTAACATACCGTCAAACTGTCAGACGTTGGACTGTATATTTAGACATACATCGAACTTCAAGGGACCATACAAATTAGTTCGAGATAACAGAGATTCGAGTCATCTAATTTATAATCTGACCAATATCTCAAGTTAACAGCTTGAAAATGTATGCTGTGCAACTTTTCGCAAATTTCGCAAAAACTGACTTCAGAATCGAAATCTTTGTACCTTAACACTTATTTAACACTAAACAGCACGGTTAGTAAATGATTGTTTGTGTCGAAAAATTTAGAAAAATGGATTGCTGCGGAACAACGTTCACCATTGGCCGGAATCTGTCGTAAGATTCAATTTTACATACCGGAAATAATAATTCGATGTATATTTAGGCCAACAACCAGCGTCAGCCATTGTAAATGTGATAACAACCTAATTAATGTTCAAGGCGTTGTCCCGAAATAGAATCGGAGTCATTCAGAACTTGGTCGAAGATGTCCGCTGGTTTCCGTACGAACTCCCCGTTTCTAAAAAGGAGACTCCTTTAAAAGAATTTAGCAGTATTCGGATAGCGATAATTTTTAGTTGAACAAATATATCCTGTCGGAAAATGGGTTGTAAGCATTATTATCTTTGTATGTATATATGTACAGCTTCTGGTGTTGATTGATTAATACGAAACATGTGCATAATTCATCTTTAATGCAGGTCTAATGCAATGCTGAACGATCATGTAGGGACATTGCAACTGTCACATGTGTTTCTAGATATGTTAGTAATACATTTAAGAACAATTCTATAATTGTTATTTTTGGAAGGTCCGACTTTTGAGTCGAGGTAACCCGAAATTCGAGGTATCCGAGTTCGAGATATCGAATTTCAACTGTATCTCAATAGCTAGACTTACATTTGATAACAGTACAACCCCTTTAAACTGATATTTCAGTGAATGTAAATTTATATCTTTTAGGCAGGTACAACCCCTTTAAACTGATATTTAAGTGAATGTGAATTTATATCTTTTAGGCAGGTACAGCCCCTTTAAACTGATACAGTGCTCCCTCTCTACAACGGCACCCTTTGGGATACGAAGATTGTATGTGTTGTCCAGTGGGAGTTGTTATTGGGAGGGAAAATCAAACATAATTAGCTTGCTTGCAACTCCCCAGATAAGGTGTATTTCGAGAACTAAAGCCGTTATGCCTCTATCAACCCTATGTTGTGACCACTCTTTAGAATCGTCACAAAGTGACGATTCTATTGAGTGGTCACAACATAGGGTTTGGTGGAGGCATTAAGAAAATACGATGGAAAGAAGTTGTTTCTGGAGCCCTGTTGTTTCGGAAACAGTGACATGCGTTGCTTTAAGGAGGGAATCGTTATAGAGAGGGCCGTTGTAGGGAGGGAGCACTGTATTTAAATAAAGATGAATTTATATCTTTTAGACAGGTGGTTGTTTAGTGCATAGTGTAAATCATTCAGAGATTCTAAGATGTTCGTTTATTCTAGTAAATGCTCATTTTCGGTAGATTTAATCGAAGAGATAGGAACTAAAATAGCCTTTGAGGGAATGGGTTAAAGACCGGCTTTTTGAACATTCAGTGTAGAAAGGTTCAAATGTTATTATTATCCATAAGATGCGGAGTCTGTTTCTATATGCAGTTGAACTTCGATATCTCGAACTCGGATAACTCGAACTTCGGATTATCTCGATGTAAAAGCTCGGTCCTTCCTTCCAAAATATACAATATATCATATGTTATATATTGTTCTAAGATGTATCACTACACATATCTAGAAACACATGTGACAGGTTAATGCAGGTCTTTAGACCTGCATTAAGCTGTGAACTTAATTGTCCAGATCAGAAATCGGATTACTCGAACTTCAGTTTTCTCGAACTAATTTTATATGGTCCCTTGAATTTCGAGATCTCGAATTTCAACTGTATTTGTATTATCATGACAATTAATATTGCTTTGAAACTATTTGCAAAATAATTTCTGTTCCATGTGACATGGGCGGAGTCGGAACTAATGTTGGTCGAACATTTGGCCCACCAGTTTTCCACGAAATTACAAAATGTGGGAAGAAAATACTTCGACTTGATTTGAGAACACAATTTGATTTCTTTTTGATAACAGTTATCCACCACATGATTAAACACAAACGAATGCTCACATTGGCTCCTTGTATCCAAGTGTCCGGTGATGTCACATTACAATGGCCGAGGACGAACGCTTCTGGGGTGGCAACACTTCCGGAAGGACAACTCTTCACACGTGTATTATTGGCGTTTATGTGATTGGCAATATCGACTACGGTAGAGAGTTTCTCGCACGTGTTGAAATCTGCAAATTTGAAGGCTATAATGTGTAAAAACAAATATTTTACATTGGTGTATGCATTAGCAGCAAAGTTATACCAGTTGTCGGCCGGTCTAATATGACCCATGGCGGTAGAGTTAACCACCTTGTCTATGAAATAAGAAACAAACCGATGGAATTGGCTAAATGATTATCTCATAACATGATTCTCAGAACTGGTTTTAAGTTGGGTCTTTACCTTATGATTATTCATGTAAGAAATGATGTCATGATGAAAACATGTACTTTTTAGCTGATGTTTTATAAATGTATACGAACTCATACGTTTGTGGCCATTGCAACAGCTGTATAGTTCCATTTGTTAATATGCATCCATATGCAAATAAAGAAAGCATTTATTAGGCGGCTTCTACACGAGCCGTCTGATCTTGGTCTACTATGTTTGCAAAGGTATGGAAAGGTTTTTCTACCAGATAAAGAATTAACGTAAGACTCAATTAAAATCTGGATCTTCTGTTACTTTTAATAAGTTGACAATTACTGAAACAAATAACGCTGTTATGTAATTATGCTAGTATGTCATTATGTTCGGATGCCATGATAGTACAGTAAAACCCCTCTAATGCGACCACTTAAAAATAACCATAGCTGTCTTGATAAGCAGGTGGTTGCTTAATGCAGGACGAAAGTTATGCAGACAGCTCTTATAGGAGCTTTCTGCATAACGTTTGTTCTGCATTGGGCTACCACCAGCCTTTGCCACCCAGGAGTATGCCCCTTTTTGGTGGTCGCATTTTACTGTATGTAAGTATTATCGTATGGCATAATGATCGTATTTCAATATGTTCGTATGTCATTATGCTCGAATGCCATTTTGACCATATATCACTAAACTAGTATATCAGTATGCCATTATTATCGTATGTCACTATTTTTGTATACCACTGTACTCGTATGTCTTTATGCTTGTATACCACTATGCTCGTATGTCATTATACTCGTGATTCTTCACCGTGTAAATCACTGTTATACTTTTTGACTTAGCATTTTATCTGACAGAGATGCTCTTGGCGCCATTACAAACATAGTAGACCCGTATTGAGATGGCCCCTGTACGAGCCATCAAGACAGGGTCCGCTCTGTTTATGTATGAAATGATATCGATCTGCCTCTACAGTACAAGTCCCTTGTTCATATTAAGGGTCGGCTAATTAATATACATATAGTCAATGTTTCTTCCATGAATATTCATCAGGCAAAGGGTTAAGCCCATAGTCAGTCACATTATCTTGAAACATTCTCTACTAGGTCTACCAGTCCCAGGATTACTGTCACAATCGGAACACCCCGGGGGTTTCTATGTAAAACATCGGAAACAATACGTTGCTTACGATGTTGACGGAATGCATTCAACATGACGTTGCAGAATCAGGAATTACTATTTAAAGGCACCTCAAAGCTCCTTCATAAGTGAAACCACCTAATACACAGTGTTCAGCTGTGCTGATTATTGGTTCCCTGGAGTGCTCCTGCAGTGTCCAGTCAGGGTCCATGGCCATAAGATATGAACTTATGCCTTTAAATGTATGCTTGAGAAACTAGAGAGACATATTGACACACAAAATGACTTAAACGATAGAAACTGTTTTCAGCTTCGTTCACATTGATTTCTTTTTGTCTTACAGGGTGTTTAATTATCATTTACGAATTTCACCAGGATAAATCACGCATTTAAATGGCTGTTTTATTAAACTTATGTATACGATGTACTTTTCCGAATCTGCCGATGACCGACGAGTAGTTACGATTGACTTCTGTCATGATTAACTTACATAAAGGAAATACTGTTGTAGTTGTAGGTTGAGCAGGAGTTGTGGGTGTGGTTGTGTATGTTGTGATAGGCGTGGTTGATGCAGTTGTGCGCGTGGTTGTAGGGATGGTTGTTGATGTAGTTGTGGTCGTGGTTGTAGTCGTGGTTGTTGATTTAGTCGTGGGCGTGGTTGTGGGCGTGGTAGTAGGCATGGTTGTTGGCGTGGTTGTTGATGTAGGTCTGGTCGTGGTTGTAGGGTTGGTTGTTGATGTAGTTGTGGGCGTGGTTGAAGGCGTGGTTGTTGATGTAGTTGTGGTCGTGGTTGTAGGGTTGGTTGTTGATTTAGTTGTGGGCGTGTTTGAGAGCGTGGTTGTAGGCGTGATGGTTGATGTAGTCGTGGGTGTGGTTGACAGCGTGGTTGTAGGCGTTGTTGTTGATGTAGTTGTGGTTGTGGGCGTGGTCGTAGGTGTGGTTGTTGATGTAGTTGTTGGCGTTGTTGTAGGCGTGCTTGTTGATGTAGTTGTGTGCGTTGTTGTAGGCGTGGTTATTGATGTAGTTGTTGGCGCGGTTGTAGGCGTAGTTGTTGTCATTTGCTTGATTGTTGGTTTGGTTGTGGTTTTCAATTTAGTGGTCGTATGGTCGGCTGACTTTTTAGTTGAATGTTGACTTATGAAGTTTGAACCTGTAATAAAAAATGGAACAGACATCTTTATTACTGAAACGGTGCATTAAATTTAACTCGCTAACTGTCAGTTGCGTATCTACGGTTATCTACAATAATCTATGATCTACGATCTATGATTCTTCATTTTTTGTCCGAGTCAAGCAATGACATTTTATATTGTAAAAGTAGGTTAATAAATATTCATGAAGTGATCGATTCTTGTAAAAGTATTTATGAGGTAAAGGGTTTACCCTTTCCTTCTTACGATCGCCTTTTTACGACTTTGCAAACATAGTAAACCCAGACCAGACGGCTCATATCGCAGCCGTTTGATCAGGGTCTGCGCTGTTTGCCACTAATATTACATAGGTCTGCCTCAACAGTTTCTGCCAGAGTCACACATGATGCATTCACTGACCGTTATAAAAACAAATGAGCTAATGAATATGTATCATGGCAGTATGTAAACATGAATATTAAACAGAGGGTTGAATAGTCTACACCATAGATACGCATATTAATTCATTCTCTGTTTGATATTCATATAAGAAATGATAATCATGACCCAAGAGTACATATTCAATGATTTCTTTATTATAGGTGTACATGATTTATTAAGTCAGATGTACAGTAAAACCCCTCTAACGCGACCACCTAATAGAGGTATAATTCTGGGTGGTAGAGGCAGGTGGTAGCTTAATGCTTGACAAAAGTAATGTAGAAAGCTACTACTTTCTGCATTACTTTTGTCCTGCCTTAAGCAACCATCTGTTAAAATGGCATTCGTGTTTATTCATTAAGTGGTCGCTTGAGAGGGTTTTTTATTGTATTATGATTTTGTAAGCAAAATCGAACACTCTGATCATACAGTTCCTACAGGATAAGTCTGGTCTGGGTCCACTCTGTTTCAAATGCATGCACAAGTGTTTATATCAAGGGAAGGGTTGACGCCTTTGCAAATACAGTAGACCCAGGTCCGATGGTTCCGTTATCCAAATTTCGCCGAGACAAAACATGAACGTAAAATGGCTGTAAAATATTAATATTAAATACACTTTGTACAATTTTGAATTACACTTTTACTCTGTCGATATTAAGAGTAGGGAATAGCTAGCCACTTAAGACAGACTCCAGTGTGGTATAATAATACTCAGAGCTACAGATAAAGGTGCGTACCCAGATAGAAACATCGCCATTTCTCCATCAAACCCTATACTGTGACGACTTTTTACAATCATACGATTCTAAAGAATGGTCACAGTTTTGGGTTTGGTGGAGAAATTAAGGAACTGTTCTTGAAAATGTTTAAATTTACACATCTTATCTGGACCTCTGAATTACATTAGACGCTGGTGTGTGCCAAACAGTGTTGATAATCTGAGTCTACACTGCTTGAAAATAACAAATGTTGGTTTTATCATGAACGACTCAAGTTTTATGAACATTTTATTGTATGTGGCCAGGCCCAAAGACTGATTTCAGCCCTTGTCCTGTTACTCGACTGCATACTCAACTGCATGTAAAGAACAGGGCTCAAGCTTATAAAACTTCTGAGTCTAAGTCTAAGATCATTCTCAAGTTTCTGATTGGTCAGATTCTAAACAAGCTCAGAATCTTACCAAACAAATAATTAAGCATGCCCTCAGACTCAAGCCAAATGTTGTATAACCTCAGAACCAGTTCATTTTTCTAACCTGAGCTGGAAACCATTGTGCACGTGTTATGGTTTACGAGATAATCCGGGATACAGCCATGTGCGTCATTGCTCCATAAAGTGCTAGGCACACATTCCGTGGCATCGTGATACCAGTGACCGAGCACGCAGACTTGAAACATCTTGCAGTTTGTCCCCGGCTTGGCACGAAATTGTCCATGTGTGCATTCTAATTAATAGAAACGAAGATAAACGAAATGAACGGATAGAGAAATGATTGAAATGAAGGCTTTATTCAGCCGCCACGAATCGAGTCCTTCTGTATGGAAAGTATTTTATCACATTCCATTTCTCGAGACTGTTGATGCTGCTTTTTTCGAAAAGGAAAAATCGAAATTTGCGGAACCTTTTAACAAACCATTGAGGTTTCGATTAGAAAGTATTTAGGTACATGGTAAGTTTAACAATGTATTTGAACTGGCATTTTACTACAGGTATAAATTAACGGATATTTGTTGAAGATTTGGAAATAAATGAATTTAGTTAGCAAGCTTGTGTTAATTTTCTTTTAAATGTCGAGGTCGACATCGAAAGGGTAGGGGTTATGCAATAGGGAGAAAACTACAAAGCCATAAATATAAATAATTTTAGCAAGCAATCTTGTGTTAGTTAGACTTAATTCATTCCCTCCTAGACTACGTTTATAGCTCTTTCAATTTATTTACAGGAAAGGAGTATTTTGGACGCAGTTGTAGGCGTGGTTGTTGATGCAGTTGTGGGCGTGGTTGTGGTGGTAGGCGTAGTTGTTCTCTTTTGCGTGGTTGTTGGTGTGGTCGTGGTTTTCAATGTTTTAGTGAGTGAGTGAAAAATTGGAACAGATATATTTATAAGTGACACGGTGCATTACGTTTAGTCTCAAGTTGTCAGCTGTGCATTTGGGATTATCTACGCAAACAGTTTGGATTCATATGGGACGGTGATTTACTGTTGTAATCAAATTTTAAAAGAAAATGGGAGACATTAAACAAACAAAATCTGTAGCTGACTACAAATTTAAGGACTCCGTGATTTTCTATGTACACATTCCTTCATGCGTAAAGAACACGATTCAGGTGAGAACTTATTTCCAACACCGCAGATATACTTTAACTTAAGTGATTGGCCTCTGTGGCCGAGTTATTATGGTCGTCGATTGACAATCACCACCTCCTTATAACGACATCCATGTTTACTCATTAAGTGGTTGCATTAGGGGTTCTCCTGTATTATGGTTTTCTAAGCAAGAAAGAACACACTGATCATACAGTTCCTACAGGAGAAGTCTGGTCTGGGTCTACTCTGTTTCAAATGCATGTACTAGCGTTTATATCAAGGGAAGGGTTGACGCCTTTGCAAATACACTAGACCCAGGTCCGATGGTTCCTTTATGCAAATTTCGCCGAGACAAAACATAAACGTATAATGGCTGTAAAATATTAGTATTAAATACACGATGTACAATTTTGATATACACCTTTACTCTGTCGATACTAAGAGTAGGGAATAGCTACCCACTTAAGACAGACTCAAGTGTGGTATAAAAATACTCAGAGCTACAGATAAACGTACGTACCCAGATAGAAACATCGCCATTTCTCCATCAAACCCTATACTGTGATAACTCTTTACAATCAGACGATTCTAAAGAATGGTCACAGTTTTGGGTTTGGTGGAGAAATTAAGTAGTTATTCTTGAAAATGTTTAAATTTACACATCTTATCTGGACCTCTGAATTACATTAGACGCTGGTGTGTGCCGAACAGTGCTAGTAATCTGAGTCTACACTGTTTGAAAATAACAAATGTTGGTTTTATCATGAACGACTCAAGTTTTATGAACATTTTATTGTATGTGGCCAGGCCCAAATACTGATTTCAGTCCTTATCCTGATACTCGATTGCATACTCAACTGCATGTAAAGAACAGGGCTCAAGCTTATAAAACTTCTGAGTCTAAGTCTAAGATCATTCTCAAGTATCTGATTGGTAAGATTCTAAACAAGCTCAGAATCTTACCAAACAGATGCTTGAGAATGCTCTCAGACTCAAGCCAAATGTTGTATAACCTCGGAACCAGTTCATTTTTCTAACCTGAGCTGGAAACCATTGTGCACGTGTTATGGTTTACGAGATAATCCGGGATACAGCCATGTGCGTCATTGCTCCATAAAGTGCTAGGCACACATTCCGTGGCATCGTGATACCAGTGACCGAGCACGCAGACTTGAAACATCTTGCAGTTTGTCCCCGGCTTGGCACGAAATTGTCCATGTGTGCATTCTAATTAATAGACACGAAGATACTAAAGGAAATGAATGGATAGAGAAATGATTGAATGGTAGGTTGATGGCTATCACCTCCCTTCAGAATGTTTATTCAGCCGCCACGAGTCGAGTCCTTCTATATTGAAAGTGGTTTTTCACATTCCATTTCTCGAGCCTGTTGATGCTGCTTTTTTCGAAAAGGGAAAATCGAAATTTGCGGAACCTTTTAACAAACCATTTAGGTTTCGATTAAAAGGTATTTTGTTACATGGTAAGTTGAACAATGTATTTGAAATGGCATTTTACTCAAGGTATAGATTAACGGATATTTGTTGAAGATTTGGTATTTGAACACAAACGTGAACATGATATAAGTCCACACATATAAAGTACACCGACGCTGCTAAGACATTCTAATCGATATATATCATAGGGTGAAAACTACCAAACCATTGAAATAAATGAATTTAGTTAGCAAGCTTGTGTTAATTTTCTTTTAGATGTCGAGGTCGACATCGAAAGGGTATGGATTATGCAATAGGGAGAAACTACAAAGCCATAAAAATGAATAATTTTAGCCAGCAGTCTTGTGTTAGTTGAACTTAATACATTCCCGCCTAGACTATCTTTATAGCTCTTTCAATTAATTTACCGGAAAGGAGCATTTTGGACGCGGTTGTAGGCGTGGTTGTTGATGCAGTTGTGGGCGTGGTTGCGGTGGTAGGCGTAGTTGTTCTCTTTTGCGTGGTTGTTGGTGTGGTCGTGGTTTTCAATGTAGTGGTCACAAGATCGGCTGACTTTTTAGTTGAATGTTGACTAATGAAGTTTGATCCTGTAATGTAATATTGGAACAAACAAAGTGACACGGAGTATTAAGTTAACTCTCTAGTTGTCATCTGTGCATTTGCGATTATCTACGCAAACAGTTTGGATTCATATAAGACGGATATTTACTCGGTGTCACTTCACTTCAATATCCAAACTGTTTGTTACTGTGGTAATCATATTTTAAAAGAAAATGGGAGAAATTAAACAAACAAAATCTGTAGCAGACTACATATTTCTGAATTTACGGACAATATTTTTGTTTGATTTTCTATGAACACATTCCTTCATGCGTAAACAACACGAACCAGGTGAGAACTTATTTCCAACACCGCAGATATACTTTAACCCATTCCCTCATATTGACGACTTTTGACGACTCTGTAAAACCATTGTGACCAAAAGAGCATTTGCTCCTATATCACAATGGTTTTAAATTACAAAATTCTAAAAAATTTCTTTTCTCTAGTTAATGCTCCTTTTCGGTAGATTAATTAAAAAAGGTTGTATCTAAAAATAGCCTATGAGATAATGGGTTAAGTGGTGGTCCTCTATGGCCGAGTGATTATGGTCGTCGATTGACAACACTTCTAAACTAAAGCCTCTAAACTGAGACGTCGATTAACCCTTTCCCTGTTAAATTATAATGTTAAACATAATGGTATCATTAATGTTGACTAGCTGAATACGTATATTACGGCACATGTACACGATGTTTAAATAATACAGTGTTCCCTCCCTAAAACGGCCATCTCAATTACGATTCCCTCCTTACAACAACGCATGTCACTGTTTCCGAAACAACAAGGCTCCAGAAATAACCTTTTTCCATCGTATTTTCTTTATGCCTCTACCAAACCCTATGTTGTGACCACTCTTCAGAATCGTCACTTTGTGACGATTCTAAAGAGTGGTCACAACATAGGGTTTGATAGAGGCATAACGGTTTTAGTTCTCGAAATACATCTTATCTGGGGATCTGCAACCAAGCTAATTATGTTTGATATTCCCTCCCTATAACAACACCCTCTGAACAACACATACAATCTTCGTATCCCAAAGAGTGCCGTTGTAGAGAGGGGGCACTATAGCTTGATCTCTTAGGAACTATTGTAAACTTGGTCAATAGTTTATGTTCTGCCAAATTTTCGTATAAATCAATCAACACAACAACTCTTATACACATACAGTTGAACAACAATATATCGAACCTCAAGGGACCATGCTAATTACTACGATATAACAGAATCTTTACTCACCCGATATTTAATCTAAATAATGTCTTAAGTTCACAGCTTAATGCATTGTAATAATAACGTATGTTGTACTGTTGAAATAAGCGTCTATCTAGTGACAATAAGTAAACAAAATCCATTACAAGAAAGTATACATTCAGAACATAACAAAACAAAAAACACATCCTAAAAACCCTATTCTGCGACGACTCTTTAGAATTGTCTCTTTGAGACGATTCTAAAGAGTGGTCACAGTAGTTGGTTTGACAGAGAAATGAAGTAGTTATTCTTGAAAATGTTTACATTTACGTATCATATTTGGAAACTATATATGCTGGATATTTCAAAAAGTGCTGAAAATCTAGGTCTACATTATTTGAATATCACAAAGGCTAGTTTTGTCATGGGACGGCTCAGACTTTGTGAACATTTAATTGTTTGTGGTTTGGATCAATGCTTATAAAACGTTTAGTTGAGTCTGAGTTCGTTCTCAAGTTCAAATCTGACCAATCAAAAGCTTGAGAACTCAAATCTGACCAATCAAAAGCTTGAGAACGAAACTCAGACTCAACTAAAAGCTTTATAAGCATGGTCCCAGGTTTCAAAGACTGGTATCAGTCCTTGTCTTGTTACTCGACTGCATGGACAAATAAAGGGCAGGGCCCAAGGTTATATAACATAAGAATCTGAGATCTTTCTCAAATATCTGATTGGGCAGAATCTGACCAATCAGATGCTTGAGAATCCTCTCATACTCAAGCCAAATGTTGTATAAACTCGGGGCCAGTTCATTTCTCTAACCTGAGCTGGACACCATTGTGCACGTGTTGTGGTCTACGAGATAATCCGGGATACAGCCAGGTACGTCATTGCTCCATACCGTGCTAGGCACACATTCCATGGCATCATACCAGTGACCCAGCGTGCAGACCTGAACCATCTTGCAGTTTGTCCCCGGCTGGGCACGAAATTGTCCATCTATACATACTGATTAATAAAAAAGAAGATACTATATGAAATTAATGGACAGATAACTGATTGAATGGAAGGCTTAACCCTTCGCTTGCTATTCACGTCAATATACCTACCTGTAAATAGTGAAGACCCAGATGAGACAGCTCCTGCAGGAGCTGTCTCATCAGGGTCTGCACTATTTACAAGTTGATTGTGCAACCAGCGCACTCCACAGCAGTGACTGCACAGCGAAATACACAGTGAAGATATATGTAAATATACAACAGGGCATGGGTAAAGAAGGAGAAATGTATTTTAAAATTCAGCAAGCGAAGGCTTAATTCAATCTACCATGACCCATTCTGAACGGAAAGCCATAATTCACATTTTATTTCTCGATCCTATTGACGCTGCTTGTTTCGAAAAGGAAACATTGAAATCTAAAAAAAATCATTGAAGTTTTGACTAGAAAATATTTAGGTACATGATAAGATTAACAATGTTTTTGAAATGACATGTTTGCTCAATGTATAGATAAATAAATATTGAATATTATTGAAGATTTAGCATTTGAACCCGAACGTGAACATGATATAGCACAGAGAGGTATGATAAATTATGTTGAAGTTCTATTATGTATTTACCAAACACCAGCAGAACGGTTTCTTTGAAACTGTTCTGTGAAGTAAGCACAATAGTACAACCCTAACCCTTTCCCTGTTCCATATTTATTACAAAATTTCAGTACCTACTGAATATTCATGGACAAAATAGTTATAATGAAATATAGAAAGTGGAATTTGATGTAAACAACCAGTTCAAATTCCACTAGCAAACAGAGCAGACCCTGGTCACATACTGATCTGGGTCTACTATGTTAACAGATGCTTGAAAACCCGTTTATATGAAGGAATGCTTTAACGTTTACATGACGATCCAGCATTTTTACGCCTTTGTATACAGAGTAGACCCAGATTAGAAGTTCCTGTAAAGTTCTCTGATCAATCTGCTCTGTTTGTTGACATACATGTACTACTATAGCTATACATGTTTTTATTTTATATTTTAACCCTTCGCTTGCTATTCACGTCACTATACCTACCTGTAAATAGTGAAGACCCAGATGAGACAGCTCCTGCAGGAGCTGTCTCATCAGGGTCTGCACTATTTACAAGTTGATTGTGCAACCAGTGTACTCCACAGCAGTGATTGCACAGCGAAATACTTGTACACAGTGAATATATATGTTGTTATACAACAGGGCATGGGTAAAATTCAGCAAGAGAAGAGTTAATATTTTAATTACAATAATGGAATTTATAAATTCGGATCATTTACTCCATATATAGATACGCCTTAATACGTCTTTGCAAACATAATAGACCCAGATTTTATCATTAGACGACTCCTGCATATGGGCAATCTGATCAGGGTCTACTCTGTTTGCTGATGAAAAATACGGATAAGTTTTGCAGTTTCTGTCATGATTAAGATATCCGAATGTTCGTAGTGTTATTGTGAAACTTCATTTACTTAAACCCCTACTATTTAAATACGCCTTTCTATGCCTTTGACAACAGAGTAGACCAAGATTAGACGGCTCCTATTGGAGCCATCGGATCAGCGCCTGCTCTGGTTGCTTATGACATACCCTAGATAGATATGATTCTACAGTTTCTACTATGGCCAGCACTTCCTGTATTTATGTACTATTATAACGATTAATCTAATGAATATTAGTGACGCCATTATTTCTTACATGAATATACATGGAGTAAATATGTCTTTCATGCATATTCATGGCGTAAGATGTTTGACAGTAAAGTAAGCACGGATATTCATCAATTAATGGGTGATTGGTTCAAGAATATAAGTTACAACAGAAATGGGAAGAACTTCCCATCTGTATACAGAAGTTCAGATAAGATGCGTAACTTAAAACATTTTTTAGAATAAATTCTTTATTTCTCCACCAAACCCTCTATTGCAACCACTCGAGACGGTTTTAACGAGCGGTCACACACCAAGGTTTTCAGATGCGGATCCAGGGCTTAGATTTTTAAAAGCTGGATGACATCACTAGTGTCTTTGTGATTTAAGAGAAATAAAAAAACACCTTCAGATTAAATCATTGTTTTATTTATTTTCATTAGATCCAGATCTATGAAAATTACTCAAAAAGGTTTGTTGGGGGGGGGGGGGGGTGGAGGGGGGGGGGGGGCGTACGCCGGTGTAATGAGGAACAGTGACCCCGTAGTAGATCGACCGGGGTCGATTTATTATATAGCACTATGACCCCCGGTCATTTTACTATAAGGTATAGTGACTCCCTTGTCATAATATAATGACCCCCTTTATAGTACTGTGACCAACTCTTTTTATCGTAGTAGGTCGACCGAGAGGTCTATATATTTTATAGTACTATGACCCCGGTCATTTTACTATAGGATATAGTGACTCCTTTACAAAAACCATCCACGATGGGGAGTCGATTTATTGTATAGTTATATGACCCCATGCCCATTTTACTATAAAATATAGTGACTCCCTTGCAAAAATACATCCACTCCCAAGGCCATTTTACCATAAAGTATAGTGACTTCCTTGCCATAATATAATGAACCCCTCATAATATTGTGACCCAGTATTTTATCGGAGTAGGGCGACATAGGAGTCTATATATATTATAGTACTATGACCCCGGTCATTTTACTATAAAATATAGTGACTCCTTTACCAAAATAATTCCACCAGGGTGGGGGGTCGATATATTACGATATAGTACTATACGTACCTCCCGTGGGCACTAGACGTTGATTCAACGTTGTTTCAACGTATGCGACGTTGATGTTTATGCCATTTTACTATTAAATACAGTGACTCCCTTGCAAAACTACATCCTACAGGGGGAGGGGTTCGATATATTATATAGTACTGTGACCCCCAAGGCCATTTTACTATTAAATATAGTGACTCCCTTGCAAAAATACACCCACTACAGGATCGATAAATCATATAATACTATGACCCCAGACCACTTTACTATAAAATATAGTGACTCCCTTGCAAAAATACATCCTACAGGGGGGGGGGGGGGGGTTCGATATATTATATAGTACTGTGACCCCAAGGCCATTTTACTATAAAATATAGTGACTCCTTTGATAAAATACATCCATCAGGCGGTCGATATATATTATAAAGTACTATGACCCCAGGCCATTTTACTATAGAATATGGTGACTCCATTGTCTTCTTTTGATAGTTTGACCCACTCTGTTTATCGTAGGGGTCACTTTTTACAAAACCTCTAGGCGTGGATCCAGCGGGGAGGGGATTGGGTGGGTGGTCCGGACCCCATCGATTTTCTCTATATGGGGAAATATTGTTTTTTAAAAATGGAACATCGTTCCATATAACCAGACCCCTCCCGTGGGCACTAGACGTTGATTCAACGTTGTTTTGACGTATGGGACGTTGATTCAACGTTTATCAACGTTGAATCAACGTTTAAACAACTTCTCGTGCCCACTGGGATGGGATATGGTGGCCACCCCCTCTTTCGGAAAAAAAATCTGGATTTGGGCATTGTGTCTAAAATTAACTTTGAACTATATCACTCCCATCGACATTTTTTAACTTTAAAGGACTTTTACACTTAAAGGATCTCATCTACAAACCGTACTGAAAAACACAAAAGTTTCTGTTGTATCAACACTTATCCCATTAAAGAATGTTGTTGTTGTTTGTTGGCGTTCCCCGAGGAGAATGTGGTATGTGTTGCGTGGTGCTGCGATTTTGGGTAGAAGGCGCCTGTGAGGCACAGCACCGCCGACTTCGGCTCTCTTGGGTTTTCTGTCAGGGCCCTATATAATTTTTGTGGATACATTTATAATGAAAACTTAGAAGGAACTCACTTCACTTTTATGTACACATTTTAGGGTCAGTTTGTTATCTCGTATGTGAGGTCAGTTTCTTATACGTGAGGGGTCATAGTACTTTATAATAAATCGACCCCGGTCGATCTACTACAGGGTCTCTTTTCCTCATTACACCGGCTTTGCCCCTCTAAATCCGCGCCTGGGTTTGGTGGAGAAATGAGGATTTTAGTATTTGAGTACGCACCTTTATCTGTTGCTTTGTGTATAGTTACCGCTTTCCTTGTAGGTGTTGCGGGTCTGTATGTTAACGTTAGAATTATGAGTATCGGAGTGGTGGTGCGGTCCTGAGTAAGTCATACTTCTGCAAGATACCAGAGGGAGCACCACAGCGCCGATGAGGATCAACACAGCAGCGAATCTCGAACCTGGATAATAGTCAGTACAGTAGAACCTGTCTTAAACGGCCACCAAAGAAGTATAATTATATGTCTGTAAGGCTAATGGTAGTTAAATGCAGGTCAAAGGGAATGCAGAAAGCTCATATAGGAACTGCTTATTGATCTGTTTAACTCTTTTGGCGCCAAATTCAAAAGTGTCGACTGCAATAATAATTTCATATTAAATACAATTCTAAGTTAAATAATAAAGGTATATTAGTAAAATATGTTTTTTTTAAACCTGTATGCTTGGGCTAAAATAATACAGAAAACAGTGCAGTCCCAGGTCAAATGCTGCCTTGAAAAGGCGGCATCTGATCTGGGACTGCACTGTTTTCAATGGTGCCAACAGGCGACATGGCGCCGAAAGAGTTAATACAGGTAAAATTAATGCAGAACGATCCCATAGGAGCTTTCTGTGTCACCTTTGTCCTGCATTAATGAACCATCTGAATCTCGATTACCAGACATAGATGAATTAATTCATATAATCGGTATATCTAGGTGCACTTTTTCAGCAAATATAACATGATTGTATTAATATGAAAAATTCACTAATCCTTTCCCGTTGAATATTCATATAAGAAATAATGACATCATGATGGCACATGCACACGTGATTTTAAGGTGCAGGAAAACCTCTCTATAACGGCCGCTAAATTGTGTTAATTGGTTGGTATTTAGGGCAGGTGACTGTTTAAAGCAAGGTGAAAGTAACACAGAACACTCCTATAGGAGCGTTCTGTTTTACTTTCACCTTGCTTTAAGCAGCCACCTGCCCTTAACACAAAATAATTGATGTAATTTAGTGGCCGTTGTAGAGAGGTCTTACTGTATTGGTAGAAACTGTAGAGTCACATCTATTATAATTTCATAAGCAAACATAGTAGATTCTGTTCAGACGGCGTCTACATGAGCCATCTGATTTGGATCTACTGTTTTAAAAAGGCACGAAGAGGCGTTTCTGTGAGAAAGAGGGTTAAGGATTATATTTACCTGGGACGTGTGAAGCAAACACGACACCCTCGGTTAAGAGAATTCCTTCATGTGCCTTCTAGTCCAGGTTAAACCCATCCAACTCTGAACCGTCAGATGGGCCATTCCAAAATTCAAACACGTCAAACTTACCGTGAATATTCATTCATGGATTATATTTACAGGAAAGTGTTACATGCCATACACTACAGACCCTGGAGACCCAAAGGAAACCTCTCATCTAGGTATACACTGTTAGCAAAAGGCATACGCGACTCATATCCTCTACTGAATGAGTATAATTGTCCATTGTAAATCCATTCCATCCTAATGACGCCTTTTGACGCTTCTGTAAAAGTCATTATTTTTAAATCATTGTGATAAATAGAGCATTTGCTCCTACGGAGCAAATGCTCTATTTACCATGATTTCAAAACTATACAATTATAATTTTTTCCCTTTCTCTAGTAAATAAGCTATTTCGGTAGATTGTGTAAAAGAGGTTGTATCTAAAAGTAGCCTATGGAGTAATAGGTTAATTGACACTTGCCTACATTGATCTGTAGTAAATTCATTACAAGTGCAAATAAGCAAATAAGCAATCGATACGAAGAAATAAATAGAAACAATCGTCAAAAGGCATTGGAAAAAATGTATTCGATCAAAAGGTAACCGAACAGAAAGGAATTCGAAAAAGAAGCGGTTAAAAAGAAAACATAATTAACCCTTCTCTTGCTGAATTTTAAAATACATTTCTCCGTCTTTACCCATGCCCTGTTGTATAATTACATATATCTTCACTGTGTATAAGTATTTTGCTGTGAAATCACTACTGTGGAGTGCATTGTTTGCACAATCAACTTGTAAATATTGCAGACCCTGATGAGACAGCTCCTGCAGGAGCTGTCTCATCTGGGTCTTCACTATTTACAGGTAGGTATATTGACGTGAACAGTAAGCAAAGGGTTAATAATCAATGGAGAAGAAAAAAATCGAATAGAAACAAATACCCGAAAGGAGCCCAACGAAAAAAGAAACAATCGAAAAAAAGTAATTCAAATATAATCCATCCAATACTTTTTTTTAGACCCAACCGCTTTGAATAAAACTTCTAACAAGGAGCATTTATTAGAGAAAAGGAAAATTTTGTAAATAAAGCATTTGATCCATAGGAGCAAATGCTCTATGTATCACATTGATTAAAAAAGTGACTTTTACGGAGTCGTCAACAGGCGTCAGTAGGAGAGAATGGATTAAAAGAACTAATAGAAACAAATAAAAAGAGTGCAGTCGAAAAGACATGTAGCAATTTCTAAACTAACTGTCACCACATTGTCGCGAAACCTTTGAAAGTAACACAGCGTCTCAAAAGAACCCAACCCATTTGACACCGATCATACTAAATAGCGAACACTCAGCACTGCATAGATCTTACCTGTCATTTTGGTGAGCTAAATTTCTCTGTCGCAGACAGAAATTCCATCTATCGGTCAAACGTGGTGCATAGAGATAAGATGACGTAATAGCAGTACAAGAAGTATTATATAGCATTATATATACTCATATAGAATCCAATAACACACAAGAACACTGACAAACTGTTGCCTGTTTTGACCATTTTCACGCATTTGCAAACAGAGTAGATCCAGATCAGACGGTTCGTATAGGATATATTCTGTAATAAATATAAAACAGAGACAAACACATTGACTATTTACTCGATAATAACCCTTTTGTATCTTTTCCAACGGAGTACACTCAGCACAGGAGTCCCAAAGGAACTGTCTGGGTCCATGCTTATAAAACTTTTAGTTGAGTCTCTGAGCTCGTTCCCAAGGTTTTGATTGATCAGATTTGAGCCTGGCTCAAATCTGACCAATCAAAAGCTTGAGAACTAAAATCTGACCAATCTAAAGCTTGAGAACGAACTCAGACTCAACTAAAAAGCTTTATAAGTATGGACCCTGGTCATGATCTGTCCTATTTGATTACAACTTACTGAACTCATTCTTTACTGTGTGCAGTGGTGATAAATGCCTTTGGTTTTTAATTAACCCTTCGCTTGCTATTCACGTCAACATACCTACCTGTAAATAGTGAAGACCAAGATGAGACAGCTCAGTGTCAGTACTATTTACAAGTTGATTGTGCAACCAGTGCACCCCACAGCAGTGATTGCACAGCGAAATACTTGTACATAGTGAAGATATATATATATTTATACAACAGGACATGGGTAAAGAAGGAGAAATGTATTTTAAAATTCAACAAGAGAAGGGTTAATATATAAATTGAATCAATAGTCAAAGTGGGCGAAATTGTATATGGGATTTAAAAGTCAAGGATGTACAGTTGGACTTCGACATCTCGACTTCAAATCATCATACAAATTATTTCGAGCGGACAGAGGTTCGAGTCGTCTGATTTCTAATCTGAACACGTTCTCATGTTCGCAATGCAGGTCAAAAGTATTGCTGAACTCTCCTGTAAGAGCGTTCAGTATTACTTTAGACCTGCATTAAACTGCCTTATGTGTTTCTAGATATGCATAGTGATTTTTTTAGAACAATTTTGTATTGTACATTTTGGAAGGACCGAACTTTTACTTCGAGTTAACCCTAAGTTCGAGCTATCCGAGTTCGAAGTATCAAAGCTCAATGGTACTGTTCTGTGTTGTTTTCTATAACCGACTAACATAGCGTTTCGGACGAGGTTCACTGGTTACTTAAGTCTGTAATCGTATACAAACGTCGGACTAGTCAGAGTGACTATTGAGCGAACCTCAAACGATGACTTTTCATATACTTTTCAGTAAAACCTCTCTATAGCGGCCACTAAATTGTGTTGATTAATTGGTATTTAGGGCAGGTGGTCGCTTAAAGCAAGATGAAAGTCAAACAGAACGCTCCTATAGGAGCGTTCTGTTTTACTTTCACCTTGCTTTAAGCAGTTACCTGCCTTTAACACAAACTACTTTGTGTAATCTAGTGGCCGTTATAGAGAGGTTTTACTGTACTTGATCAAGAACTTTGTCTCAAACTAAGACGTTATAATTAACTCGGGGGTCTGGGTTCCATTCGAGATGACCGCGTCATGGTTCCACACTCTCCTAAAGTATTGGTCTCTATAATGGCACCCGGAACCAGTACACCTGCTTGAGATCCTCAGTTTCGAGCCGGCAATAATGTATTTCCGCGTGTCTAATATTAGTAGGAAGAGGAGCTAACTATTTAATAAATACAATTTGAAATTAGATTTGAGCTTTGTCGGAGTTGATCCTCAGCAAGTTTATATTTGTTAAAAACGTATTTTATTGGAAAAAAGTGTAGTTTGACGATGAACCCACGTTTGCAAGTGACATTTGTAATATCAGTGGCCGTGTGACTGTGTTTGGATAATGAATGTACAACATGTTATAAAAATGGACGTTTGAAGTGAATCGTGGCTAAACTGTGATTGAAATAACCGTCTTCTGTTGATCAGGCCTTCGTCGTATATACATTAAAACTCCTCTAAACTGGACGTTTAATTTAGTATAAATATCGATCATTGAGACAGGTGGCAGCTTAATGCAGGGTGAAAGTCATGACTTTCACCCTGCAATAAGCAGGGACCCTGCCTAAATGTATCTTATTTCTTCTCTACTATAATCCCAGTTTTGAGGGGTTTTACAGTACACATCATCTTCCTGTTGATTATTTTCAGCGAGTACTCAAACCTCCGACCAAGTGACACACAATTAATTTCTTAAATATGTACATTCAAGATTCGTATTATTATTATAAGACTACAATAATAATATTACGCGTCTTTGGTATAAGGGAAGCAACTCTAACAATATTTCCTTTAAGTACGTACGTGCTCTTCCTTAGACCGTATACTATATTGAATCACATTCAAATTTCAAAATGTCAAAATCAAGGCCTTTTTGATTGACAAAGGTTCTCCTTTTAATTATCATTGTTGTTATTATCTTATATATTCACTAAGCAATGTAAGAATACTGTATCTATGCATCATATAGCCTAAATGAACAGGCGAGTAAATAGAAATATGAATAATCAAAGAAAGGGATTATGGTTTTAATTCAACAATATAGCCCAATGCAGCATAACAAAGTAACGCATCACCATTTGAATTTTGACCTCACCTATCCCCTTTCAATGCATTTTTTTCAAACAGAGTAGATCCAGATTAAACGGCTCCTGTAGGGACCGTCTTACCAGGTTTTAGTCCTTCTCTTGCTGAATTTAAAATACATTTCTCCTTCTTTACCAATGCCCTGTTTTATAATTACATATATCTTCACTGTGTACAAGTTTTTCGCTGTGCAATCACTACTGTATAGAGTGCACTAGTTGCACACTCTCAACTTGTGAATAGTGCAGACCCAGATGAGACAGCTCCTGAAGGAGCTGTCTCATCTGGGTCTTCACTATTTACAGGAAGGTATATTGACGTGATTAGCAAGCGAAGGGTTAGATCTTATTTTATAGCATAGGCGATAGCAATTTGTTCATTTGATGCAACAAAATAATTCATTGACCGGGGTCCAAGGCTATAAAGCTTCTGAGTCTGAGTCTGAGATCATTCTCAAGTATCTGATTGATCAGATTCTGAGCAAGCTCAGAATATGATCTCAGACTCAAGCAAAAAGTTTTATAACCTCGGGGCCTGGTGTCAAATATGATGAGAAGCCAAGTTACTTTGCGTCCTCCTTGGACCAGGGTTGTTTGCAAATACGAGTCAGGTCGCGAATCGCGCGATAAGGGTCTTACAGATCTAGAAATAGCAGACATTACGGAGGGCCTTGAGAAAGAAACAACAATACAAAAGAACCTGTATTAAGTTGCCATTCAGTTGAGCATAGGGGTCTTTAAAAACAGGCTGTTGCTTAACCCATTCCCTCATAGGCTATTTTAGATACAACGGCTTTGAATAAATCTACCGAAAAGGAGCATTAACTAGAGGAAAGGACAATTTAATTTTTTTGTAGTTTGAAACCATTGTGATAAATAGAGCATTTGCTCCTATAGGAGCAACTGCTCTTTTTATCACAATAGTTACACTAAGTGACGTTTACAGAGTCGTCAAAAGTCGTCAATATCAGGGAATGGGTTAATGCAGGGTAAACGTAAAGCAGAAAAGTCATTTGGCAACTGTCTGCATTGATTTTGATCTGCATTAAGCTACCACCTGCCTTACAGACCAATAACTGAATCTTTGTGATGGTCGCTTAACCCTTACAGTGCGGGACCCGAGTCACTAATGTCCTTTGCAAACAGTGTAGACCCAGATGAGAGGGCTTCTAGGGGATCCCTCTCACCAGGGCCTACACTGTTTGTCATGTTACACTTTTCTTTAGAAAACATCCCTAAATATTCACTATAATCTTGACCTATTTGCATTTTGGAAGAGCCCATTTGAAAATTCAGCGTTGTAAGGGTTAAGATCGGTCCTACTATAAATAACTTTTAGTATAGAAGCATGTGACACGCTTTGTATACGTCAATTACATACCGTCGTACTGTTTAGAGTTTCCTTTCGTTTTTTCTTTCTCTCTATGCTTGTTCAAGAGTCTCATTGCCAGAATGGTTATGGTCTTCGACTGAAAATTACCGGCCTGGACAGTTTGGTATTTGTATGTGAAAAGATGCGTCCAGATGTACCCACCCGGATGTTCTTCGACGCACGACACAATGCACGGAAACACCCCCGGCGGTCTTGCTCCAGTTGTAATTAGCTGGACATCGCGATATGACTGAAACACTGTTAAAACGACGTAAGCCCCCATGGGTATTATGATCGAGACTGTTACAGTGCTCCCTCCCTACAACGACCCTCTCAATAACGATTCCCTCCTCGTCACTGTTTCCGAAACAACAAGGTTCCAGAAACAACTTTTTTCCATCCTACTTTCTTTATGCCTCAATCAAACCCTATGTTGTGACCACTCTTTAGAATCGTCACAAAGTGACGATTCTAAAGAGTGGTCACAACATAGGGTTTGATAGAGGCATAACGGTTTTAGTTCTCGAAATACACCTTATCTGGGGATCTGCAAACAAGCTAATTATGTTTGATTTTGCCACCCTATAACAACTCCCTCTGAACAACACATACAATCTTCGTATCCAAAGGGTGTCGTTGTAGAGAGGGAGCACTGTACCTGAAGCTCCAAACAGGAAACCAGTTACCGAGGGCAGCGCTACGGCTCCAAGTAGGGACAGTACCGTTGATGCTGAACCTAGTAAAGAGCATGATAATACACATTTTAACACTTCCCTGTTAAATATATGTAAAAAAATAATGACATCATGAATATTGATTTGTTGAAATTTTATAATGGTATGGTACAGATGTTTAACGTTGGTTGAAACAGTAGATGTAGATTTATAATGATTTCGCAAATAGAGCAGACACTGATCAGACGGGGGAGCAGTCCTACCTGCAAAGGCGTGAAAAAATATTTATATGGAGACATTGTTAACGCATAGGACTGACATTAACAAGGCAATTTTAAACTTTATTTGATCATGTTTGTTTGTTGATTAACGTCCGTTTCTGCGCACTTACACTACGGGCTAATTGGACGCCCCTGAGAGAGGAGAGAGGATACAGAGAAACCTGGGCGTGATACCCTACTCTTATTATCGAATGAGTTTCTCTGGTTCTTTCAGATGCCCAGTGTAAAGCACTGATACATCGGACCTCGGTTTATAGTCTCGTCTGAAGGACTTGGTCCGGCGGGGGATCGAACCCGTGACCCCTGGTAATGCAGTCGAGCGTGTTAGCCACATGTAATTTGACAGTATGACAGTTAACTCTTTCCATCGTGTAAACGTGTTTTCACGCATTTTCAAACAGAGTAGACCCAGATCAGACGACTCCTAGATCAGGGTCTACTCTGTTTGTTAATAGAATATGATATATCTGTTTCTTTGATTTCTAAAATGTCTACAATATTCAACAATCCATATTACATTGTCCATGAATATTTAGTAGGTATTGAACTTTGGAATAAATATATAAAAGGGAAAGGGTTAAACATTTGAATTAGGGAGACGAGTAAATTGGCATTTGTAAACAATGTAGATCAAGACCAGAGGGCTCATAGAGGAGACCTCTTCTCAAAGTATACACTATTTATTATTCTGATTCCTTTAGCAATTTTATTTCCTCATACTGGATGCACTCTATAGTTAAATATTGACCGGCCATTGAACTTTTAACCCTTTCCCTGTTCTGTAATTAGGCTAAATTTCAATACCTACTGAATATTCATTAACAAACTAGTTATAAAGAAATATGGAAGGTGGTACATTGTTGACATTTTAGAAAGCAAAGAAACAGATCTGTCAAAATTCTATAAGCAAACAGAGCAGACCCTGATCAGACGGCTCCTCTAGGAGCCGTCTGATCTGGGTCTACTCTGTTTGCAAATCCGTGAAAACACGTTTATATGAGGGAAAGGCTTAATAGCCTCCAACGAATTTTGACGCATTTTGACGCCTCTGTCAAAGTCACTTTTTAAAACCATTGTTAGATGTATAAGCTCCATTTGAGCAAATGCTCTGTTTGTCACAATGGTGTTAATACTACACAAATCTAAAAATTACATTTTCTCTAGTAAATGCTCCTTTTCGATAGTTTTTTCAAAGAGATTGGGTCTACAAATAGCCTCTGAGGGAATGGATTAACCCATTCCTTCATATTGACGCATTTTGGGTAAGTAAATCATTTTTCCTTTTTGATAGTTAATGCTTCTTTTCAGTATATTTATTCAAAGAGGTTGGGTCTAAAAATGGCCGATGAGGGAATAGAATACAGTACAACCTCTCTATAACGGCCTCTAAATTACATCAAGTAGTTTGTGTTAAATGCAGGTGGTTGCTTAAAGCAATGTGAAAGTAAAACAGAACGCTCCTATAGGAGCGTTCTGTTTTATTTACACCTTGCTTTAAGCAGTCACCTGCCCTAAATACCAACTAATTAACACAATTTAGTGGACTTTATAGGGAGGTTTTACTGTAAATGGTTATATATTATGCTGCACATCTGGCCAAGTTACATTGACTGATGTGATGTGTTTGCATGGACACAATGATACAGTAAAAAGTCCATACATGGAACACTTAACCCATTACCTCATGAATATTCATGCCAGACAAAAATGACATCGTGAATATTAATTAGATGCATTTTAGAATACACGTTGTTTTGCCAAGACAGAAACTATTAAAATCTGATCTGTATAATTTTGCTAGCAAATAGAGCCAACCCTTATCAGAATTCATCAACAGGAGCCGTCAGATTTTGGTCTACTCTGTTTGCAAATGCATAAACATATTTAATGTATGATTTTAATAATGGCCTTTTTAACACGTGGATTTTTGGCCAAGACAAGAACTGTTTTCAGGATTTCATCAGCAAAAAAGAGCATACCTTATTAGGCGGTTGCTACAAGAAACATTTGATCTGGGTCTGCTCTGTTTGCAAAGACACGGAAAACGTATACATGTACTACATGGAGTAAAGGGCTATAGGACAATACAATTCGTTACATGTACATGCTCTTTAGCCAAGACACATCGACTGGTCAAATGATGTTGTTTTTATGTGGACCCAGCGATAAAGAAAAAATCTTCCCAACAAGAAACACTTAAAAGAATAAAAGTGTAAGTCTGTGATTTTAGCCCACACCCCATGAGTATTTATGTAAACAAAAATGACGTCATAAATAATTATATTAACCCATTACCTCATAGGATATTTTTAAACTCAATCTCCTTGAAAAAACTGCCGAAAAATAGCATTTACTAGAGAAAGGAGAATGTTAGAATTATGTAGTTTTTAAACCATTGTGATAAATAGAGCATTTGCTCCATTGGAGCAAATGCTCTATTTATCACAATGGTTTCAAAAGGTGACTTTTACAGAGGCGTCCTGTAGGAGCTTTCTGCATAACGTTCCTCCTGCAATAAGCAACCACCTATCTCTGTCACCTAGAACTATGCCCCTTTTTGGTGGTCGTATTAGATTGGTTGTACTGTAATTAATAGTCGAAGGGAGATAATTCATACAGTTCTAAAACTGAATATAGTAAGAGTTGCTTCCCTAAGACATAAAAATTGGTAATTAGATCTACTGTATTTTCTTAAAATGCATAGTGTTAAAAGTGTCGAAATGATAATAATAATGAAAATAATAATAATAAGTACAGGATTCGGGATCTCCGACTTACTGCGCCAGCACTCTTATCACTGAGCTACCAAGACACACAAATCAGGACTTACTGATTTCTCATCAGCTACCTGACTTATCTCTTTGCAGTTGCATCTATACTCATTATACCCCATTATATAGATAGTTATTAGTTATACAAACAAAGCAGACCTCGCTGAAAAAGACTACTCTTATTGAAACTGTATTATCCGGGTCTGCGCAGTTTACAAAAGCGTTCGTGATGTCATTATTTCTTTCATGAATATTCATGTAAGAAATAATGACATAACGAATATTGTTAGATTATTCTTTTATAATAACACGTGGACACAGGAACTTCTGACTTAAGTGGCAGACACTGTACAGGAGTCGCCTGATCTGTGTCAACTCTGTTTGCAAAGGCGTAGAAAGGCGTATTTATGGAATAATGGGTTAAAACTACGAACGGTGCTAGAATTGCACTAGTTTGGCTATGTCAATTTCACAAGCTACAGTAAACCCTGATAGCTCAAATACAAACAACAACAACAACAAAAAAACAAAACAAACAAGTACAGTTGACTATTTAAATTAGTTCGAGATAACAGATGTTCGATTATCCGATTTCTAATCTGAACAGTTGCTGAAGTGCACAGCTTAATGCAGGTCTACAGTAATGCTGAAAGCAATGTGTTTCTAGAAATGAGTAGTGATACATTTTAGAGCAATTCAATATTGTAAGATTTTGGAAGGACCGAACTTTTAGTTCTAGTTATTTCGAAGTTCGAGTTATCCGAGTTCGAGATATCGAAGTTCAAGTGTACATGTATAATTATCTTGCTTTAAGACAGATAGCAGCTTAATGCTGGATGAAAGTAATGCAGAAAGTTCCTCTAACAGCTTTCTGCATGGCTTTCATTCTGCATTAAGCAACCACATGCCTAAATTGACATCAGTTCTTCATTAATTATTTTTCGAAGTATCGAATTGTTCCTGAACTTTCGTTTTACAGTCAACCATCCTTCGTTTAACCCATAATACCTGTATATACAAATAGACTTGTCCAAATCAATACTTTGAGCGAATCAAACTTTCATCATTAGGGTAGATTATTTATAGTTTTACTTGGAAATATATACAGTAAAACCTCTATATAACGGCCACTAAATCACATCAAGTATTTTGTGTTAAAGGCAGGTGGCTGCCTAAAACAAAGTGTAAGTAAAACAGAACGCTCCTATAGGAGCGTTCTGTTTTACTTTCACCTTGCTTTAAGCAACTACCTGTCTTAAATACCAACTAATTAACAACATTTAGTGGCCGTTATAGAGAGGTTTACTGTAGTAGGCAAACAGTGAAAAACGGCCACAATTGCCCCAGATATAAATTTGAACAGCCCCTTTTTCACAGCGGAATTGGGGCAAAAATGAATAAATAACGCTACATGTCCTAGCAGTAACCTTTGAGAGCGATCTGACATTATTTAAAGGCATAGAAAGGCGTAAACAGGCGTATTTATGTAGTAAAGGGTTGGGCAGTAACAAAGAGCATAAAGCAGTGAGGGGAAATGTAAGTAACCTTAGAGAACGATTATTCATTGCTTTTCAAAGTGTTGATTTTTAGTTGTTTCTTCTGGATCTCTAACGGTCATTACAACGTTGCGAACGTTTAATCTTTTCCTCCAAATTGATTTCAATAACCGTTTTCCCTTAAGGGGCAACGCCACAGAATCATTGCGAAAACCTTTAATAAAACTCCATAGACATTTTGTTGTTCCATGTTTATGTTCATCTGTGGCACAAATTATACTTTTCATAAACAGTTGAACTTCGATAGTTCGAACTCGGATAACTCGAACTTCGGGATAACTCGAATAAAAAATCCAGTCCTTCCAAAACTTACAATGCAGAATTTCTCTAAAAGTTATCGCTACATGTATCTAGAAACATATGTGACAGCTTACTACAGGTCTAAAGTAATGCTGAAAGCTCCTTGATAAATTGTTCAGATTAGAAATCGGACGATTCGAACTTCTGTTATGTCGAACTGATATGTATGGTCAATTGGAGTTCGAGTTATCGAAGTTCAACTGTAGTCCTAGTAGGAATTCATTGTTTCATGCATGCAGCTCCGAAACTTTGGAATGCTCTACCTTCAGGCATTAGAGACGCAAGGGCCACTGGCATGTTTCAAAAGGTGTCTGAAAACGCATTTTTTCAACATTTGTTACTAGGACAGTTTTGTTCAGAATAGAAATGCCTTTCAGCCAGCCATTTAAGCTAACAGGTTACCCAATAGCCATATACAGTGGCAACTAAGCTAAGGATAGGAATGGCTTTCAGCCAACCTATTAAGCTAACAGTTGACCCAATAGTCATATAAATGGAATGATTTTCAGTCAGCCCATTTATTCTAATTTATGATATTGATGAAAATGGCTTTCAGTCAACTTGTCTGTATCGAGTTTTTTAATACAGATTATTCTAATTTGTGATATTGATGAGCATGGCTTTCAGTCAACTTGTCTGTATCAAGTTTGTTAATACAGTTTATGCTATTCCTTGCGGATAGTGATTTCATATCTATTGTATATCTTTTGCATATCTTTCAATGACCGGGTGGAAAATCATATACAATGTAGTTCCTTCCGGCTAGCGATTTAATATATATTGTACATCTTTCATTGTCTGGGTAGATAATCATGCGTATATAAATGTGGTATAATAATAATAATAATAATAATAATAATAATAATAATAACAATAATAATAATAATAATAATAATTGTCTCCTTTTGGATTTTCAGTTCTGGCAACATATTAAAATTCATAGTCCTTTTTTATTTTGTAGTAAAGTTTGTCACTTTTTAAACAGTCCGTCGGAAGAGACTATAAACCGATGTCTGATGTATCAGTGCATTACAATGGGCATCTAAAAGAACCAGAGAAACTCAGTCGATAATAAGAGTAGGGCATCGCGCCCGGGTTTCTGTGTATCCTTTCCCACACTCTGTGGCGTCCAATTAGCCCATAGTGAGCAGAAACGGACATTAATCAAGACAAACACAACACACTTTTTAAACAGTTTTTATTAAACATGTTATAACAGACTTGCATTTGAAGTACATGACACTTTTATCATGATGAGAAATGTCACAATATTATCAAAGTGTATAGCTTTTGTTTTAAAGAAAAATACTTTATTGGGAAGTTTGTTGAATATTTAGTTTTCATTCTGCGATAAAGATCATTGACCAAGTGTTTAACAGAGCTGGTCCTGATGCGACGCTCAGTTACTCGGCGTCTAATCTAGACCCAAGCTATTTGTAAATGCCAGCAAGATCGCAGCCAATTTTAATAAAAGTGCTTAACCCATTCCCTCATATTGACGACTGTTGACGACTCTGTAAAAGTCACTTTGTGTGAAACCATTGTGATAAATAGAGCATTTGCTCCTATAGGAGCAAATGCTCTATTTATCACAATGATTTCAAACCACAAACTTCTAAAAGTTTCTTTTTCTGTACATAATGCTCCTTTTCGGTAGATTTATTCAAAGAGGTTGTATCTTAAAATAACCTATGAGATAATGAGGTTAACATCGTTCCTTTATTTAGCACGTGCATGTTGAACTCTTTCGCTGCTAGAGTCGCAGTTTTGATTACATGTACCTATGCAAACAATTTGAGTCAAGATGAGACGCCGAGTAACTCGGTGTTTAACGAATATCCAAACTGTTTGTGTTACTGTGACTGTTTTTGAAACAAAACTGAAGAAAAATGACAAATGAAAATTATAGCAAACGACAAAAGTTTGCAGACAACAAACTTTGGCAACAAAAGAGTGGCATAGTTCAAACAGATAACGACCGAAACGTATTGCAATATTTAAAGACATCTTACAAACCGATGATTATGACAACACTAGGTAAGTTCTCATGTTAACAGCTGGTGGCATTTTAAGAGAAAAAGGGGAATTCAAACTTTTGCAAAATACTGTAGACCCGGATACGTCGTATCTTTAGTAACGTCAGTATTACGTACATGTAGGCCTACTAGTACAAGCAGTTTAAACCCTGATCAGACACGACGTGTCAAAGCTGCGTTTGATCTTATTCTTCACTGTTTTCAAAACTTAAAGAGTTTTCTTTTCCAGTTGACGTTATATTGGTTCTTAGTTGTTACCCATAGTTTGGTGCATACAGTTTTACGAATAATATTCTTTAACCGTTTCCTGGCGCCTCTTGCATTGATGGAAACTCAGATTCTGGTCAGTCAGATCTATGCATGAGAACGAACTTGGACTCAAGCGATATGTTTTATGTTGGCATCACTAGAGGGTTAGTACACGTTTTTTCGAGCAATACCATCTGCAGTGTCCCGAGGGACTGTTGTTGGCCCGAACCCGAAGGGCTAGGGCAACAACATTCCCTCGGGACACTGCAGATGTTATTGCCCGGAAACAAACGTGTATTAACGCTATTCTTGCATAAAATCATTTTCTGCTTTCCTGCATCAATTTAATTCTTCCAAATACAAGCAAAACTATAAACTTCCTAGACACTTCGTTCGATTTATGCTGATTCCAGGCCACTGTTTTCCTTTCTGACGTCATTTCATGATTGTATCAAATACCGTTTTCACGGAATTTCATTCAAAATGTCTATCACTAAAAACAGTTCATTGTCGGTGTCCCTGAAATACTCGCACATTTCACATAACTTATGTCAAAACGCCATATAGCATTCGCGTCCATTGTTTACGTTAGTCACGGAATAGGTATGATTAAAACCGGTCAACAACAGCGCGTGAGCACGAGAATCGCCTTGTTAATACATGGTCTAGCGGGACTACAACAGCACGTTTTATGCAAGAAGATCAGTTCTTATCGCGACAGTTCATTCATCAGAATCCGAACTGTGTGACACTCAAAAGGTGAATTTTAATTAAAAATGAAAAAAAGCCCCATCAAATTCGGTAATTTTAGCAGAACAATTATTATATGAATATTTATGGAAGCAATAATGATATCAGCAATATTAATTAGATTAATTGTTACAATAGCACATGCAGAAAGTGTAATAATAGAATCAAGCATGGGTTTTGTTAAAGACGGGGGTTTCTATATCCGAGGTTGGTCTGTTCCAGTCGGAAACGAGCTTTAGCGGGGTGTGAGTATTTCCAGGAGCACCGACAATGAACTGTTTTTCGTGATAGACATATTGAATGAAATTCCGTGTAAACGGTATTTGATACAATCATGAATTGACGTCGAAAAGAAAACAGTGGCCCAGAAACAGCATAAATCGCCGAAGTGTTAAAGAAGTGTATAGTTTTGCTGCCGTTGTTTTGCCTGTATTTTGAAGAATCAAATTGATGCAGGAGAGCAGAAAATTGGTTTTATGCAAGAAATAGCGTTAATACACGTTTGTTTTCGGGCAATAACATCTGCAGTGTCCCTCGGGAATGTTGTTGCCCTCGCCCTTCGGGCTCGGGTCAACAACAGTCCCTCGGGACACTGCAGATGTTATTGCTCGAAAAAACGTGTATTAACCCTCTAATGACGTCATTTGTTATGACAACCACAACCGTTACGTTTTGGCATAAATATAAATGACTGAGTGACTACAAAACAACGTCTTCGGTAAATTAAATAGGCTTTTAAAGTGTTTATATGATAAATAGAATTTCATATTCGTGCTAATTACTTATATTAATTTGAATTCATAAGGTTGTTGGCTATAGAAATGTTGGTATAATTCTGTAAGAAGTCCTTCCCTTGTATTGATTTTACCCAATCGCGCGTATGAATACACTAGTCACGGGATGTTCCAGATAAGGATTTCTAGTACGGCTATTTTTAGTAACTCCGCTTATCTAGCACGACTGATAAGCGAGAAAATCATATCCATATGATATCATATCACATGTCACATGTTTGATGTTTGTTTTTCACCACAGTCATCTGACACGCTCAATTCAAATTGACTTATATTTAATTAATTCTGTTTTAGTGTTAGCATTACCAGAACTATTTTCTGTCGCGACAACTTTTACAGGTGAGGGAGCGTTCGTTATTTTGATTAATGTTAAATTATAGCATGTGAATTAAAACTACCTTAACATCGTGTAAATTTGTGCTAGCTCAATATTATATACATTAAAACTATCTCAACATTGTGAAAATTGGAGTCTCCATAGTATGCACATGGGAGCTACCTCAGCAAGGTGTACATTTCAGCTAGGTCATTATTATGTACATTGAAGCTATATCAATAGCAGATACATTGTAGATAGCCCAACAATATGTACACTGGAGCAACGAATATAACGTGAATATTGGAGCTAGCTTAATAGCATGTACATTGAAGTTAGCTCAACATTATGTACATTCGAGCTAGATTAAAATAATGATTAGGGACTTGTACACTGGAGCTAGCATAGTAACAAATACATGGGAGTCATGGCGACTGCATATACACTTGAGCTGATCAACAATGCGTATATTGGAGCTAGCTCAATGGCATTACATTAAAGCTAGTTCAACATTGTGTACATTGGAACATGTACATTGGAGAGTGCTCAGCAGCATATACATTGGAGCTAGCTCAGCATTGTGTACATGTACATTGGAGTTACCTCAACATCGAATACATTAGAGCTAGTTCATAGTACATGTATTACGTTGGAGCTAGATCAGCAACGTGTATATTTGAGCTAGTCAAATAGCATATACATTGGAGTTTACTGAACATCGTATACATTGGAAAAGCTCAACATAATGTTTACTGGTACACGTACAATAGCGTGCATTTTGGAGCTAACTCAGTACCGTGTGCATTGGAGCTAGCTCAACACTTTGCATCAGAACTAGTTCAATAGCACATAAATTGGAGCTAGCTCAACAATTAGTAAATTGGAGCTAGCTAAACAGCTTACACATAGAAACTAGATCAGCATTGTGCACATTGAAGCAAACCAACAGCATTACACTAGAGCCAGCTCACAATTGTGCATATTGGAGCAACATCATATACATTGGATATAGCTCAACAGCGTGTACATTGAAGCTAGTTCAACACCGTGTCTATTTGAGTTAGCTCAACATTATGTACGTTGGAGCGCTAGCTCAACAGTGATTACAATAGAGATAGCTCAACAGTGAATACAGTACATTGGAGCTAGATAAACAGTAAATACATTGGAGCTAGCTCAACAGTGATTACACTGGAGCTAATTCAATAGTGTTTACATTGGAAATAGCTCAGTAGCATTTACATTAGAGCTTACTCAGCTGCGTACGCTATGGAGATAACTCCACAGCGTGTTCATCATATCAGGTGAATATGTACACTTCTAAGAATATTGCATTTACAAAATATTTTATAGATGAAGCTATCAGCTTGACCACGGGACTTTGAATAATATTGGCCGGGTGGGGGGGGGGGGGGGGGGGTATTTTCCTTTGACTCTACTGGCAACAATGCGTGTAATCTCTGATATGTAAATTCATTAGGTAAATGGTTAATGCATAACTAAAACAATGCAGTAAACTTTCTGTACCACATTCGCCATTCATTAAGCGACCACCTGCAACAAACACCCAGAATATGCCATTTGCCTTTTGAATAGACGTTACAGATGAGTTATCATGTATTCCTTTTTTTCAGGACTGTGTTTGGTGTGTCTGTTATTCGCCGGTGCAGTCCATGGATTTTTTTTCGGTATGTATTTCAAAGTTGCAGTAGCACCTCTCAAACCTGATCTCACAGAATATGTTAAATTCTCGTTAGTTGAACCCTTTCCCTCATATAAACGTGTTTTCACGCATTTGTAAACAGAGTAGACCCAGATAAGACGGCTCCGATCAATCCAATGCAGTAAAGGCCTTTTATCACATAATCTGCCGCACGGGAGTGCCTAAACAGAGTACCGTGAATCGCGGAAATGCACTAGTGCAATTTTATTATAAATATGAGTAGTTTGAACCGGCTGTACTACGCTGTAAACAATGGCCGATTCAGTCGTCAGCTGTATTGTCTGTTTCCATTTTAATGGCACTTTTTAACCCATTACCTCATAGGCTATTTTTAGATACAACCTATTTGAATAAGTCTACCGAAAAGGAGCATCAACTAGAGAAAAGGAAAAAGTTAGAATTTTGTAGTTTGAAACCATTGTGATAAAAAGAGCATTTGCTCCTATAGGAGCAAATGCTCTATTTATCACAATGGTTTCACAAAGTGACTTTTACAGTTGTCAAAAGTCGTCAATATGAGGGAAAGGGTTAAGGGTTACGTGATAAAAAGAATATTACATTCGTGTTAATATAATTTGTTATTTACTATAATGAATATTACATTCGCTAAAGCTTGTGCCATATCATTGTTATAAACTCGTTTCATAAAAACAATTTTAATGAATACTCATGGAAGATCCTCTCTCTATGGCTACCACCAACAAAAAGGATAATGCTTGGTCATAGGGGCAGGTGTTAGCGCAATATAGGACGAAAATTCTGCAGTAAATGCAGTCCCAATGGGAGCTTTCTGCATTACTTTCGTCCTGCATTAGCAGATACCTTCATATAAAGACACTCTTATATTTACTCATTAACTCTCACTCATATGGACGCCTCGTGGCACCTCTGTTATAGCCACTTTCTGAAACCATTATGATAAATAGAGCATTTGCTCCATAGGAGCGTTTCATGCATATGCAAACAGAGTAGACCGAGATCAGACGGCACTTATAGGAGCCATTTGACCAGGGTCTGCTCTGTTTGATAGATATGTATATTTACTTACTAAAATGGCCACACTATTCCATTTTCCATATTTCATTGTTACTTTTTTGTCCAATAATATTCAAAAGGTGTAGAAATTTAGAATAAACATAGAACAGGGAAGTGGTTAAGTGATCGCTTGGGGAGGGATCTACTGTATTACTAATCACAACATGACTGACTTTTGCAAGCAGCTCGAATCCAGATCATTAGCCTGGTTTTCAGGATCAAATCTGTTCAACCCTTTCACCGCCGAAGTCGCATAAATGCACCACGACAAATAGTGCAGTCCCAGATCAGACGCCGCCTTTTCAAAGCGGCGTCTGATCAGGGACTTCACTTTTTGTCTAAAACTCTATTTCCATATATGTACTTTATTCCTTTGACAATCGCATTTATTTATCTAATTTCCTTATTTTACCAAGTGATTTAACAAAAGTTGTTTGCAGACGACAATTAGAAATTTTGCGCCCAAAGCGTTAACACTCGTGTCAATAACTTTTTTTTCAAAAGCTTTAACTGGTCAGTCAGTAAACATAACATCCACCAGAGTGAAACCTCGATATCTCGAACTTTAAAAGACCATACAAATTACTTCGAGATAACCGGAGTTCGAGTCAGCCTCTTTCTAACTTGGATTTCTCGATATGACAGCTTAACCCATTTGCTCCAACTAAATTCTTCCATGCTTATATATTGGATTAGACCATTTTATATCTAAGGGGTGTCTGGTCTAAATTTTCATTTTTGTTTTGTTTTATATTGAATTTCCTATCAGCAAATTGTGTAGACTCTGATCAGACGCCGCATTATGCGGCGTCTGATCAGAGTCTACACTGTTTGCCTACGTCTCATATATGGGATAATGGGCGCAAATGGGTTAATGAAGGTCAAAAGTAATATTGAAAGATATAGGAGCTTTCAACATTATTTGCAACCTGCATTAAGCTGTTGCATACATAAGAATTACTATGCTAGTAGTTTGGAAGTTCAGCTGTATTTTGGCGAGTTAGAAAAGTTGTTATATGCGAGCCTTGGCGAGCATTTAACTACTTTTCTGACGAGCCAAAATATAGCTGAACTTCCAAACTACTAGCGTAGTAATTGTTTTATCATGCAACTCCGAGAAAAATGGAGAAAATGAAGAAAAAGAAAGATTGCTAAAGCGGTATCGTCCCCTGAATGAAAATACATGCAAGTACGAATTACGTGACGTCATGTTGGCATGCAGTGACGTCATCGACTTTAACAACATAGACAAACTTGATTTAATCATTTTATATGGACAGATAGTTGAGACAAAGGTGAGAAAATGTGTTAATTTGATGTTTATGTTTAACTATGCCTTTTTCGTCCTTCTGTTTTCCTCCTATTGGCTGAACCAAACTTGCATTCCAGTCGGGTCAGTACACATGCACTATACCTCACAAAATACAGCGTCGACATGGAAAATATTATGCTAGTAGGAAGTGACTGTATTTCGTGACGTTGCATGATAAATTTATATATATGTGCAGTGGTGAACTTTTGAACAATTCTGTTCTACAAATTTTTGACGGGACCGAAAGTTTAACTCGAGTTATAGCAAATTTCGAGTTATCCGAGTTCGAAATATCGCGATTCCAGTGTAGTTACATCTGGTATTGGTTTGTTGATTGTTTACATCAGGTATTGATTTGTTGATTGTTTACATCAGGTATTGATTTGTTGATTGTCCATTTAGATTGCGCCGGGTCTCAGGCGGACGCCATGTTACAACCTGTCATTTCTCGTATAGACCAGCGAGCCAATAGATGCAACGGTCACGGCTTGTTTTACTGCAAAAGATGCCACTGTTACCAAAGATGGGAGGGAGACCATTGTGAGAAATGTGCGTATAGATAGATAGATAGAAAGATATTGGTGACGATTTGCATGGACATTCGCCAAAGAAATGATTGAGACATATTGTATTGTACAGTTGAACATCGATACCTCGAACTTCGAGGAACAATATAAATTGTTTCGAGGTAAAAGGGGTTCGAGTCATCCGATTTCTAATCTAAGCAATTTCTCAAGTTCAAAGCTTAATTCGGATCTAAATTAATGCTGAAAACTCATGTAGGAGCTTTCAGCATTACTTTCGGCCTACATTATGTTGCCACATGTGTTTCTACATATGCGCAGTAATACCTTTCAGTGCCTGTAAGGACCGAACTTTTACTTCGAGTTATCCGAAGTTCGAGTTATCTGAGTTCGTGATATCGAAGTTCCACTGTATTTTATGCAGCCATCCTACACAACAGTCATACCTCATATACGGACAACAATCCGTGTCACAACCATAATTGTCATCATGGAAGGTGTGTCGTGGATCACCACACAAATCAGACTTCATGCAGATGTATGGACGGTTACTTTGGAAATACGTGCATCTGTAAGTAAGCTACCAGTAACTGTTAACCATTTACCCCATGAATATTCGTGTAAGAAATAATGTCGCCATGATTATTTGTCAATTGATGTTTATAACAGCGCGTGAACGCGGGATTTATTTCGCCATGGCAGAAACTGCAGAGACATGTACAGTTGAACTTCGATATCTCGAACTTCAAGGGACTATACAAATTAGTTCGAGATAACAGAAGTTCGAGTTATCCGATTTATAGTCTGGACAATTTCTAAAGTTCATAGCTTAATGCAGGTCTACAGTAATGCTAAAAGCTCCTGCAGGAGCTTCCAGCATTACTGTAGAACTGCATTAAGCTGTGAAATGTGTTTCTAGATATGCGTAGTGATACATTTTAGAGCAATTCTTTATTGTTAGAATTTGGAAGGATTTTAGTTCGAGTTATCCCGAAGTTCGAGTTAGCCGAGTTCGAGATATCGAAGTTCAACTATATTTCATAAGCAATTATGTATTATTATAACACTGAATAGGCGACTCCTATCTGACTAGATTCTACTCTGGCTGCAAATGCGTATGACCATGGAGTAAATAGTTCTTATGAATTTGAATACATATATATATATATATATATAATTATATATACTGTTTTGTCATTACAAGAAACATGTCCATTATTCCCTAACCCTTCCCTGTTGAGTGAGTGAGTGGGTTGGGTTCCCTGTTGAATATTCATGTAATACATATAGGATATGTTGCGAGTAATCATTTTATAAAGACTGATATTAAACGCGTCTTGGAAAATCGTATCAAGCTCGCCAAAGGTTCGCTTAACCTTTAGCCTGCTATGGGCGGATGGATGAATACTTATATAAACAGTTTAGATCAAGTTGAGACGCCGAGTAATTCGGTGTCTCATCAAGATCCAAACTGTTTGACACCCTGATTGCATTTTGGTAAACAAACTGATTAAAGGTTGACTTTTAAAAATGTTTCGGTGAAGACTTCCGCAGAAAATAATTTGCTCAGCAGGCTAAAGGTTATTAACATTTTCCAGTACTCGTTTATAACTAGTTTGTACCAAATGGCTACGAGCATCATATTATTTTTATATTATTTCGACTAAACTGCCTTGTTGTCATGTCATACAGGTAACTGCGGTCCTGCAGGAAATGTGGGACGGAATCCACACAGTCATAAAATTTTGTCTTATTGGAAGTAATTATGAGACGTCGTTGCATAGCTTGTTGAGACAACAGAGGTGGTCTCAGCACGTGATTGAGGGCGCGTGAAAATGAAAACGTTAACGTAATGACTTTGAACGCTGTTTAACCCATTTGTGGTCACGATTCCATATATGGGCATTATACAAACAATGTAGACTCAGAGTCTACACTGTTTGCTGATAAGAATTTCAATATTAAACAAAACGAAAATGAAAATTTAGACCGGGTATCCCTTAGATAAAAATTAAATGATCCAATGGGTTAAATTATTAAGTACACATTGAAGAAGTTAAATCTTCGACTAAAATGTGTGAATGAATTCGTTTAACCCTTTCGATGCCAAATTTCTTAAGTATCGTCTGCTATCCAATTTTGTTAAATCATTCGGTAAAATGAGTAAATAAGATAAATAAATTCAATTATAAAGGAATAAAGCACAGATATAGAAATAGAGTTTGAGACAAAAAGTGAAGCGCCTGATCAGACACCACCTTGAAAAGGCGGTGTCTTATCTGGGACTGCACTATTTATCGTGTTGCATTTTTGCGACATTGGCGGTGAAAGTGTTAATTGTTTAAATAACCATCAAAAGGTAAGGGTTTTCTTAATAACGCGCAATAACAATATTACCTATTATAATATCCCCTACTTTTTCGTGAACAGAAACTGTAGAGTCAGATCTATTATAAATCCATAAGCAAACACAGAATATCCTGATTAAAGGAGTCATCTGATCTGGTTCTACTCTGTTTGCAAAGTCTCTACTTGCAACGCGTTTTGAAAATGTCTAAAATTACATATACAATGTACAGTGAAACCACTCTAAACCGGACGTTCAAAGGAGTATAAATATCGGTCTTGGAAACAGGTGGCAGCTTAATGCAGGGTGAAAGTCATGCAGAAAGCTCCTCTAGGAGCTTTCTGCACGACTTTCACCTTGCATTAAGCAGTCACGTGCCTATAAGTATCTAAATTATTCTCAACTAGAATTCCGGTTTAGAGATGTTTTACTGTACCAGTAACATTTGTTAATAAGCTGAAAAGAAATACAGTAAACCCGTCTAAACCGGTATTCTGGTAGAGAACAATTTAGATACTTTAGGCAGGTGGCTGTTAAATGCAGGGTGAAAGTCCTCCTAGAGAAGCTTTCTGCACGATTTTCACCCGACATTAAACTGCCACCGTAAAATCTCTTAAATGCGACCATCACAGTGGACCTAATTCTTGGTCTTAACCCTTTCGCTGCCAAAGTCTGTCGTCTGCAACCTTTGTCGTCTGCTACAACTTTTCATTTTTTTGATTTTCCTCATTTTTGTTTCAAAAACATAATAACAGTAATCAACAGTTTGGATCCTGATGAGACGCCGAGTTACTCGGCGTCTCATCTGGATCCAAACTGTTCGCATAGGTCATCACAGATCCGGCATTGGCAGCGAAAGGGTTAAAGACAAGTGGTAGCTTAATGCAGTGCAAATGGTATACAGAAAACCTATACAAGAGCTTTCTATAATACCTTTGCATTGTACTAAGTGCTTTACATTTTCGGACATCTCCGGACGCATTACGGAATAAGTCGAACTATGTCCATGTTCGGAACGTTTTTCACTTAGCCAAATGGATGAGACTTGTTGGTTATATCCCAACACGGTTGTCCAACAGTAGTGACCCTGGCATTGAAATTAAAAAAATAATGACATCACGAATATTAGATTAATCTGTATAATGGCACGTGGACATACGCGTCTTTGGTCATGACAGGAACTGTATCATATCAATTCACACGCAAACATCCCTGACACTGAACACTGATGGGCCAAACCAGTTTTGCTTTTTCAGACTTACCGCCTTACTGTGAGGGAACCGAATTTATAAGACTTTTGAAAATAGTGTAGAACCAAATCACAGGTCTACTGGGTGTCATTTGAGTAGAGTCTACGCTGTTTATCATGAGAATGATATTCTCTAGCGATGAATTGTTGAACAACATTTAACCCTTTCCTTCATATAAACGCATTTTTACACATTGACTAACAAAGTTGACCCAGATCAGACGGATCCTATCTGCTTGGTTTGCTAATGGGATTTGATAGATCTGTGTCTTTAGTACTGTTTACCTTCTTAATTGTATTATTTATTTTTATTTTTATATGGATATTCATTAAATAAAGGGTTATATACTCTTATGTTTGCTCATCACGTTGTCCCTGTAGTACGTCTTGTACATTTCGGACAAAAATATACTTTAACCATTCCCTGTGTTCAGTATTCATGTAAAATAATGACCGTATGAATATTTATTACCCCAATTGTTATAATATAAACTTTTCAAAAGAAGTTTTTGCTCTGACACTAACTGTAGAATCAGATTTATATAATGTCAAACACAAACAGATATTGTCGTCGTGTTCTCTCAAATTTCAACAAATACATTTCAAGTGTGCTCTGAGGATCAACTCTCCTCTCAGGGAGATTATATTTATAGCATTCCACCCTGACACGACAACTACTCTGCGGTGTTCCGATTAGTTCCCCGATCAGTCCCGACTGGTTCCGTATGTGCCCACAATATGTTCTAGAACAAGACATAAGGAGAGCCTATGAAAACCGTTATATTTTATTCAAAAGTGCATTTTGCGATTAAAGTTGTTTAGAGATAGTCTTCATAAAATGGTCCAAACTGTAATGATTAAATGATTATGAGTGGATATTGTTTACATGTATTTTTTATATAGCAAAAACAACGCCTACACCCTTAGCCACACACACGACGAAGCCACCAACCACACCCTCTTCTTTACCCCTGTGTAAGTTTAGATATATATTTACCCCTTAATCTGCTGAATAATTAATTCGAGCTCATCCATCTATGAATACTAAATAACACTTTACCACCATGAATATTCATGTAAAATATAACGTCATAAATATTAATTGGATTCATTTTCATAATTCACTAATCAAACAGGAAACTTTGGCCACGGCAGAAACAAATAGAGCAGATCATGATCCAACGCTTCGTACAAGATCCGTCTGATCTGGGTCTACTCTGTTTTCAAAAGCATAGAAAAACGTTTTTACTGAGTAAATGGTTTATCACAAACTTGTGTTATAGTGTTTTTTTATGATAAAGCCCCTGGGTCAAAGGGCTTTGTTACAACCCGTTTTGTAGTAACGTTGCAAATTGTAGTAATTACTACAAAACGGGTTACTACACTTTGCGTGAAACCCTCCCAACCCGTTTTGTAGTAACGTTGCAAATTGTAGTAATTACTACAAAGTGGGTTGGTATGCAAAGTTCAATATGTAGTAAACTCCCATTACACCGAGCATGGTTGTGTGACTGCAACCAAATTTGGGGTGGTCCTTCATATTGACAATATCCGAGTGCACAGTAAAAATCTTTTCGATACCTTGCCTACTTAAGGAAATAGATCAAAAACAGTTTACTACATTTCGTATGGGACCTTGCGACCCGTTTTGTAGTAACGTTGCAAACTGTAGTAATTTCTACAAAGTGGGTTACTGCAGTTTGTTTAAAAACTTGACAACTCATTTTGTAGTAATTGTGCATAAATATGAAATTATATAATATAAAATGATTAAATATTATATAATATAATATATATAATATATAAAAAATTTTAATTTTTTTTTTATCAATTTAAATCAATATAATAAAATAATACGACTTTTTGGCAAATGTTCATAATATATAATATTATATAATATAATATATATTATTTTACTACAGTTTGTGTTAAAACTTCACAACTCATTTTGTAGTAATATTGCATGTGTATGAAATGATATCATATAAAATGATTAAATATTATATAATATTTTTTTTTTTTAAATTTTCATATTTTTTCTTATAATCGATTGGAAACAATACCATGAAATAAATTGACTCTTTGGCATATTTTTATAATATATAACATTATATAATATAATAAATAAAATTTTGTATTATGTATAATAATACTAATAACATATAACAAAATGTTATAAACAATAATTACATTGCTGAAAGTAGTAATTACTACAAAACGGGTTACTACACTTTGCGTGAAACCCTCCCAACCCGTTTTGTAGTAACGTTGCAAATTGTAGTAATTACTTCAAAGTGGGTTGGTATGCAAAGTTCAATATGTAGTAAACTCCCATTACACCGAGCATGGTTGTGTGACTGCAACCAAATTTGGGGTGGTCCTTCATATTGACAATATCCGAGTGCACAGTAAAAATCTTTTCGATACCTTGCCTACTTAAGGAAATAGATCAAAAACAGTTTACTACATTTCGTATGGGACCTTGCGACCCGTTTTGTAGTAACGTTGCAAACTGTAGTAATTTCTACAAAGTGGGTTACTGCAGTTTGTTTAAAAACTTGACAACTCATTTTGTAGTAATTGTGCATAAATATGAAATTATATAATATAAAATGATTAAATATTATATAATATAATATATATAATATATAAAAATTTTTTTTTTTTTTTTTATCAATTTAAATCAATATAATAAAATAATACGACTTTTTGGCAAATGTTCATAATATATAATATTATATAATATAATATATATTATTTTACTACAGTTTGTGTTAAAACTTCACAACTCATTTTGTAGTAATATTGCATGTGTATGAAATGATATCATATAAAATGATTAAATATTATATAATATTTTTTTTTTTTAAATTTTCATATTTTTTCTTATTATCGATTGGAAACAATACCATGAAATAAATTGACTCTTTGGCATATTTTTATAATATATAACATTATATAATATAATATATAAAATTTTGTATTATGTATAATAATACTAATAACATATAACAAAATGTTATAAACAATAATTACATTGCTGAAAGTAGTAATTACTACAAAACGGGTTACTACACTTTGCGTGAAACCCTCCCAACCCGTTTTGTAGTAACGTTGCAAATTGTAGTAATTACTTCAAAGTGGGTTGGTATGCAAAGTTCAATATGTAGTAAACTCCTATTACACCGAGCATGGTTGTGTGACTGCAACCAAATTTGGGGCGGTCCTTCATATTGACAATATCCGAGTGCACAGTAAAAATCTTTTCGATACCTTGCCTACTTTAGGAAATAGAGTCAAAAACAGTTTACTACATTTCGTATGGGACCTTGCGACCCGTTTTGTAGTAACGTTGCAAATTGTAGTAATTTCTACAAAGTGGGTTACTGCAGTTTGTTTAAAAACTTGACAACTCATTTTGTAGTAATTGTGCATAAATATGAAATTATATAATATAAAATGATTAAATATTAATTAATATATAATATCATATATATAATATATAATTTTTAAATTTTTTTTTTTTTATCAATTTAAATCAATATAATGAAATAAATGACTTTTTGGCATATGTTCATAATATATAATATTATATAATATAATATATATTATTTTACTACAGTTTGTGTTAAAACTTCACAACTCATTTTGTAGTAATAATGCATGTATATGAAATGATATCATATAAAATGATTAAATATTATATAATACTATATAATATATATTTTTTAAATTTTCATAATTTTTCTTATAATCGATTGGAAACAATACCATGAAATAAAATGACTTTTTGGAATATTTTTATAATATATAATATTATATAATATAATATATAAAATTTTGTATTATGTATAATAATACTAATAACATATAATAAAATGTTATAAACAATAATTACATCGCTGAAAGTAGTAATTACTACAAAAGGGGTTACTACACTTTGCGTGAAACCCTCCCAACCCGTTTTGTAGTAACGTTGCAAATTGTAGTAATTACTTCAAAGTGGGTTAGTATGCAAAGTTCAATATGTAGTAAACCCCTATTACACCGAGCATGGTTGTGTGACTGCAACCAAATTTGGGGTGGTCCTTGATATTGACAATATCCGAAAGCACAGTAAAAATCTTTTCGATACCTTGCCTACTTAAGGAAATAGAGTCAAAAACAGTTTACTACATTTCGTATGGGACCTTGCGACCCGTTTTGTAGTAACGTTGCATATTGTAGTAATTTCTACAAAGTGGGTTACTGCAGTTTGTTCAAAAACTTGACAACTCATTTTGTAGTAATTGTGCATAAATATGAAATTATATAATATAAAATGATTAAATATTATATAATATATAATATAAGATATATAATATATAATTTTTAATTTTTTTTTTTTTATCAATTTAAATCAATATAATGAAATAAATGACTTTTTGGCATATGTTCATAATATATAAAATTATATAATATAATATATATTATTTTACTACAGTTTGTGTTAAAACTTCACAACTCATTTTGTAGTAATATTGCATGTGTATGAAATGATATCATATAAAATGATTAAATATTATATAATATTATATAATATATATATTTTTTAAATTTTCATAATTTTTCTTATAATCGATTGGAAAAAATACTATGAAATAAAATGACTTTTTGGCATATTTTTATAATATATAATATTATATAATATAATATATAAAATTTTGTATTATGTATAATAATACTAATAACAAATAATAAAATGTTATAAACAATAATTACATCGCTGAAAGTAGTAATTACTACAAAACGGGTTACTACACTTTGCGTGAAACCCTCCCAACCCGTTTTGTGGTAACGTTGCAAATTGTAGTAATTACTACAAAGTGGGTTGGTATGCAAAGTTCAATATGTAGTAAACTCCTATTACACCGAGCATGGTTGTGTGACTGCAACCAAATTTGGGGTGGTCCTTCATATTGACAATATCCGAGTGCACAGTAAAAATCTTTTCGATACCTTGCCTACTTAAGGAAATAGAGTCAAAAACAGTTTACTACATTTCGTATGGGACCTTGCGACCCGTTTTGTAGTAACGTTGCAAACTGTAGTAATTTCTACAAAGTGGGTTACTGCAGTTTGTTTAAAAACTTGACAACTCATTTTGTAGTAATTGTGCATAAATATGAAATTATATAATATAAAATGATTAAATATTATATAATATATAATATCATATATATAATATATAATTTTTAAAAAAATTTTTTTTTATCAATTTAAATCAATATAATGAAATAAATGACTTTTTGGCATATGTTTATAATATATAATATAATATAATATAATATATTATTTTACTACAGTTTGTGTTAAAACTTCACAACTCATTTTGTAGTAATAATGCATGTATATGAAATGATATCATAAAAAATGATTAAATATTATATAATATTATATAATATATATATTTTTTAAGTTTTCATAATTTTTCTTATTATCGATTGGAAACAATACCATGAAATAAAATGACTTTTTGCATATTTTTATAATATATAATATTATATAATATAATATATAAAATTTTGTATTATGTATAATAATACTAATAACATATAATAAAATGTTATAAACAATAATTACATCGCTGAAAGTAGTAATTACTTCAAAAGGGGTTACTACACTTTGCGTGAAACCCTCCCAACCCGTTTTGTAGTAACGTTGCAAATTGTAGTTATTACTACAAAGTGGGTTAGTATGCAAAGTTCAATATGTAGTAAACTCCTATTACACCGAGCATGGTTGTGTGACTGCAACCAAATTTGGGGTGGTCCTTGATATTGACAATATCCGAGTGCACAGTAAAAATCTTTTCGATACCTTGCCTACTTAAGGAAATAGAGTCAAAAACAGTTAACTACATTTCGTATGGGACCTTACGATCCGTTTTGTAGTAACGTTGCAAATTGTAGTAATTACTACAAAGTGGGTTACTACAGTTTGAAAAAAACTTGGCAACTCATTTTGTAGTAATTGTGCATAAATATGAAATGATATAGTATAAAATGATTAAATATATATAATTTTTAAAAAAAAAATTTATACCATGAAATAAAATGACTTTTTGGCATATGTTCATAATATATAAAATTATATAATATAACATATAATATTTTACTACAGTTTGTGTTAAAACTTCACAACTCACTTTGTAGTACACTTGCATGTATATGAAATGATATCATTTAAAATGAAAAAATATCACATAATATTATACAATATTATATAATATATATATTTTTTTTTAATTTTACAGAAAAAAAAATTAATCGATAGGAAACAATACCATGAAATAAAATGACTTTTTGGCATATTTTCATAATATATAATATTATATAATATAATATATAATATTTTTCTACAGTTTGTGTTAAAACTTCACAACTCATTTTGTAGTAAACTTGCATGTATATGAAATGAAATGTACCAGCTGTCTGTTACAGAGTGCTTGGTTCATTAGTTAGGCATAGGGAAAACTTTAAAAATCTTCTTGCCAAAAACTGCATGTTCCAGAGCTTAGATATTTGGTGTATAGATTTACTTAGTATACCTTTATGAATTGTATTAATATCAATATTCTGAGGTTAAATTTGACCCTGCCATGTGGGTTATATTTTAAAATAGACTTCTACAGTATAAAGGTTACCCTTTGAACCACTAGCTAGCCAGCTAGTTATCTTGAGAGGTCAAGTTGAAGTTCACCTGCACTATACTCTAGTTGATGTCTGCTTCAGAATTATTGTCTGTTTGTTCACACTGTTTTTAATACATACCAATCTTTCAAATAACCCTCTTGTACAAACCACATAATCATGAAGTTACAAATGTATCAGATCAGAATCCAAACTGTGCTAATTTCAGTCAAGTCATGCTTAGCACTGATAGGGTTATAACACTGATTTTTGCAATTATCTGTTAGAATGTCTGCTGTCAATGGCACTCTGGTGAGCGATATCAGGGCCATCATCTCCCTCTTGTTCTCTCTTTATGTCTGTCTGTCTGTCTCTGTCTGTCTTTCTGTCTTTCTGTCTTTCTGCCACTGTCTGTCTGTCTGTCTATCTCTCTCTGTCTCTCTCTATCTCTGTCTGTCTCTGTCTGTCTGTCTGTCTGTCTCTGTCTCTGTCTCTGTCTCTCTCTCTCTCTCTCTGTCTCTCTCTCTCTCTCTCTCTGTCTCTCTCTCTCTCTCTCTGTCACACACACACACACGCACGCACGCAGGCACGCAATCTCCCTCTCTTTCTTAATGTCTATCTTCTTTAGGTGTCCCGTTTAGTGTGTGTGTCTCCTATAAATTATATGACATACAGACAGAATATTTTGTTAAAGTGTCATGCATCAATAAAGTTAGGTACATGTATATATATACATGTACATACACAAATCATCATTTTAAACTGACTTCCGGCCGTTTTAGACCAGCTTGGACATTATAAAACACATAGCCTCATTTAAAATATGTTCAGCTGAACACATATACATTTTTGAATATCCCGAACACATCAAATTACAATAGAAGAAAAATTATTCGCCGAAATTATGGGTAAAATTATGTGTAAAATGGCCGGGTAAGGCATGTTTAAGTATAATAAAAGGAACTGTCCCTCTAAAAAGGTATGCGTTTTGTTCCAGTTGCGTTTGCTTTGGTTCGTAGCATTTATAACAAGCTTTGCAAACATTCTGGATCCATATGAAACGCCGAGTAACTTGGCACTCATCAGGGTCAAATCTGTTTTTCACTCTGACATTTATTTTTGAATAGATATGGAAGGAAAAAATGAAGCAGGCGACAATATTTGCAGACATTAACCCCTTCAAAGCCATAAACGGGTCTGTAATATCATATGCAAAACAGTTTTGGATCCAGATGAGACGACGTGTAGCTCGGCCTCTCATCAGGATCCAAACTGTTTAACACACTGTTTATCTTTTTGCAAAGACATTGAACAAACGTCCATTCTTAAACTTTAAGCAGACGGAAATATAACGGCAATTCTCAAGCATTGAAACAGTTAATTGCTAAGAGTGCAAAAGGTAGTTGGAACACATAGTGACATGAAAATGACCCGCAGTTGACTGTAAATCAAGAGTGTTGTCTGCAGTAAAATGAAACATGGACATTTTGAATTTCGATCAAATATATGTGTGCCGACTGGAGATAATATATTACAATGCAGTAAATAATTACAATAAAATCAAATACTAGTTGGAATTTTCTATCACACGTTTCAATAAAAACTAATCTCGCAGTTAATCATGTGATCTTTCAAAACCTTACCAGGATGTCTGCTTTAGAATTGTCTTCTGCTTGAATTTCTAAAAGATCAGATTTAGGTATTTTGACCTAAGACAAAATTGTCACAAGTTGTAAGCAGCTTGGATCTTGGTCAGCCAGTCATTAATTTGGTATCAGATCTTGATCCAAACTATGTGTAAATTTCAGTTCAAGTCGTAATTCAGGTGAGAGATATAGGGCAAATGACCCCCTTGTCCTTATAAAACTTTGACTATAATGTCTTTACTATTAACCCATTTTGCCGTAGACTTTTTAAGACCCAAGCTCTTCGAATAAATATACCAAAAAAGATCATATAAAAGAGAAAAGAAAGCGTTTAGAATTTTGTAGTTTACATTATGAATTGACCATAACGCAGCATTTTAAATCTTTACTCCATGAATATGCCTTTCTATGCCTATGCAAACAGAGTAGACCCAGATCAGGCGACTCCCGTTTAAGCCGTCTGATCAGGGTCTACTCTGTTTATGATATACTTCATAACATATACCCCGTACTTCATTCTCAGTGTTGTTATACCTTCTGATCCTTCGAGATCATGAATTTCAGTACTTCTTGTTCTGAAAATTGAATAGCGCTTAAGCCGGTGCTAGGGGACGTGAGCAGTGTTGCACTTTCAATTACTGTTCATGAACAGACTCAATAAAACCGAGTCTGCAATTTTCTCTTTTTGTGTTGCAATCTTTGCTCTCGGGGATCACACCCTTTCAGAATTTATATTATCGATAATGATTCTACAGTTTCTGCAATGACCAAAAACGTTAGTGTGTCCATATGCTTTTACAACCATTAATATAACTAATATTCATGATTTCATTATTAGACCCCCACCATTTAGTAGTTGGGAGACTATAGCTTTTTCTCGATTCTGTCGGTCCGTCTGTCACGCTTCGCGTCTAGGCCATATCTCCTACAAGGTTATTTAAAGCTGGTTTGTGAAAATAAGAATTTTAAGTTTGTGTCGCATATTAACAAAGTAATGGACCTTGATTTTGTGAACATATTGAATTTTAACAACTTTAAAAGCATTTATCCTAGAAACAACATGACTCTTTGTGAGTATATTATTCAGGGCGTTCACTTGTGCATCTGACGAGTTTTCATCCAATCGCAATGAACATTGATGGAGTTATGGGCCTAGATTTTGTTGAAAATTTCTAAGACCCAGGAGAGTATTTGTCAATATTTCCAAACCACAGACTGGACCTGCATAACCCGCTTAATATCCCTTTACTCCATAAATACATCGTTCTACGCCTTTGCAAACAGAGTAGACCCAGTTTCTGCCATGGCCAAAACTTCCTGTGACCATATGCTATTTTAATAATAATTCTAATTACTTTTTATAATGCAATTATTTCTTACATGAATATTCATAGAGTTAAGGGTTAATGAATATTTAAGAAATGATAATTACGACTACATGCATAACTCTTTACTGGAGATAGACACACATCTATACCTTTGCAAATAGGATAGACCCAAACGAAACTATTAGATAGGAGTCTGCTGTTTGCGCATAAAATGATATAGATCGGGTTCTGTTGATATCTTGTCCACATGTCTTAATAAAACAACAGATAATTAGTATTCATAAAATTACTATATCTTACATGAATATTCATTGTCTTTTTATCTGGTGGAAATGCCCTGTCAAACCTTTTGCAATTATTTTAACTTTTTCAGTACTTGACAGAAGATACAATGTATTAGTCTTTTACATTATGACTATTTTATAAGAAATAATTATAATTGATATGGGTTATTATTTTGCCAAATACAAAACTATTCAAAGCTATATAGTCCAAGTAGCTAAAAAAGTGTGGACCCTGATCAGACGACTCCGAGGATCAAACAGGTATTATAGGGGCCACCGGATCTGGGTCTACTCTGAACAGTCGCTTTTGATCAGTTACTACATAAATACGAATTTGAGAACAGTAGACCCATAGCATATGGCTCTACTGTAGCAGCCGTCTCAAATCTGGGCCTGTTGTGTTTGCTTATGAAGTTACAATAGACTCTACAGTTTCTACAATACCAAAACATCCAGCTAGTGTACAGTTGCCATTGTAAATAGCCATTGTTTACACGGATATTCATGGATTATTTAAAATGTTCCTTCATATAAACGCATTTTCACGTATTTGCAAACAGATAAGACCCTGATCAAATGACTCCTGCTTGTTAATGAAAAATTATAGATCATTTTCTAAAATGCTACAATATTCCACCGTCCATATTTCATTATAGCTATTTGGTCAATGAATATTTATTAGGTATTTAGAATTGTTATAGATATAAACAAAATTGGAAAGGGTTAAGGTTTAAAAGGCAATTAGGACCGGCGAAAGGGGATAATAATTGGACACAGTGCTACACACGTTCATGCAAGTGAGCTTGGCATTACTTGCATTTTAAGTTTGTGTGATTACCCTTATTATTATATATTATATTATATATTATAAAAATATGCCAAAAAGTCATTTTATTTCATGGTATTGTTTCCTATCGATTATTAAAAATATTATAACAATTTAAAAAATATATAATATTATGTGATATTTTATCATTTTAAATGATATCATTTCATATACATGCAAGTTTACTACAAAGTGAGTTGTGAAGTCTTAACACAAACTGTAGTAAAATATTATATATTATATTATTAACATATGACAAAAGTCATTTTATTTCATGGTATTGTTTTATGTAGTTACAAACATTTTTTTTTAAAAATTATATATTATATTATATATTATATAATATTTAATCATTTTATATTATATCATTTCATATTTATGCACAATAACTACAAAATGATATTATATAATATTATATATTATGAACATATGCCAAAAAGTCATTTTATTTCATGGTATTGTTTTATGCGGTTAATTTTTTTTTAAATTATATATTATATATATTATATTATATAATATTTAATCATTTTATATTATATCATTTCATATTTATGCACAATTACTACAAATGAGTTGTCAAGTTTTTAAACAAACTGTAGTAACCCACTTTGTAATAATTACTACAATTTGCAACGTTACTACAAAACGGATCGTAAGGTCCCATACGAAATGTAGTTAACTGTTTTTGACTATATTTCATTAAGTAGGCAAGGTATCGAAAAGATTTTTACTGTGCACTCGGATATTGTCAATATGAAGGACCACCCCAAATTTGGTTGCAGTCACACAACCATGCTCGGTGTAATAGGAGTTTACTACATATTGAACTTTGCATATCAACCCACTTTGTAGTAATTACTACAATTTGCAACGTTACTACAAAATGGGTTGGGAGGGTTTCACGCAAAGTGTAGTAACCCGTTTTGTAGTAATTACTACATTCAGCGATGTAATTATTGTTTATAACATTTTATTATATGTTAAGAGTATTATTATACATAATACAAAATTTTATATATTATATTATATAATATTATTTATTATAAAAATATGCAAAAAAGTCATTTTATTTCATGGTATTGTTTCCAATCGATTATAAGAAAAATTATGAAAATTTAAAAAATATATATATTATATAATATTATATAATATTTAATCATTTTATATGATATCATTTCATATATATGCAATATTACTACAAAATGAGTTGTGAAGTTTTAACACAAACTGTGGTAAAATAATATATATTATATTATATAATATTATATATTATGAACATATGCCAAAAAGTCATTTTATTTCATTATTTTGATTTAAATTGATAAAAAAAATTTTATTTAAAAATTATATATTATATATATTATATTATATATTATATAATATTTAATCATTTTATATTATATAATTTCATATTTATGCACAATAACTACAAAATGAGTTGTCAAGTTTTTAAACAAACGGCAGTAACCCACTTTGTAGAAATTACTACAGTTTGCAACGTTACTACAAAACGGGTCGCAAGGTCCCATACGAAATGTAGTAAACTGTTTTTGACTCTATTTCCTTAAGTAGGCAAGGTATCGAAAAGATTTTTACTGTGCACTAGGATATTGTCAATATGAAGGACCGCCCCAAATTTGGTTGCAGTCACACAACCATGCTCGGTGTAATAGGAGTTTACTACATATTGAACTTTGCATACCAACCCACTTTGTAGTAATTACTACAATTTGCAACGTTACTACAAAACGGGTTGGGAGGGTTTCACGCAAAGTGTAGTAACCCGTTTGTAGTAATTACTACTTTCAGCGATGTAATTATTGTTTATAACATTTTATTATATGTTATTAGTATTATTATACATAATACAAAATTTTATATTATATTATATAATATTATATATTATAAAAATATGCAAAAAAGTCATTTTATTTCATGGTATTGTTTCCAATCGATTATAAGAAAAATTATGAAAATTTAAAAAATATATATATTATATAATATTATATAATATTTAATCATTTTATATGATATCATTTCATATACATGCATTATTACTACAAAATGAGTTGTGAAGTTTTAACACAAACTGTAGTAAAATAATTTATATTATATTATATAATATTATATATTATGAACATATGCCAAAAAGTCATTTATTTCATTATATTGATTTAAATTGATAAAAAAAAATTTAATTTTTTTTTATATATTATATATATGATATTATATATTATATAATATTTAATCATTTTATATTATACAATTTCATATTTATGCACAATTACTACAAAATGAGTTGTCAAGTTTTTAAACAAAATGCAGTAACCCACTTTGTAGAAATTACTACAGTTTGCAGCGTTACTACAAAACGGGTCGCAAGGTCCCATACGAAAGGTAGTAAACTGTTTTTGACTCTATTTCCTTAAGTAGGCAAGGTATCGAAAAGATTTTTACTGTGCACTCGGATAATGTCAATATCAAGGACCACCCCAAATTTGGTTGCAGTCACACAACCATGCTTGGTGTAATAGGAGTTTACTACATATTGAACTTTGCATACCAACCCACTTTGTAGTAATTACTACAATTTGCAACGTTACTACAAAACGGGTTGGGAGGGTTTCACGCAAAGTGTAGTAACCCGTTTTGTAGTAATTACTACTTTCAGCGATGTAATTATTGTTTATAACATTTTATTATATGTTATTAGTATTATTATACATAATACAAAATTTTATATATTATATTATATAATATTATATATTATAAAATATGCCAAAAAGTCATTTTATTTCATAGTATTGTTTCCAATCGATTATAAGAAAAATTATGAAAATTTAAAAAAATATATATTATATAATATTATATGATATCATTTCATACACATGCAATATTACTACAAAATGAGTAGTGAAGTTTTAACACAAACTGTAGTAAAATAATATATATTATATTATATAATATTATATATTATGAACATATGCCAAAAAGTCATTTTATTCCATGGTATTGTTTAAAATTGATAAAAAATTTTTTTTTAAAAATTATATATTATATATATAATATATATTATATAATATTTTATCATTTTATACTACATCATTTCATATTTATGCACAATTACTACAAAATGAGTTGTCAAGTTTTTAAACAAACTGCAGTAACCCACTTTGTAGAAATTACTACAATTTGCAACGTTACTACAAAACGGGTCGCAAGGTCCCATACGAAATGTAGTAAACTGTTTTTGACTTTATTTCCTTAAGTAGGCAAGGTATCGAAAAGATTTTTACTGTGCACTCGGATATTGTCAATATGAAGGACCACCCCAAATTTGGTTGCAGTCACACAACCATGCTCGGTGTAATAGGAGTTTACTACATATTGAACTTTGCATACCAACCCACTTTGTAGTAATTACTACAATTTGCAACGTTACTACAAAACGGGTTGGGAGGGTTTCACGCAAAGTGTAGTAACCCGTTTTGTAGTAATTACTACTTTCAGCGATGTAATTATTGTTTATAACATTTTGTTATATGTTATTAGTATTATTATACATAATACAAAATTTTATATATTATATTATATAATATTATATATTATAAAAATATGCCAAAAAGTCATTTTATTTCATGGTATTGTTTCCAATCGATTATAAGAAAAATTATGAAAATTTAAAAAATATATATATTATATAATATTATATAATATTATATAATATTTAATCATTTTTATGATATCATTTCATATGCATGCAATATTACTGCAAAATGAGTTGTGAAGTTTTAACACTAACTGTAGTAAAATAATATATTATATTATATAATATTATATATTATGAACATATGCCAAAAAGTCATTTTATTTCATGGTATTGTTAAAATTGATAAAAATTTTTTTTTTAAAAATTATATATTATATATATAATATTATATATCATATAATATTTTATCATTTTATACTATATCATTTCATATTTATGCACAATTACTACAAAATGAGTTGTCAAGTTTTTAAACAAACTGCAGTAACCCACTTTGTAGAAATTACTACAATTTGCAACGTTACTACAAAACGGGTCGCAAGGTCCCATACGAAATGTAGTAAACTGTTTTTGACTCTATTTCCTTAAGTAGGCAAGGTATCGAAAAGATTTTTACTGTGCACTCGGATATTGTCAATATGAAGGACCACCCCAAATTTGGTTGCAGTCACACAACCATGCTCGGTGTAATAGGAGTTTACTACATATTGAACTTTGCATACCAACCCACTTTGTAGTAATTACTACAATTTGCAACGTTACTACAAAACGGGTTGGGAGGGTTTCACGCAAAGTGTAGTAACCCGTTTTGTAGTAATTACTACAATTTGCAACGTTACTACAAAACGGGTTGTAACAGGGCTTCCCTAGAAACAAAATGATAATGGGTCTACACTGTTTGTAAAGGTCTTATAAACACTGTTCCCTCACATTAACTCATAGGCTATTTTTAGACCCAACCTCTTTGAATGTTATAATGTAAACTTTTCAAAAGAAGTTTTTGCTCTGACACTAACTGTAGAATCAGATTTATATAATGTCAAAAACAAACAGATATTGTCGTTGTGTTCTCTCAAATTTCAACAAATACATTTCAACCATGCTCTCCTATCAGGGAGATTCTATTTATAGCATTCCACCCTGACACCTCACTCCAGAGCGACAACTACTCTGCGGTGTTCCGATTAGTTCCCCGATCAGTCCCGACTGGTTCCGTATGTGCCCACAATATGTTCTAGAACAAGACATAAGGAGAGCCTATGAAAACCGTCATATTTTATTCAAAAGTGCATTTTGCGATAAAAGTTGTTTAGAGATAGTCTTCATAAAAGGGTCCAAAACTGTAATGATTAAATGATTATGAGTAGATATTGTTTACATGTATTTTTGTTTTATAGCAAAAACAACGCCTACACCCTTAGCCACACACACGACAAAGCCAACAACCACACACTCTTCTTTACCCCTGTGTAAGTTTAGAGATATATTTACCCCTTAATCTGCTGCATAATTAAATCGAGCTCCTCCCTCTATGAATATTAGATAACACTTTACCACCATGAATATTTATGTAGAAAATAATCACGTCATAAATATCAATTCAGATTCATTTTCATAATTCACTAATCAAACAGGAAACTTGGCCATGATAGAAACAAATAGGGCAGATCATGATCCATCGTTTTGTACAGGAACCGTCTGATCTGGGTCTACTCTGTTTGCAAAAACATGGAAAAAACGTATTTATGGAGTATATTTTATGGTTTATCACAAACTTGTGTAATATTGTTTTTATATGATAAAGCCCTTGGTCAAAGGGCTCCCCTAGAAACAAAATGATAATGGTCTACACCGTTTGTAAACGTCTTATAAACGCTGTTCCCTCACATTCAGGCTTAACGCTTTACGTCCTGAATATGTATGCAATTATTTCTTTAAGTATATGATATAATAAGTTTGGAAGTTAATTAGTAGGCAACTCGGCATGCTAATAATACATGTAGTTACATTTTTCATCTTGAAGTTTTGTCTGGCGGTGAAATTAGATACTGGTTCCATTAATAATTACATTTAAGTATTTCCCAGTGTAACTGTAAATTATCACTAACGTGAACACTAAAAAAGAATAATTCTGTTTTGTTTTACTCATTTCCTGATAGGCTATTTTAGATCCAGTTAGTTTGAATAAATCTACCAAAAGGAGCATTAACTACAGAAAAGGGGCACTTTAGAATCCTTTAGTTTAGAAACCTTTGTGATAAATAGAGCATATGCTCCTATGGAAAAGGGACATTTTAGAATCCTTTAGTTTAGAAACCTTTGTGATAAATAGAGCATTTGCTTCTATGGAGCAAATGCTATATTTATCACAACTGTTTCAAAAAGTGATTTTCACAGATGCGTCAAAAGGCGTCAATATGAGGGAATTTGTTAAACAGGTGGTAACGCAATATTGGACAAACGTTATGCAGAACACACCTATAAGAATATTCCTGTATTACTTCTGCCCTGCATTTAACACACACTTGATTTTACATGAGCACAATCATGATGAGACACCGAGTTAATTGGCGTCTCATATGGAACCAAACTGTCGACATAGGTTATCACAGAGACGACCTTGGCAGCGAAATATATGATCATGATTCTGTTTAGATTTCAACTCTTGTCAGCAATCTTCTACCATTGACGCCATCATCAATCACGTGACCAGCAATAGCACTGCTGTAATGCGTTGTCCTTCCGGAAGTATTGCTACCCCAGAGGCCTTCGTCCTGAGCCATTGCATCGTGACGTCACCAAGCACGTGGTTACAGGGAGCCAATGTAAACAATCGTTCTTGTTTTATAATGTGGTTTAGTCTTATCCTGCTGATCATGACTTGTGTCGCATTTGTAAACAGCTTTGATCTGGATGAGATACCGAGTTAATCGGCGCCGAGTTACTCGGCGTCTCATCTGGGTCAAAACTGTTTGCATATGTATTCATTCGTCCGCCCATAACAGGCTAAAGGTTAAAATAAGCATCAACAATATCTTTGAACAGGTATCTGTTTTATTGTACTTGTATACTGGTTTAAAACAGTGGATAAACAATGCCTTAACCGTTCGCTTGCTATTCACTTCAATATACCTACCTGTAAATAGGGAAGACCCCGATGAAACAGCTCCTACAGTAGCTGTCTCATCAGGGTCTGCACTATTTACAAGTTGATTGTGCAACCAGCACACTCCACAGCACTGATTGCACAGCGAAATACGTGTACACAGTGAGGATAGCAAAACAGGGCATGGGTAAAGTAGGGGAAATGTATTTTAAAATTCAGCAAGCGAATGGTTAATCAAGCAAAATTCAAAAGAAACCGAAGCAAAGCCATTTATTCGGTCATCTGATATGAGTAGATTATGTGTTACAGTAATAACTCGATATTACGTAATTGTAGTAACGAAAAATTTAGACAGGTAGACAGGTGGCTGTTTTACGCAGTGTGAACGCCAGGAAGAAATCTCCTAGAGGAGCTTTCCGTACGACTTACACCCCTCATTAGGCTGCCATATATCTTAAATATCAATAATTGTACGTATTTGAGTGTTCGAATAACCGAGTGTTCATCGTATGTACATAGCCATTTTTTGTTGTTTATTTTGTTGGTTTGTTTGCATCGGTGTTTCACGATGATTATATAATAACTCAGCCACATCGCTTTGTCCAGCTTATTACTAATGGAGGAAGATCCGGGAGTACATTGTATTATTTCGTGCGTTTTTCTTATTAACAACTACGTGCCCATATCATTCCACCTATACAAGCTCGTCAAATATTTTGACTGTTTTAATGTCAGTATTCAGTGGAACGTCTTACTGAAGACCATAGGACGGAAAGCATCGTACTATACGACGTCCGTAACATCCTGTTGCGAACGTCGTATGTTAGAACGTCCATGCTTATAAAGCTTTTAGTTGAGTCTGAGATCGTTCTCAAGCTTTTGATTGGTCAGATTTGAGCCTTTGGCTCAAATCTGACCAATCAAAAGCTTGGGAACTCAAATCTGACCAATCAAAAGCCTGAGAACGAAACTCAGACTCAACTAAAAGCTTTATAAGCATGGACCCAGATGTCCTACGAAGTTACCCTTGACCACATAACTACCAGGACACTTTTAACCCGTCTTACAGACAAATAAGCCAGGCTTAAATACAGTGCAGGTTGGCCAGTCTTCAAGTGACGGAACGAGATATAAACCATAAAAGATGTTCAAACTGCGGTGAAAGATATAGCTGTGTAAAACGATCATCATGAAAGCAGTGAAATTCACCCTTCATTTTCTGAATACTAGCTGAATGAAAATTGGTATCAAAATTTATAACGAAAGAAAATTATTGAAGAAATATGACAAACGGTGCGGACGCTGATTAATGGGCTCCCTCAGGAACCCTTTGTTCTGAGTCTACACTGTTTGCGAGGGTCTTATGTACTCATATCCCACAAAAGAAGGGTTGATTGTTGCATATGTGAATGTTCGATAATTTCGGATATCCTAGTAGTAGCAATGGTCGTAAATAAGGACCTATGCGTTGACGTCGTAGTGAGATCTTTCGTCATACGGCATCCTGTATGCCACCTAGGCACAATGACACTCAAGAGCAGTTATACGCCAAACGCATTTATTTTGTCAACCCAGATTTTTAAACCATTGACCTACTAAATGCGACTTGGCTAGTATTTGTACATAGCTCGGGTCAAGGTGAGACCTCGAGTAATGCAGTCGGTGTCACGTCAGGATCCAAGCTGCTTAACCCATTTGCACCCAGTGGATTCTTCCATGATTATATATTGGATTAGTCCATTTTTATCTAAGGTGTGCCTGGTCTAAAATTTCAATTTCGTTTTGTTTTATATTGAAATGTCTATCAGCAAACAGTGTAGACTCTGATCGGACGCCGCATTATGCGGCGTCTGATTAGAGTCTACACTGTTTGCCTATAACCCATATATGGGATCGTGGGAACAAATGGGTTAACACTCTGTCAGTAGTGTTTCAAAAGTTTGAACAAATTGGCAGTTAGTTACACATACTCCAGGTCAGAGTTTTGGCAGACGCCAATGTTTCCAACAGGACAATGGTTTTGATATTGCTTATATCACAGGTGATATTGCCTATTATCTCACAGGTGATGAAGTCATGCGCACAGATTCCTTTGTACACGCCCGTGACCACTTTCATCAACGGTCGCTACTCCTCGTCTGAAAGTTTGTCCGGCATTTTTGTCGGTTGTCTTGGTAACGGATTTCAGGTAATTTTTCAACCGGTTTGTTTTGAAGGTGATATATTTCAATATGTCGGCTTCGTATGGATCTTATCTGTTTGAATAAGTTAGCATAAATATGGGAAGCAAATTTAATGACAATATAACCCTTTACTAAATGAATATTCATGTAAAAAATATTGGTATCATGAATATCAATAGATTAATTGTTGATAGACAAAGGACAAAGTAGAAACTGTAGAATCAAATAAATATATATGTGTCATATCATAAGCAAATTGGGCAGACCCTGATCAGATGACTCCTTCAGGGGCCGTCTGATCTGGGTCTACTTTGGAAAGGCACAGAAATATTTATTCATGGAGTAAAGAGTTAACATAAAAATACCATCCTTTACGCATTTACGAACTCGTCAGACACATTCCTTTGTTTTATGTTTTTATGCAAGGACTGGATTAATGAATATTCATAATGGACGGAGTCTGGCATAACTATACAACACACCTGCCATAGAAGGGACATTTTAGCGATGGATATCCCTTTATGGAAGATGTGGAAGAGGCGTGTTAGTGGAGGATCCACACCAGTGTTCTACAGTGTTACACACCCCGTACAGTATATAATACCACTTTAACCATTCCCATCAAAGAAGCGAATATATGCGCCTTTTGCAAACAGAGAAGACCCAGGTTAGACAGCTCCTTAAGATCTGTCTGATCAGGGTCTGCTCTGTTTGTTGGCTTAATGGGCTGTTATTGATATCGTATGATGAGCATTATCAATCAGAGCAGATCATGAGTAGACTGCTCACAATGGAGTCGTCTGATCTAGGTCTATTCTGTTTGCAACACATTCCAAAAGGACGTCTCTTTCAGCTGAAGGAGCCAATCACTATGGAAATAATTCATTATTTCAGATAGCTGTTCAGCCATGTGACAGCGTACCTGTCGTAGAACACCTCGTGGTCGGAGGGGCGTCAACGAAGGACCCGCACATGTACTTTACAATACAGTAATGTCGGATCTACCTACAGTACAATTTGTAACCCTTTACCTTGTGAATATTAATGGCAGGTTCGACCAGTTATGAATACCAACCCTTTACCCTATGAATTGTTATGTCAGAAGAAAAAAAAATGGAATATATATTAATTAGTTGAATGTTAAAATGACATCCTTAACAATATCATGCATGTATCTATATTATTTCATAAGCAAACAGCTCAGACCTGATCAGACGAGTCCACAGCCGCCGTCTGATCTGGGTCTATTCAGCTTGCAAAGACGTAAAAAGTGTACGCATGGTTTTACCCATAGTGACGGTCTTTTGGCACCTCTGCAAACGTGACCTGTTGAAACCATTATGATAAACAGAACAAATACTCTATTTATCACAATGATTTCAATCTACAAATTCAAAAACTTTTATTTTCTCTAGTTAATGCTCCTTTTCGGTAGATTTATTCAAAGAGGTTGGATCTAAAAATAGCGTTTGAGGTAATGGTTTAAACAGTTAAGCGATACTTTGTTCTGTTGACATGAGCTATATTGTTGAATTACAACTATATATTTCTTTGATTGTTCATATTTATTCGTTCTCTGGTCCATTTAGTTGTATGAGTGTTCGTTTTGTTTTCTTTGTGTTCTTCTTGTTGCAATCTCAAGCAGATTTCATAAAAGCTTTCAATAAAACCGCTCAATATTTGGATGGTAAAACTATTTTTAACATAGATAATTCATTATTTGATATTGTACACCCATTGATAAAAGGGACAATATTTATTTTAATATTGTAAATTGTCTTTCATCTTGACGGAGATATTCCCCGTGATCCATCTTACGGAATTTACTTATCGCAACTTATTCGTTTCCCCGGAGCATGTACATCTGTTGACGATTTTAATAGTCCAAACCTCATTTTAACTAAAACACTACTTTCGCAAGGATAAAAGTATTATAAACTAAGACGTAAGTATAAGTGCAATTTTAAGGCGCTCCGGCGACACGGTATTTCACATCCAGAATAAATGATTTTGTGATTTACCAACGTCGTAAAATTATTGGACATTCCATTCTTCATACTTTGTCCGTCAATTACGTTAAAGCATTCATTCAACAGGGATATTATACTACAGGGATACCGCATGTCTGGCTGCCCATCCTATTACAAATGGCAACCACCCTTGCATCGTTTTATGCACACCGACAAAAAAGCCTTCTTATCCTTGTACTATGAAAAAGTCAAGCTGGAAAAGCCACACGAAAGACGCAACCATTAACAAAACATCGATAGAAAGCAAGTTATTCACAACAATAACACACACACATACACACACATAGACACAAACACACGAGATGAAAATTTTAAACATGAACAAACGCTCAAGTAAAAAGACACAAAGACACCAGATACACAAAAAGTGAGGGTGACAAAGAGAGTACCGCCTTAGAACGGTCAGTAGCAAAGCCGTTAGTGGGGAGTTTAACACCGTTTACTGACGTCCTAACCTCACACTTATCTCAAAGTGATCCTAGCTAAACAAGCATTTTACATAAACGTATCCTCTATCTATCTATCTTCTAGCAAAGACCAGGAAAAAGCGAATAAGTTGAGAAATTTATACCCCAAAAGATGAAGAAAGGGGCAATCTCCATCTAGAAAAAGAACAATTTTGAAATTAAAATCTTCTCTTTTATCGTTTAATTCAAATCTAAAAAGGAAGCCATTGTGTCAGATTGTTAAATACGAGGGCTGTTTGAAAAGTTTCGGGACAAGTGCAGTAAGTTTTTTATTTGTTAATATTTTTCTATGAAATTTTCATAAAAGATAGCTGTGACTGTATCCTATTGATTTATTGCCATAATTCAACTTAGGTACGTGCAAGATGCGAAATATTGTCAACATAGCAACGTCACATCGATGTGAGCGCGACACCCTGGTATACCTGGTGTCTTTATATAGGTCTGAAACACTCCAATTTTCTCGAAATATTCCCCAGCATACTTTATACACTTCTGGTGCCTTTTTACCCAAGAAGCGAAACAATTTTTGAAGTCTTCTGCTGGAAGTTTTCGAATGCGCTCTCTGACAACAATTGGCAGGGCATCTATGTCGTCCAAATGTCGGCCTCGCAAGTCACACTTGATTGTCGGGAATAACCAAAAATCGCACGGTCTAAGGTCTTGGGAGTATGGCAGGTGTGCAATTATGTCAAATATTCTCTCGGCAAGTACTTCCTTTGTTGCAGATACGATATGGGGCGTTGCATTGTCATGTTGCAGGTAGATTTTGCCATCATTTTCTGATCACTTCTTCCTCACAGCCCTGGTCAAAGCATGTTGTAGCACATGATACGTGATAATGAGTGCATAATTATATGCATCCATATCTATGCAACAATGAAATATTTTAATTATATATATCAAACATTTTTATATTCCAAGTACAGTAAGAACTATTTTAAATTCATATCATTAAAAAGACTTAACACCGTACCTTTGAGTAAAACTAAGCCATCACTGTCTTTGCATTGTGACCTCAATGTGCTCCGCTCAAGTCGACGTGATGTTGCTATGGTGACAATATATCGCGTGTTGCTTGTACCTACGTTAAGTTTAGAAAAATATCAACAAATTAAAAAATACAGCACTTGTCCCGAAACTTTTCGAACAACCACCATAGAAGAAATTGTAGTTTCAAAATAAGGATTATCCAAATTTAAAAACCGTCTAAATACCTAGAATTTTTATTAAAATCATTAACAATATCAGATTATGTATCAGGTTTTAAGTTTAGCATTTAATCCCTCTCAAAGCAATACAAAAACAAATATACAATAAGAGGGGCACAATTTGTTCCCATAGGTATACCAACAACTTGACGATACATGATATCACCATAGCGTACACATATGTTATATAAAATAAATGTAAGAGATTTACAAACATCAAGACAAGTCTACACTGTGTAATGTTTAACTTCTGAATTCGAAAAGAATGTACATCAAACAGTAAAGGGAGTATGTGAACGAGTTTACTTAACATCTCAACAGCATCGATCCTGTTATCAAGTTTTCTATTGAAAAAGAGGAAAATAGACCTTTAGCATTCCTTGACACCATCATAATCAGAAAGCCAGACGGAACCAAAGGATTAAACAAGTAAAAATGAAATCCGTTGACCAACTTATCACATCAAGTGTGGAGGACATAACAACCTGGCTTGCTCAAAAGACTATATTGGTGAGACGGAAATGACATTAAAAGCGCGATTTATCGAGCATCGTAGATCAAGCTACAGCACCAGAGAAGTGTCGCGTCACATACACAAAGACAGTCCTGGTCATGCTGTATCTTTGGACACCATACAAATTCCCGACCGGGAAGCAGTTAACTCCTTCCTAAAAACATCAACCTAATACAATCGTCAAAAAATTATTACATTATTTGATGCCTTGTCAACAGGAGCAAGAACATAATTTGATAGAAAGTTCGAAATGTTTTCTTCAAATATCGAAATGTAACTATAGGCCGATGTGAAATAGCTGGTATTTTGATTTGTAAAAACCAATACGCGTATCAATAATGTCAAAAATACGTTTCCTCCAATCCGAAAGGGCATTAACATCAGCATGTTCTCGTCGACACCAGTTGATGCAGAATTCTTGAACAGCTTCCGCAATATGAGTCAAAGACAAAGGCATAAGTCAATAACGGAAGGTAACCTATATTTAGGTCCTTTGGTTAGGAGGGTCCTGAGACGTTTTTCTCACATACCTTCCCTTATCTCCGAGTTAGAAGAAAAGGTTAAGATTTCCTTATCTGTAACACGTGTAAGATCACTTTAGAACGTATGACGTCATATATGACGTCAAGCCACGGACACCTATGTTTACATGTCAGTTAAACGGCGACAATACACTTTTTTGATATGTGAGAAAAAGAATCTGATGCTCGTTGTCTTTTAAGATCACATGTTCCTAAACTCACCAAGAAAATGTTATTAAGCTCGCCAAGGCTAGCTTAATGACATTTTCTTAGGCTCGTTTAGGAACATGTGATCTTAAAAGACAACTCGCAACAGATCCTCTATATCTCTTATAATATCAAAATTACCAGTAATGACATGACCAACTGGTTTATAACAAAAGCTTGAAGTGCTACTGTCTCAAGAAGTAGGGGTATTAACATCAATATCAAAGTCAGAGACAATTTTATTGTAATTGAAAATAACGTTCCGTAAAGGTTTATTATATATAACAGGTGATAGGTAATTCAGAGTTTACGAAATAGTTTGGAATAGTATCGATTACATTATTGTTGCGAATTATAATTTGAACATAAAAAAACTAGCGATAGGTAGATCGAAATTGGTTGTAGATTAGTCGGAGAGAAGATACGTTTATTTACACTGTTTTTTTAGAGTGGGGATGGAATAAGTGTGAGGTTGGTCGCACCTAAACTAGTTTGAACTCCAAGTGACACTTGTTTCTAACAGTTCTAGGGCGGTACTTCCACCTTTACCCTAATTTATATATGTTATGTCATTGTGCATATTTTGTCGTTATATAAGCACGTACATTTGCTGTTCTTTTTCATGATAACGTTCGGTTGAGTGTGTGTTTTATGTGTGGCGTTTCCTGCATGACACATTTACTACAGTAAAACCTCTCTATAACGTACACTAAATTACATCAAGTATTTTGTGTTAAAGGCAGGTGGATGCTTAAAGCAAGATGAAAGTAAAACAGAACGCTCCTATAGGAGCGTCCTGTTTTACGTTCACCTTGCTTTAAGCAACCACCTGTCCAACATATCAACTAATTAATACAATTTAGATGTTTTACTGTATTTTTGTACGAAGTGCCGTTTGCTTGTTTATTTGTTCGATGTATCATGATTATGTTTCTTTGTTTGTTTGTCTGTTTGTTTGTTGATTCATTCGTTCGCTCGTTTGTTCATTCATGTGAATGCGATTCAGAACTCTTACGTCAATAGATAGTAACGGTCTACAGGGGGGTAATACAAATTACTCAAAAGAAAGATTTTAAGAGTTGCTTCCCTTAGACCAAAGAATGTATAAATACTATATTCTTACACTGTGTTGATAAAAAAATAAGGTAAACATTATTATCATTACTCATCCTTCGATATTATATTATTATTATTCCAACTCTATTATCACTAAGCAATGTCAGATACAGTATTTATGCAGTCTATTGTCTAAGGGAAGCAACTCTTGCAATGCGTCTTTTTAGTGCAGTACTATTACTTTTCCTTAGGCCGTACATACCAGATTACGGTCACCCACTAATTTCTAATGCATGGATGATCCAATAAAATATCAAACGAACAAGCCAATGAATAAATGAACGAAAACAATCATAGAAGCAAACAAAGAAACAAAGAAAGTGGGAACGAAAACTAGAAAGAAAGAAAAAGGAAAGAAGAAATGACGTTAATCAAACAAACAAACGATGCAAATAATACATCGACAAAACAATATATCCAACAAATAAACAAACGAGCAAATAATACATCGACAAAACAATATATCAAACAAATAAACAAACGAGCAACCCGTATGTCGAATGAATACAAATGAACAGACGAGAGAAGAAATAGATATACACAATAAAAACCTATGCTAGTTTTATTTCAACAATAAAGCCCAAATCAACAAAACAAAATAGCGCTTATGTTTTAACACTTTACCTCACGAAGATGCATTTTCACGTCTTTTCAAACAAAATAGACCAGAACAGACGGAGCCTGTGGGAACCGTCTGATCAGGTATACGCTGTTTGTTTATGAAATGATATAGATGTTAGCCCGCAGCTTCCTGTCATGGTATTGTTAATGATGTCATTATTAATCGACTGCCTCATAGGCTATTTTTAGACACAACCTCTTTGAATAAATCTACCGAAAAGGAGCATTAACAAGAGAAAAGGACAAATTTAGAATGTTGTAGTTTGAAACCATTGTGATAAAAGGAGCATTAGTTTGTGCTTCCTATAGGAGCAATTGCTCTATTTATCAAAATAGTTTCACACAGCGACTTTTACAGAGTCGTCAAAAGTCGTCAATATAAGAGAATGGGTTAAGATTGACATTAAGATTAATGGATTAATGTTCATAATTGGTCGAGCCTGCAATGAATATTCATTAGCTAAAGGGTTAAAATATGTACTGCAGGTAGATATGACATTACTGTATAGTAAAATACACGTGTGGATCCTTTGTAAACGCCCCTCCGACAATGACGTGTTCTACCGCAGGTACGCTGTCACATCGCTGAACACCGAACTGAAAAAAGACATATTTCCCATAGTCAATAGCACGGACCATTTTGCTGAAAGATACACCTTTCGGTATACTTTGCAAACAAAATAGATCAGATCAGACGGCTCCAGTAGGTGTGGTCTAATCAGGATCTGCTTTGTTTTATAATGATCATTTTACGGTTTTCTTCTTGACCAACATTCCACTATTATTAAGACATTACTTATGTAATGAACAGAGGTCCAACTCAGATGTGTGAATTGAATCTTTCGCTGTCAGGACCTCATATGTGATTACCTATACAAACAATTTGGATCCAGATGAGACGCCGAGGACAAAATGAAGAAAAACATTAAACAATGAAAATTGTACCAGACAGCAAAGCTTGTAGACGACAAAATGTGGCAGAGAAAGATTTAAAACATTTTAACCCATCTGTTCCCACGATCACATATCATAGGCAAACTGTAGACTCTGATCGGACGCCGCATAATGCGGCGTCTGATCAGAGTCTACAATGTTTGCTGATAGGAATTTCAATATAAAACAAAAGGAAATTGAAATTTTAGGCCAGGCACCCCTTAGATAAAATGGACTAATTCAATTTATAAATATGGAAGAATCCACTGGGCGCAAATGGGTTAACATGTTCACCAAACCCTATAATGTGACCATAATCTAGAGACGTCTCGATGAGACGACTCTAAAGACTGGTCACAACACAGGGTTTGGTGGAGAAATGCCGTACTTAACCCTTCGCTTGCTGAATTTTAAAATACATTTCTCCTTCTTTACCCATGCCTTGTTGTATATTTACATATATCTTCACTGTGTGTACAAGTATTTTGCTGTGCAATCACTGCTGTGGAGTGCACTGGTTGCACAATCAACTTGTAAATAGTGCAGACCCTGATGAGACAGCTCCTGCAGGAGCTGTCTCATCTGGGTCTTCACTATTTACAGGTAGGTATATTGACGTGAATAGCAAGCGAAGGGTTAAGTACGCACGTTTATCTGTTGCTCTGAATGAATATGTATGAGTATGAGTATGAATATGAGTATGAGTATGAGTATGAATATGAGTATGAGTATGAGTATGTATGAATTGATGAGTTATTACTTAAATATTCACGAGGAGAATGGTTAAGGCGTGTAGAACCGAACAGAACAGAACAAAAGTTTATTTAGACTAGTACATAATACATCATCATTACAAAACTATATGCAACTATTATAACTGTCATATAATATATTTCTTTTCAACTAAAATACGTGCATTGTAGTTTGACAAGTGTTATGAGTTACTGAAATCTTAAATACTTCTTATAGCATGTTATATAATATTTTGCAACTAACGGAGTGTAAAAGACAAATATATAGAGAATAACCTGTCACTGACGGATATGTTAAAGTTTATCCGGTGAGGGTAGAAAATCGAAGGGCGAGCCTTGGCGACATATCTCGTCAAGTGACAGGTTATCCTATTTATCCTGTCACCAAATAACGAACACATATTTTACAGTAATGTGGTTTAAAAATTTCAATAAATAAAACGAAAAAAAATATTAATTTTCTTAGCACTTTTTCGATACTATATAGTTTGTTTCTATAACTAGAATTGTGACCGAATAGAATACTGTGACCCAACTACTGCTTTATAGAAAAATAGTCCCCCCATTTATTGTTTACATAATCGCAAAAAGATGAATAAAGACTGCAAAAAGAAATATGATGCTAAAATATCGATATTCTTAATCGAATTATTCCTTAGCGATAACATGTAAAATTACAAAGATCCGCACATGTTAAATTAACGTAGGTGAGATGATCAGAAGTCATCGTTGCTGGCGAAAGCACAATTTTTCAAACAAACTCATTTTGGAGTTACACAGCATTCGTGGACTTTGTTGTAGATCTGCTTTCTTAACAACTAGTTTGTCTTGCGATGCAATTAACTGTATTAAACGTAACATTTGGATTTGTAACTGATAGAATTAGAATTCGTGTCGACATGGAATTTGAAAAAACATCGATTGGTGCTTGAGATTGGAAATTAAAACATTTGAAAAGTCCAAAGGACGTCGGAATAAGACATTTTGCTGATAAGTGGCAGGTAACAAGACTCTGTCGGTGTCTATGTCTCTCTGTATCTGTATCTCTCTGTCTATATGCCTCTCTCTATATGTCTGTCTCTCTCTGTCTCTCCTTCTCTGTCTGTATGTCAGTCTCTGTCTCTGTCTGTCTCTGCCTGTCTGTCTCTGTTTGTCCCTCTCTCTGTCTCTCTCCGTCTCTGTCTGTCTGTCTGTCTCTCTCTCTCTGTGAAAATAACGGGGAACTTCCTTTAACCCAGCTTTCAGTTCCCATCTGCCCAGCTTTCAGTACTCATCTGTCTGCCTACCAAATCTTGGAACTCTTTCATCCTCGAAAATAGACACCCACGGTCCCGTCAGAATATGAAAGCATTTATAAAAGAAATCAACTGAAAATCATTTTTATGTCTGTATTCGAATCAATCAATATCAAATATCCATATTAAAATGCCTTTTTAACCCATTCCTCCATAGGCTATTGTTAGACCCAACCTCTTTGAATGAATCTACCGAAAAGGAGCATTTAGTAGAGAAAAGGAAAATTTTAGAATTTGAAGTTTGAGACAATTGTGATAAATAGAGCATTTGCTCCTACAGGAGCAAATGCTCTATTTATCACAATGGTTTCATTATCTTTAAAGTGACTTTTATAGAGGCGTAAAAAGGATTAAACAACCATTTCCTCCTTCATCTATATAAATATGAAAAATATTCAAACAGGGAGAGCCACACACGAAATGACACCGCACCAAACATCATCTAACAAGAAACGGTAAAGCGACAAGACAAAACATAACAGGACGCATATTAAGACGAAACACATTAAAGTCGGTGTAGTTCGTGAGCGTTCAAAATGTCAACAAATCCGTGTTATCGGTGCTAATTACACAATCAATTACTCGCTACATGTTGCTTCTTTCGACTTTGTTTCTGCGTGATGACTGATTTGATAGTTCATATTGTGTTATAGACAAATATGAGAGCTATATGAAATTACGCAATTTATCGCGATTTTGAGCAATATTATGACTTTAAGCATATTGAAGGCGTCTTTAAAAATTCTGCATTAATAAGCACCACTAATAAATATTTGCTGATTAATGCTGTTGAATATTAATTAATGACAGAACAAAGAAAGCTGAAAGTAAAGCAGAAAGATCCCCAACCAACTTTCTGTTTTACTTTCCTCGATATTTTGTTTTAAGTGTAACAGCGATGCTGTTATGTATATAAGCCCTATTATATAAACTCTCCTTTCCAGGGAGTTAACTCTTTGGCGACGTGGTTAATGTGCTTGGAAATGTTGCAAAGTTAAGCAACAGTATGTGCGGCATCTGGCTGGATGGGTGACCGCAAGGGATTGTAGATGGTGCACGTTACATAGACATTAATTACCCTGCTTTATTATTTAGATGGATGTTATATGTTATTTGCACATAGTATATACATACATGTGATTTGCACTTTTGACTATGGAGGAAAGGTTTAAGCAATTCAGTAACATTTAATTCCACATGATGACCCTTTGCAGAAAATAGAAAATTTAACATGAAATCAAGTTACTTCTTAACCTACTTAATGTTAAGGTTTAAGCTGGTGATATTTACTGTGACGCCTGCAAATATTGACATTGAATCATTGCTTTTGAAGTTTACAGTGCTTGCTTTTTTATTATTTACAATTTCAGATTCGATGACTGACCGGACCCTAGTGTCATCACGTGGTATCTGCTCTGAGTTTACACTGTTTGGTCCGGGTCTACATTGATCATAGATGTGCGATCTGATCTGGATATACACTGATCATAGATGTGGTATTTGATCTAGGTCTACACTGATCATAGATGTGTTGTCCGATCTGGGTCTACAGTTTGATCTGGGTCTACTTTAATCATAGATGTGATCTCTGACCTGGGTCTACACTGTTGGATGTTGGTCTTTACTGTTTGATCTGGATCTACACTGCCTGATCTGGATCTACACTGATCTGGGTCAAGATCTAAGACCCCCTTTCCCAGACAGTGTCTCAAACGTTAGTACAACATTACACGTATAATTATGTACATGTATTCTCATAGACATGACTACATTGGTTTCCATTGGAAAAATAAATTAGCTCAATAACAATTCTGGATTACGGATTCAGTTAAGTAGACTGTATGTGACATATGGATTCTCATAGTCTTAATCATGTTGTGCAACAGAACAAATACTGCTATTCTCAGTACAAAAGAAAGAGAAAGATCTGTGTCATATTTTCTCTCTATCATTGTCCCTTTGTATCTGTACTGTGTAAACTTTGGCGAGACAAAACGATGATGTCATTTATCATTTGATGTGTCCAAATAAAATGGGTCAAACTAGTTCCGTACGATAAGGAACCTTTGACTGGATATCAAATTTTGGTACCGAGCTTCATTGCCTATAGTATTCAGGAAAATGGAAACTGCACTTCATATAAGGAAAGTGGTAGGATAACAAAACAAATATCGACAAACGTCACAGGCAAAACTGCAATCAGAGGATCCTAATAAAGTCCCCGTCCTGGATCATATAGTAGCTCAATGCAGGACGATAGATAACGAAAGCTTCTATATATTTCGTTGTATTGTCTGTGTTAAGCAGCTCAAGGCTTACGAACAGTGTAGTTCAAGATTAGGAGCCATCTGATCACTGTTTGTCATTTAAAATCCTCTCACTAGCACCTTTATAGTGTATGGACTTTACAGAAAATTCAGCACTACAAGAGTTAGAGAAATACATACTTTAAGCTATAAAATCCCATAAGCAATCAGAGTAGACCCTGAACATATACCTCCTTCATGAACTGTCTGATATGGTCTACGCTGTTTCAAAAGACACTAACATTCGTTTCTTTGACGCAAAAGGTGGACGTGAAGCACAGGTGTGGGTCAATCGCTAACACCCGCTTCTACGATGAGAGACCCATCGCGAACACGTCCCTTCCACGAAGGGGGTGGGGTCCGTCGCTAACACTCACTTCCACGATGGGGATCCATCGCTTACATGCCCCTTCCACGAAGTGGGTCATCGCTTACACGCCTATTCCATGAAGGTGATCCATCACTAACATGCCCATTTCACGAAGGGGGTCAGTCACTAGCACACTCCTTATACGGGAGGGAGAATGCATCGCTAAAACACCCCTTCTGTGGCACGCGTGTTCTTTAATCGGTGATAATCTAACTGAACAGTTAACGTGTCGAATAAATATGTCAGACTCAACCAGTTATAAATATGCATAAACTATTAAACAAGGGAATGTACAGCCATGCCATAAGATAGATCATATGTAACGTATAAGCAAAACGTGCAGTCTCTGATCAGACAGCTCCTACCGGAACCGTTTGATCTGAGTTTGTTGAATTTGTATGTAAAGGCGTAAAAGATGGTAGGTTGGATGTTTAGTTGTCCTTACGTTTGTTTCTCATTATACAATAATCAATACCTGTTTACACGGTAGTGAAATCTTTATGCTAACTTATTCAAACATATGGAATCAATACGAAGCCGATATATGTATCACCGTCCAAAAAATCCCGTAAAATTACCTGAAATCCGTTACCAAGACAACCGAGAAAAATGCCAGACAAACTTCCGGATGAGGAGTAGCGACCGTTGATGAAAGTGGCCACGGGCGTGTACAAAGGAATCTTAGCGCACGACTTCATCACCTGTGAAAAAGGCAATATCACCTGTGAGAGAGGCAAATATCTATACCATTGTCCTGTTGTAAATATTGACGCTTGTTCAAACTCAGTTCTGGAGTATTTGTCACCTACTTCTGATTTGTTCAAACTCTTGAGACACTACTGGCCGAGTATGAACCCTTTCCTTCATATAAACGGGGTTTCCCGCATCTGCAAACAGAGTAGACCAAGATGAGACGGCTCCTATAGGAGCCGTCTGATTAGAGTCTGCTTTGTTTGCTAACGGAATTTGATAGTTCTGTTTCTTTACTTTCTAAAATATATGCAATGTTCCACCTTCCATATTTCATTATAACTATTTTGTCCATGAATATTTAGTAGGTATTGCAATAATATTTGGAATAAACATAGAACAGGGAAAGGATTAAACAGCTTGAATCCTGATATGACACCGACCAAGTTACTCGACGTCTTATCTGGACCTGAGCTATATACAAATGTCAGCCAAATGGCGTTTAGCTAGACAAAGGTTTAACTCGTTCGGCGCCAAAATTCTAATTGTCGTCTGCAATCCAAGTTTGTTAAATCATTCAGTAAAATAAGGGAGTGAGATAAATAAATGCAAATTTTAAAGGAATAAAGCACATACCGGTATATAGAAATAGAGAGTGAGACAAATAGTGAAGTCCCTGATCAGACATCGCCTTGAAAAAGGCGGCGTCTGATCTGGGACTGCACTATTTGTCGTGGTGCATTTATGCGACTGCGGCGGTGAAATGGTTAAAAACCGATTTGATAAAACAAATTGAAACGTTGAATTTTCAAATGGACTACACCAGAAATCAAATAGGTCAAACTTATGGTGGATATTAAGGGCTTTTTCAAAAGAAAAGTGCAACATGACAAACAGTGTTAGACCCTGATGAAAGGGCTTCATTGGAAGCCCTTTCATCTGGGTCTTCACTTTTTGAAAACGACATTAGTCATCCATGTCCCGTACTGTATGAGTTAACTGCTCTTGAGAGTCATTTTGTTCTAGATGGCATACAGGGTTCTGTCTGACTAAAGTTAAGGCACACATCCTTGTTTACAACAGGATTCTAATCGTAAAGCCAAACTTATCGGACATTCTAGAATGCAACAGTTAACTCTTAATTTCGGAGAAATAAGTATTTAAGACATTGCAAGCAGTGTAGACCCGGATAAAGCTTTCGTGATAAATTTTGATACAAATTTGTTTGAATAATATTCAGAAAATGAAGAGCCAATTTTTAATTGTTGAGCAGATTAAAGGTTAAAACCATTCGTTTCTGCTTACAAGACAGTTAATCAGTCGTTCGTTTTACCAATCCATATTTACGACCGCAGTTGGAACATCTTTTATCGTTTTGTGTCTCCCCCCCCCCCCCCCTAAAAGACGTGCCAACCCGTCCTGTAATAAAGTATGTTTATTTGCACTAATGACGGGTTAACCCACCCAGTGACCATTTCACATACATAGTTTTGTTTTTAAAAGTGTCATTGCAGTAAAATGATCAAAAATAATTTCGTATAATTGAACTTATCGTTCGTTCTGACTACAATAGGACGTTGCGATAGCCATATGTCAGAACGTACGACGATTTGCGTTCTACAATCTAAAGTAAGACGTGTCGCTGAATAATGACATTTAGCACTCAATATTTTTCGAGCTTATACAAGTTACACGTACGTAGGTATTGGCAAAATATAGGCACGTAGGTGTTGACAAGATTCAAGCACATTGGTGTTGACAAAATACTCGCTCATATGTCCAGCAGATGATGACGAGTTACATTCATGTAGATGTTGATATGGTACACAAATATTATGACATACATGTGATACACGATACAAGAAACACGCATATGACAACTTATATCCACATCTGAACTGACAAAATACACGATCGTAGAAGTTGACAAAATACACGCTCGCATATGTTGACAAAATACACAACTACGAGGGGTGTTCCATTAATAATGTCATCTTTGCTTTATTTCGCGGAAATCGTGCAATTCATGCACAAAACCACCTCGTGTCGATTGAGTGATCACTGGCTCGTGGCACAGGTAAATATCTCGTCCACACGTTCACTTGCCTCGGTACAGTGTACATCGTTTCATAGCCTATTCGTTAGACTATACACAAAATGACAGGAAAACGAGCTGAAAATGTTCTTGAAATTAGGGCCTATATAAAAGGTAGGTCATTACTCGGTATAAAGGCTGTAGATATTCACCGCGAGGTGTGTGACATTTATAGGGCGGGCCAAATGTCCCACAGGACTGTTTGTAGTAGGGTAGCTAAATTTAGTGCTGGACAGCAGCAACTGAAAGATGCTGCTCGCCCAGGTCGTCCTGCAACAACTACGACCAAAGGTAACATAGAAAAAAATCCGAAATATCCTCAAAACTGATGCTCGATTCACCGTAAGACAATTGGCTCGAATGACAAACTTGTCGTTAGCAAGAGTTCATGCAATTTTGAAGAAACACCTAAAAGTTAGAATGATAAATGCAAGATGGATACCCTATTTGTTAACGGATGAGCAAAAGAAGACGCGCGTAACAATGGCAAAAAAACTTCTCAAAATGTACCCAAAAAATAGTAAAAAAGCTTTTGACATTATAGTCACTGGTGATGAGACCTGGGTGTATTATTTTGAACCAAAGCGGAAGGTTTCCAACCGAATATGGGCCACTAAAAATGCCAGACGCCCAAATATTGCCAAACGAATACGAACGGTAAAGAACAGTATCTCTTCTTATCTCAGGTAGACGCAACAATATCCCCCACCCTTCTCTATCGATGTCGAACCAAGATATCTCCGAGGTTCAGTCTCACAAACACTTAGGCGTTCTTCTATCTAACAATGGAAGCTGGCAATCTCACATCGAGTATATAAAATCGAAAGGATGGCCACGTATAAATATTATGAGAAAATTAAAATTTGTTCTCGACAGGAAACCCTTAGAAAGAGTATATTTTTGTTTTATTAGACCGATTCTTGAATATGCCGATGTTACGTGGGATAATTGCACAATAAACCAAAAGGAAGAACTTGAAAAGATACAGCGAGAGGCAGCTAGAATTGTGACTGGCACAACTAACCCTATATCGATTAGAGAATTATAGACAGAAACGGGATGGGAGACGCTTGAATCTAGACGACAGAAGCACAAACTAGTTCTGTTTTACAAAATGGTACATCACTTAACACCAGCATATTTGTCATCATTGATTCCATCTCAAGTCAGGGAATTCTCACAATATAGTTTACGGAATTCCGGTAATCGCCGAATTCCATTCTCTCGAACTAAACTCTATGCTGAGTCGTTTCTTCCTTCCGTAATAAATTTGTGGAACTCATTGCCTCAAGATATTAAAAGCTCTGGGTCTGTAAATAGTTTTAAAAATTCGTTAGATAAACGTAGAACGCCAGAACCACCTTCCTTCTATAGGTGTGGAAGTCGAAAAGGTCAGGTATTACACACCCGCTTGCGAACAAACTGCAGTTCGCTAAACCTTGTGTTGTTTCAGAAAAACCTAGTAGATTCTCCTCTTTGTCGTTGCGGCAACGTCGAAAGTACTGAATATTATCTACTTTCATGTCCACTGTACAATGAAGTTCGGGTTGAACTATTTAACAACATCAACCATATTTGTAGACCAGACTCAAAAAGCATGCTATTCGGAGATCCTACACTGCCAATTGAAACGAATACTCAAATATTTTCTGCAGTTCATCAGTACATTGTAAAAACCAAACGGTTCATGTCTTAATGCAATTATTATGTCAGGAACTCCATGTATAAATATATAAGTAGATCTGCATCTACTCAGACACGGTAATTTAATACTAGCACGACATGTTCTATATCCGCCACGGACTTTCGCTTCTCGTTGACTCGTTCTAATCATTTTATACTGTACCTCTCACTTTCACGTCTCTTTTCCTTCTCAATTCAGCAAGTTGATATTTCAAGCATCCATTCATTTTGAAAAGTTTGTAGTTTTCATGTATTACTAATGTTTACCATTTGTTGTGATGAGCAACTGCTTTTGTACTGTACTATATACATGTACTAAGGAGAAGAATTTAATAAACTAATAGCTTCCATTACAATCCTAATTAGACTTGTAACAACATACTGCATGTTTAGTTGTGAACCCTTTTACAGTTGGCAATCACGCTGGCCTCTTTGCATGTACGCCGACAAGAAAGGTTTAGTACTCTATGAAGGCGACCTCTTAAATCCAGAAATGGAAGGAGAACGTCGGATATCTGTACTAATTCATTTTTGTCGTACCCTTTATTACTTTTCTACAGTTACTCTGTTTGCAGCTCAATCATTGAGTACACTAGCGATATGGTGGATACAGTATGTTCAATTAAATGTTTTTTCGTTATACATGCACTTTACCACTGTATTTGCCGTCGCGGTTGTTGTAGATTAGTCGGAGAGGGAATACGTTTATTTACACTGTGTGTCTTTTAGGGTGGGGATGGAATAAGAATGAAGTTGGGCGCCCATAAACCGGTTTAACACCCCAGTGACTTTTGTCAATGACCGTTCCAAGGCGGTACTTCCATCTTCCTCCTATTGTATGTTTGTTCTGTCTTTGTGCGTTTCTTGTTGTTTTTTCTACTTATGTACATTTGCTGTTTCCTTGTGTTTCTGTTCGGGCGAGTGTTTGTTCTGTATGTGGTGTTTCCTGCATGACTCATTTTTGTACTTTTTTGTGTATATTTATGCATGTTGTAAATTGCAAAAAAAAATATGTTTAAACCAAAGAAGGCATTGTATGCTATTTTTTCACTAATAAGGGTCCAGCTATTCAAATCCCGGTGCCAAAAGGCAGGACGGTCACAGGCAATTTCTATAAAAACGTTGTTCTGAGAAAATTGAAGAACTACTACAAAAGTAGCCACCCCAAAACAGGACTTAAGTATGTCCGACTTTTGCGTGATAATGCACCCGCTCACAAGGCACGTATTGTGACTGACCTTTTGGAGTCAGAGAAGGTTACCGTCCTTCCGCACCCTCCGTATTCGCCAGAATTGGCCCCCTGCGACTATTTTCTCTTTCCAAAACTTAAATATCATTTATCTGGAAGGAGATACAATTCGAGAAATGCCCTTGGATCTGCTGTTTATCAGTGTCTGATGGGTGTCCCCATTGAAGAGTATGAAAAATGCTTCCAAAAATGGATTGACCGGCTAAAAAGGTGTATTCTGGCTGGCGGAGAGTATTTTGAAGGGCAGAGCAAAGTAAAATGAACAAAAGCACTTCCGCTATATGAGCACCGATGCAAGTGACATTATTTTTGGAACACCCCTCGTATAGGTGTTAGCAAGATAGCTTGGACATGGATGCTGCGGCGAAACACCTACGTTGGTGATTGCAAACATATGTGATAAAAGGCACGATTATGGGTGTTGCCATGATACACGCATGTAGATGTTAGCAAAATACAAACACATGTGTTGACAACACAATGTAAACTGGTATGGCTATCATAGACGCACATAGATTATCCCAAGACACGCACTCAAGTGCATGCACGGAAGAACACTTTTGGGATCTTCCTCCACTTGTAATCAACTGGAACAAGCGACATGACTGAGCTACTGTTTCAGCGTCGTGAAAACCCAATATTAACAAACAAACGAAACAAAATGGCTATGTACATAACAAATAATCTACACATATCACATGACTGAAATATTGGCCATGCGTCAGTTTATATTGAATTGTGTTTGGTTAAAAACCTTTTTATCTACTGTTTTAAACCTTATACCTTAACGGTTGCCGCACTTTTTGACTATTGACCATGTGTTATGACGCAAGCTTTTGAGTAACTCGGTGTTTCATCTGGATCCATGCTTATAAAACTTTTAGTTGAGTCTGAGTTCGTTCTCAAGTTTTTGATTGGTCAGATTTGAGCCTATGGCTCAAATCTGACCAATCAAAAGCTTGAGAACTCAAATCTGACCAATCAAAAGCTTTAGAAGCATAGGCCCTTGATCCAAGCTTTTTGCAAATGCGGCTTAAGTCACGAATAGCCAGATAAGAGTTAATCAAATAATAAGAAAAAGAACGGCTGTTTACATTGGCTCCCTGTATCCACGTGCTCGGTGACGTCACGACGCAATGGTCGAGGACGAATGCCTCTGGGGTGACAGTACTCCCGGAAGGACAACTCGTCACACCTTTGTTATTGCTGGTCACGTGATTGATCATTGCGTCAATGGTAGAAGATTGCTGGCAAGAGTTGAAATCTAAACAGATTCAAGATTACATATAAAGTCTTTGTCAAGCATTTAGCAATCCGACAAAGCTAGAACTATACAATCATATGAAGAATCGACTAAATATACAAGCAGGCCTACGGTAAAGTTTCGTTAATGCGACCAAATTGTTTATTAATATAGAGGTCTGTAAAATGAGGTTGTTGCTTAACGTTGCGTCAAAGGTAATGTAGCAAACCCTTTTAGGAGCTTCCTGTATACCTTTTGTCCAGCAGTAAACAACAACCTGTATGACCCCTTACTCCAAAAATACGCTTTTCGACGTTCTTTGCACCATAAATATGCCTTTCTACGCCCTGGCAAACGGTGTAGACCCAGATCAGACGACTGCTATATGAGCCGTCTGATCAGGGACTGATCTGTTTGCTTATGATACAATATAAATATAATTCTAGTTTCTGTCATGACGAAAACTTTGGCTCTAATCGGACCAATCAAAAGCTTGAGAACGAACCCAGACTCAACTAAAAGCTTTATAAGCATGAACCCTGAATATATTTCTTTTTAGTGCTCATAATAAGGAAAACCAGATAATTTATTGTGAATCGCCCTTAATCTCCTAAACTTTGTTACAATAATATTCCTGACATAAAGGGTTAACCATTGATGCCAGGAAACACTGTTTGCAAGACGTTTGTGTTTCATATAAAATCACTTTCTTTATTGATATTTTTAAACAAGTTATATTGACGCCTTTTGATGCCTCCTTTTGAAACCATTGTAATAAATAGAGCATTTGCTCACAGTGGTTTCAAAACTAGACAATTCTACAAAGTTCCCTTTTCCTAGTAAATACTCTTTTTTGGTTGATTTCTTCAAAGAGGCTGGGTCTAAAAATAGCTTACATGTATGATGTAATTGGTTACTACTTAGACAGGAAGGAACAAAGTGCTATTATTTAGCAAGTTACTGATGAAAAGCTATCTAAACTTACAGAGGGGTAAAGCCGAGGGAGTGGTTGTTGACGTCGATGTTTGTGTGGGTGTGGCTTTCCTTGTAGTTGCTAAAATACATAATAAATCACATTTCATTCCATACTAATTTGATCTCTACATTTTGGACCATTTATTAAGATTTTCTCCGCTTTTCTCCGAAAAACATTTATCGTTAAACGCACTTGTGAATCAGTAATTACGGTTTACATCGGCTCTGTAGAATACTTTATGGGCAGATACGGAACCAGTCGGAACTACTCAGGGAACCAATCGGAACACCGCAATGTAGTAAAGATTGATTGGTGCCGCACTGGAGTGCGGCATCAACGTGGAATGCTGTTGAAACAAAGAAACAAAAAGCGATTATGCATCGTCATCTGCCCTAAGGTTGCGGTTTGCCCAAGGTAAAAAGGAGGTAAATACGTACCAATGATCATGTATTTAATTGAATAAATAGCGTATTACATTGTATTCCAACCCCAGCTGCGATCTGTTTTGTCACTGACAAACTGACTTTGCTTGACCACATTGAACGTAAGTGGTCGAACCCCTATTTGGTCGAAATATAATCAAAGTGCTTAGAACACTGATGACCTGTGGCTCGTTTATTATTATATACATATTATTAAATTTAGCATATATATTGCTTTCGTGCTGGTGGGATCATTACATTTAGCACTGACATCAGCTGTTCAAGAACACGCATTCTTTAATTACTAGTATACAGAGGCGGGTACTACGCCCTGGCAAACGGTGTAGACCCAGATCAGACGACTCCTATATGGGACTGATCAGGGACTGAACTGTTTGCTTATGATACAATATAAATATAATTCTAATTTCTGTCATGACGAAAACTTTGGCTCTAATCTGACCAATCAAAAGCTTGAGAACGAACCCAGACTCAAATAAAACCTTTATAAGCATGAATCCTGAATATATTTCTTTTTAGTGTTCATAGTAAGGAAAACCAGAGAACTTATTGTGAATCGCCCTTAATCTCCTAAACTTTGTTACAATAATATTCCTGACATAAAGGGTTAACCATTGATGCGAGGAAACACTGTTTGCAAGACATTTGTGTTTCATATAAAATCACTTTCTTTATTGATATTTTCATACAAGATATATTGACGCCTTTTGATGCCTCTGTAAAAGTCATTTTTTGAAACCATTGTAATAAATAGAGCATTTGCTCACAATGGTTTTCAAAACTAGACATTTCTACAAATTTCCCTTTTCCTAGTAAATACACTTTTTGGTGAATTTCTTCAAAGAGGCTGGGTTTAAAAATAGCTTACATGTATGAGGTAATTGGTTACTACGTAGAGAGGAAGCAACAAAGTGTTATTATTTAGCAAGTTACTGATGAAAAGCTATCTAAACCTACAGAGGGGTAAAGCCGAGGGAGTGGTTGTTGACGTCGATGTTTGTGTGGGTGTGGCTTTCCTTGTAGTTGCTGAAATAAATAATTAATCACATTTCATTTCATAATAATTTGATCTCTACATTTTGAACCATTTATTAAGATTTTCTCCGCTTTTTTCCGAACAACATTTATCGTTGAACGTACTTGTGAATCAGTAATTAGGGTTTACATCGGCTCTGTAGAATACTTTACGGGCAGATACGGAACCAGTCGGAACTGCCCAGGGAACCAATCGGAACACCGCAATGTAGTAAAGATTGATTGGTGCCGCACTGGAGTGCGGCATCAACGTGGAATGCTGTTGAAACAAAGAAACGAAAAGCGATTATGCATCATCATCTGCCTTAAGGTTGCGGTTTGCCCAAGGTAAACACGAGGTAGATACTTACCAAGGTATTATAAACATTGTTTTGTAATATCAAAAAATAAATCACGTGATCATGTATTTAATTGAATAAATATCGTATTACATTGTATTCCAACCCCAGCTGCGATCTGTTTTGTCACTGACAAACTGACTTTGCTTGGCCACATTGAACGTAAGTGGCCGAACCCCTATTTGGTCGAAATATAATCAAAGTGCTAAGAGCACTGATGACCAGTGGCTCGTTTATTATTACATGCATGTTATTAAATTAAGCACATATATTGCTTTCGTGCTGGTGGGATCATTAAATTAGCACTGACATCAGCTGTTCAGGAACACGCATTCTTTAATTACTAGTGTACAGAGGCGGGTGAAGTATTTGTTCAACAGGAAGTGTTAATAATAATACACTATAATAGTAATAATAACAACACTGACAAAATCATATTTGTTCTATATATACGAGTAGTGGGAGTGATGGTCCACTGGTAGGACGTTAGACTTGAGATCGGAGGGTCCCCGACTCGAATCCTGCCGTCGGACTATCAGAATTGTTCGGAGCAAAAAATTGCATCCCACGTTTGCTCCTCTCCACTCAGGTGTATCATCAATGAGTACATGTGAGGGAAATAAGCCAATGTGCCATGGCTGCCTTGGGCGCCGAATGTTAATGGCCGACTAATAACCCAGTGATCAGGTGGTGAATTGTGAAGTCGGGAGAATATGCATATTGATCCAGAATATAAACCTCGCCTTTACCTTTACTAAACAAACACCAGTGTGACATTCTATCTAGCTTACAAAAGGGACTACTAAAATATGATCATCTTTCCGTCAAAATATCTTATCTTTTGAAGGAAGTGTAATATGTGATCTCATGTTATATGTGTTTACTCTATACTTTATGACTATTCACGCAATGTATAGTGACTATGAACAGTAATCATCTCGTTTTTATTTTGTCATAACAGTTGAACCAGTCACAACCGGCCATAAAAATGGTCTAATTATGAGTGTGTAATGCAGGTGGTAGCTTAATGCAGATCAAAGGTAACGAATAAAGCCCTTATAAAGGCTGGTTACATTACTTTTGACCTGCATTAAACAACCACTTGATTTTAGAGACTCCTATGTTGAATAAAAGAACGGCCATTCAGGATAAGTTTTACTGTAAATGCATTTTGCTTCCTCCGTGACAGAAATTATGAATCACATCTTTACTACTTGATAAGCTAGCAGCGAGCAGATACTAAGTGGAACACCCCTTCCCTGATCAGACGACCCCTTTGGATAAATTAACCCTTCGCTTGCTGAATTTTAAAATACTTTTCTCCTTCTTTACCCAGGCCCTGTTTTATAATTACATATATCTTCACTATGTACACATATTTCGCCATGCAATCACTGCTGTGGAGTGCACTGGTTGCACAATCAACTTGTAAATAGTGCAGACTCTGATGAGACAGCTTCTGCAGGAACTGTCTCATCTGGGTCTTCACTATTTACAGGTAGGTATATTGACGTGAATAGCAAGCGAAGGGTTAACACACTGACGGTCAGTCATGTAGATTTATTCAACACTGGGATACATTTCTGCTTCACTCACCAGGGCTGGAAGCCTGAGTACATGTGTTTGGGTCTACAAGGTGAGCCGACACACACAGTTGTGCAGTATTGCTCCACAGCGTGTTTTGCGCGCACGTAGTTCGGTACCATCGATCGTGATCACATATACTAAACATCCTGCAGCTGGTACCAGGCACGTCCTTGTATTGGCCATTACGACAATCTAATAAGCAAACATAAAAATAAAAACGGAAAATGAATTGGACAGTTCGTGTGTGTTTCAATTCAGGTGACTGCTAAATGAAAAACTAATATAATACAAACATGATCTGAATATATAGTAAAACACATCTAAAGTAACGATGTTTTTAAAGCCGGTGGTAGCTTAATACAGAGCAAAATGAGCGTTCTGCATGATTGTCGCCCTGCATTAAACAACCATCTTTGTGTTCTCATTAAAGCTGTATTACTGTATATATAAAGAGTTTTTGAAAATAGCTTATACAGTAGAAACCCGCTAATGCGACTACTTAATGAATAAACATGGTTGTCTTTATAAGCAGGTGGTTGCTTAATGCAGGACAAAAGTAATGCAGAAAGCTCATCGAGGAGCTTTCTGCATTACTTTTGTCCTGCATTAAGCTACCACCTGCATCTAGCACTCAGAATTATACCTCTTTTAGGTGGACGCATTAGCGGGGCTTTACTGTAGCTGTTCAAACAACACTGTTCGGACCAGTTTATGAAAATTTCCTTGAACTCTCGAACTCTCATAGCTAGAACTTCGGGATGCCTCGAACGGAAAGTTCGGCTCTCCCAAATTTTACAATAGATAATTGTTCTAAAACGTATCACTATGCATAAAATTATCTAGAAATACATATGGCACCTTAATGCAGGTCGAATGGAGTGCTGAAAGCTCCTACAGGAGCTTTCAGCATTACTTTCGATTTGCATTAAGTTGTGATTTTGAGAAATTGCTCAGATTAGAAATCGGATGATTCGAACCTCTAGTATGTCGGAATAATTTGTATGGTACGTTGAAAGCATCAAAGGTCGCCTATTACTGAACAGTGAATAATAATTCTCGAGTATGAAGACGTGGGCATGTAATATGAACAAGATATTTGTGTTACCTTTAGAATTATTGTCTAAGTATTGTGTCTGGTAACGTCAGCTGTTGACAAGTAAATTAATAATGTGTACATGTATATCAAATATTAACCTGACTCTGATCACATAGATGATAGATGTTTTAAAGAATCTATTCAGATTAATTACAGGGGCGGATCCAGGATTTGTTGTTAGAGGGAGCATAAAACTCAAATATATGCTGGGGATCCAGGGGCCACTATGGGCCCTAGTGGGTCCAGGGCAAAGCCCTGGTAGGGGGTCCGGATTTTAGTGATTTTGAATACTTAGACAAGCACTCCTCGAGCATGTCCAGTATTATGTGCTTACATCAGAGTAACGTGCTAAAAATGCATGACATTTTATAAACAGTACAGGTCTATGGATTTAACCAGAAGAAATTATATAATGAAGCTCGCGCCGAAGGTATGGGCCGAGGGCCGAAGCAGGAGGGAGGTGGAGAGCACGAGAGTGACACAGCGGCTGTCAGCCCCTTCTCGTCAGGCGGTGTCGTGTGTGTAGTGGTGTCTGGTGATGTTTTGATGGACTGTCACTCATCAAATTTTGACCATTTTAAGACATTTGTTTGGTAATTGGAGTAAGATATTGACCAAGCTGAAGTAGTTTTCATTGCACTGAAGTGTCTGTGTTGCGGCCGTAAAAAGTCGCAGTAGATCTACTTCATTCTCAGTGTTGTTATATTTTCTGGTGCTTCGGGATCATAAGCTTTTAAGTTATTAGTTTGGAAAAGTGAATACTGCTTAAGCCGATACTGTGGGGCATAAGTAGTGTTGCACTTCTAATTACTACTCATGAAAAGGCTCAATAAAACCGAGTCTGCAATTTTCTCTTTTCACATTGCTACTTTTGCTTTCGAATGATCTTCCACTTTCAGAATTTATTCATTATAACAGCGACACTGAGAGAAACAGAGTATGACACCCACTATCAATCTTACGGTCACCTAAAAACCTGCATTTATCAAATTTGATTTTCAATTACACTTAACTGTCAGACAGTGGGTTAAGCAACACACCCTACGAGGATGTCTTGTCACATAGTGGTTTATAACCTCCTTGATATCTATGTCAATATCCTTATGTATTCATGAGCAATAATGCATGTGCATTAAATCTATCTTCCGTCAAAATATCTTATAAATCCAGAAACGGAAGGAGAACGTTTCTTCTACTATTTGTACTATTTCGTTTTTGTCGCACCCTTTATTACTTTTCTACAGTTACTCTGTTTGCAGCTCAATCACTGAGTACACTAACGATATGTGGATACAGTTTGTTCACTGAATTGTTTTCGTTATACATGCACTTTACCACTGTATTTGTCATCGCGGTTGTTGTAGATTAGTCGGAGAGAGGATACGTTTATTTACACGGTTTGTCTTTTAGGGTGGGGGTGGAATAAGTGTGAGGATGGGCGCCCATAAACCGGTTTAACCCCCCACCCCAGTGACTTTGTCACTGACCGTTCCAAGGGGGTACTTCCATCTTCCCCCTATTGTATGTTTGTTTTGTCTTTGTGCGCCTCTTGATGTTTTTATAGTTATGTACATTTCCTGTTTCCTTGTGTTGCTGTACGGGCGACTGTTTGTTCTGTATGTGGTGTTTCCTGCATGACTCATGTTTGTACCTTCATTCATTGCCGACCTGGATTGGGAAAGCTAATTGTTTTTGATATGCTTTAATGCGGAGTTGGCTGCAACCATTTTCAAATTGTTGGCATAAAAATCAGCGAAAAGACAATCATTGTGCAAAAAGAGGGATAGGCTACGTTTGAATTGCGAAATTCGACTTGAGTAGCGGGGTAAGAGTTTAAACCGACTGTGCATATTAGCGCAAATACGATCAGTGAAAAATGATTGATATATTTTTCTATACTACAAAAATGGATTTCAAGGCACACACATAATTTTACTTCGGCGATTTTAGGGGGGGGGGGGGGGGGGGAGGGGGAGGGGGGCGCCTGGATCCGCCTATGAATTATTGATTGAGGTTTTGACGAATTTTGTTTTGGTTCCAATTTAAAGGAAAGTCTATCGATTTGGAATTTATTTATCAGTAAACAACAGCAGTATGAAAATGATATTAAATAGCACTGAGAATGAACGAAATTAAAATTGAAATTCAAGTGTCTGTTTGAATGGAGATGGTGGCTATATTATTAAATCTTTATTTATTTCCGTCATTTTTATGCGTTATTATTCAAGTCTATATACAATTTCTATTCATTATAGCATATGTTTCGAAATGACGTATCTTGCAATTTTTATAAAGTAAACTCTGATTTCATGCATATATCAGTATCTCGTGTTAATAAATAGGTTAAATTTCCCGGAAGAGCAGAAATGATACTACCTGTTTAACGGAGGTCACTCCATAAAAAAAGAAATATTTTAATTTGATTTAAATTGCTATTGCAACCATGTTACTTGCACAATATTGAAATAAATTTATCTCTAAATCTAACAAACACTTCGCCTTCCTCTGTAAAATTGGCAATAAAAGACCGTACTGGTGACCAGCTATCATTTCCCTCATGTAAACGTGCTTTCACGCATTGCAAATGGAGTAGACCCAGATTAGACAGCTCCTAGAGGAGCCGTATATCTGATCAATGCCTTCTCTGTTTCCTTATGAAATAATAGGCTCGACCCTAGTTTCTACCAGTACCAAAATAATCCTGTCAAACAGTTCAGCTAATAACTATTCATGATGTCATTATTTCTTGCATGAATATGAAACAGGGAAGAGTTGGCGCAAGTAACCCATAAGCACAAGTCAATCTGTTCAGAATAAACGAGCACAAGACGAGCACCTTCAGTACTTTGATTTCTGCTCTACTTTGAGATTTCTTTCGATCAGTTGTTGAACTAATGACTAGCGTTCCATTCAATGTGGTCATTTAACTCATTCCCTCATATTGACGACTTTCGAAGACCCTGTAAAAGTCACTTTGTGAAATCATTGAGCAAATGCTCTATTCATCACAATGGTTTCAAACTACAAAATTCTAAAATTTTCCTTTTCTCTAGTTAATGCTCCTTTTCAGTAGATTTATACAAAGAAGTTGTATCTAAAACAGTATATGATGTAATGGGTTAAAACAGCAAGTCAATTTATCAAGGACAATGCGATCACAGTTTGGTTAGAAAAACAATGCACGAAGTATTCAATAACAACTGACATTATTTCTTCCTGTTTCGAAATTGTAAAGCAAAATATTTCTTTGTTAAGCAGGGATCTTCATGCGAAGTTATCGATATCAGAACTATACTAAAACATTTATTTAATAATACAGTGGAATGTGCATTTATTTAAATATTTCTCCAACATTTGTAGCAAGACTATTGCACCGGAAGTTCGAAAGGATCGGCTATTTAGTATCAATAATGTATTCATTTCTTAATGCAATCATATAAACATATGCTTCTTTTTATTTCATCACCTATGGTATGTTATTTATACTCTTAATCGGTCAGTATAAGTAAACTGCAATGCCCAATCAAGTAAACTTTCCTTTCCTCAACGTTACAGAAACGACTTTTCCTACCATGAGCCAAAGAAATTGTAAGCCCATATAGTCACTCCCTATCGACTGTGTTACAATGAGGGTGCGCCTGCTAGAAGACATGTTAAAGTTTAGTAAAGAGAATGTTAAGGCGCCTGCCCAATGTGTTAAGGTGACTGCCCATATTTTAAGCAGTGCGGGGCGAAATGGAGCTAAAAAATTACATTATCAGGTAATTAAGTAAGATTTTTTTTCAAGTTTTAAATACGTGTTAGTCTTATTACTGGCATTTGATTTATCGGTGGTGTTTTTCGTTTGATTTTCTTCTGATTTCATCGTTTTATAGAGGATAATGTGAATCGATAGGACTATTGCAAAATAAATGGCATAGTCTTTTGAATATCAGTTTCAAACACCAATGTTATGTACAAGCATAATCCAAAACTAATAATAGACCAATTTCATAACAAATTTTCTCTCTTTTGACTGCTTATAAGGCGAATCAGATGCATTGTTCAAAACCGCATTGTTAAGGGGTGTGCCAGAGGGTGTTACGGTTCATGATCTACATCCAAACTTACAGTTACGGTTCCTAATCGAAAACAATAAGTGTTTTTGAGAGTATGGAATCGATGTTTTAGGCCTGATAGAAGACTCAAACACGTATCCCATTCGTAATACCAGCACTTGTGTGACCCGTAATAATATGCCAGATTTTAACAGCTATTGTAGAAATTAAATCTGACTAAACCTTTGATGAACTCAGTTTATAGACAAATCAGAGGGGTCCTAGAGGCGCCTTCTGATCAGGGTATGCAATGTTTGTCCTTCAAAATCCACTAGCAGTGCAGACCCAGATGAGAAGGTTCCTCTAGGAGCTCTCTGACCAAGGTCTGTATTGTTTGTCATTCAGAATGCCCTAGCAGTGCAGCCCCAGATGAGAAGATTCATCTAGGAGCTCTCTGACCAGGGTCTGCATTGTTTGTCATTTAAAATCCCATAGCAAACCTTTCAAGCTGAGTAGACTCTATTAATTAACATGTTCCCTGTTTTATATTCAGTCTAATTTTCAATATCTACTGAATATTCATGGACAAAATAGTTATATTGAAATATAGAAGGCGTAACCTTGTAAACATCTCTGTTTTCGATGCAATGCTGTTAATAGCCTTTTACTAGTAAAGTGCACCACACTAAAGGATGCTGATGACGATATGTACAGTGAATGTGCAGTTGGCAATTTTTCATTGGAGCAGGACTGTATAAATGCGTGAAAAGATGTTTATATGAAGGAAAGGATTTAACAATGATGGGCTATTCCATTCCAAAACATCAGCGTGGAACGTGTTAACCCTTTTCCTGATAGTGACCCATTTGGTGCCTCTGTATACATAGTGGATCCAGATCAGAGGATCGTCGTGGATGTATTAGAGTATGTTCTGTTTGCTGAAATGTTTGCAATAGCAAATATTTGTACTTTTAATACAATAACTAAAATAAGTCATACACGAATATTCATCTGGTAAAAGGTTATTAACAACATTGCATTGATAGGGTGTGGGTTGCATAACAAAAGCATATGTTGCAATCGTATTTCATTGTGTATCGTTTGTCTTTTGATATAGAAAATAGAAGACAGAGAACAGAAGATAGAAACACAATAGATACTGCGTGCACATATATGAAATGACGACAATTGTATGGAACTGAGAGTTACAACATGGTTCTATAATAAAACATAACCTTATTAACAATATGCACGACTGGCCAATTCTCCATTGCAAAATTGATACTTTCGTCAGCTAATCTTTTTACTGATGTAAAGTATATAAATGCCAGACCCAGATCTGACGACTTCTGTAGAAGACGTCTGATCAGGGTCTGCTCTGTTTGTTTATGGTATGATTGTCTTCCCTGTATGCCTGTCGAAAAGTTTGTCTGCGCTTCTTCTCAAAAACGGCTGGGCAGATTTCAATAAAATTTCACAGCATGAAGTGTAGTTGTGCATGTCGCCAGGGTGATCTGGTTCGATTGTTTTTCATATTTTGTTTTAGAAAAACACCGGCAGTAAAAACATCAGTTAGTAATTGTAATTACCATGCAGTCGGTGTCTTGCATAGATCCAAAGATATATAGGGAGCCAGAGGGGTCTACTGTGCACCCCTCCCCTAGACTAGTCTTGGGGGGGGGGGGGGGGGCACGGTAGACCCCACTGGCTCCCTGAGTAATACCATCGGTAGCGTGACAGAATTTAAGAATCTATCTCTCGAGTATTATCTGTAGATGTACAATAAACCCCCTCTAAACCGAAATTTTAGTAAAGAAGAATTTAGATACTTTTAATCAGGTGGTTGCTTAATGCAGGGTGAAAGTCATGCAGAAAGCTCTTAGAGGAGGGAGCTTTCTGCATGACTTTCACCCTGCATTAAGCTGCCACCTGTCTCCTAGACCAATATTTTATATGTTAAAGAGGGGGTTTACTGTATACCAAAACGTCGCTTATGTTAGAACAAATGTCGGGAATGTAATGCCGTAAGACATTCTGTCAGAGTCCGTAACGCTGTAAATACATGTAAGAGACCGTAACATGCGTGAGTTTATGGGGAAGGAACCGTACCATGTACACGGATGTGATAGTGTGGATAAACTCGTCAAAAGCAATTTAAAACCTGCAAATTAAGTGTACATGTGGGTGCTACATGCTAAATAAGGCATCACCGGAACATATCGTCTAACGTTTTTTCACATTTAGTGAAACAAAATGTAAAACGGAGCAAAATCGTTATGTTTTGAATAATTTATTACTTTTAAAACCTTTTTTTCGCGCACTGATTGCATTTAACACGATTTCCTGCGCACGTATGATGTATAATTCGATACGATATACGATATTGCCTAAGTATTGAATAAAGAAACCAAAACTTAGAAAAATAAACAGCTTATCGAGCGTTAATTGAATCTTCTCCCTCGCATATTTGTAAACAAAAAGGCAGGCACCGTAACAGTATCGAACCGATACCTTAACATGTCTTCTCGCAGGCGCACCCCTCATTGTAACACAGTCGATAGGGAGTGATAGTGGCCCCGTTTAAATGAGGGGCGACAATTAGGATATCGCAAACAGAACAGTTCTCTGAATCACTCGGAACGTCTCTGAGTAGTTACGACTGACACGTTAAAAGTTTGACATGAAACCTTCGCAGTTTACTCGTAAACTGCGAAATAGACCTCTGATATAACACATCATGGCGGACAGGCTGTTGGATCAGTAAGGTTTAACTCATTCCCTCCTAGACTTATTTTAACCCAACGGCCTTTGGAGCAAGTGCTCTATTTGTCACAATGGTTTTAAAATGTGACTTTTACAGAGACGCCAATATGCGTCACCAGGAGGGAAAGTTTTAAGGCTTCCCCTTTGAATATCCATGCAAGAAATAATGCCATTATGAATCTTTATTCGATAAATATTTATAATGACATATTTGCACATGATGTTTTGAAGCGTCAGATCTATTAGAATGTTATAAGTAAACAGAGCAGACAGGTGCCGCCTGATCGGGTCTACTCTGTTTGCAAATGCGTGGAATTAATGAGTCTATACGCGGCGACAATAGAAGGGAACTGTGTATATCTGTAGTAACGGCATTGCCTAGCAAGGAATACAAGTTGAGATGCATTTGTACGAGGTGTTGCTTGAAAACAGAGAAATTCGAAAGATTTCGTCAGATAAAACCTGATGGTCCAGAAGCTCTCCTCAATATCGCACAGGTTTCTTGTTTCGACGTATGTTTTAAATACAAAGAACGTACTTTCCGATGACATCGTCAAATACCTTGTGTTGAAATAAAAACCCTATCGGAATTCATTCAAGTTGTGTGTGATCAGGTCTGGATTTATACATGGATGAACTCAACAAAAATGTAATGCAATCTTTAACTGAACGAAAAAAAAATATTGATTTCGTTAAACTAAATTACTATTTTTACAAGTGATCACAGCATTATTCGTACGCTACATACGAATCTATACTCCAAATCCTTGCGGAACAACACGACTAGTTACGAATGTTTACTCGTATATTCCATCCGCTACTACTTTTCATTGAACGAACTACATGTACACACAATTTTTAATCTATATATATACTTCTAAACCGCGTCATTTATTGACATATTGCTTTTGAAACCTTCTTGCTGTAAAAACAATGTCTACTCAAGTTGTGATTGTCCCAATGGTTATGGTATTCGACTCAATCAGACAATCAAAAAATTCTTACCACTTTTGTTCGAATCCTGGCTTGAACATTTGGATTTTTTCATATGAAAGTGTTTCCAGCTGTACCTAGGTTTTAAAGCAATTTGTTCCATGTGCGGAAACCAATCTGGGGGTTTCCTACACCTGTAATTAGCTGGAGGTCGAGATATGACTTAAAACGACGTAAACCCCTAGATACAAACGAACAAACAAATAAATAATAAACATAAAGTATGCTTATCTCCTCCTTTCTTAGTTGTATGGTTGTGACGTCACTATTACCTCTCGCAAAATGCTCTGAATGATCAGTCAGGAAACCAGATACCGTCGACAGCGCCACTGTTCCAAGTAGAGTCAGCAATGTTTGTACCGAACCTGGTAAATATCATAGAAATTTGTTCGAGCTAACAGAAGTTCGAGTTATTTGCTTTCTAATCTTCTCGAGTTCACTGCTTAATACAGGTCTAAAGTAAGGCTGAAAGTTCCTGTAGGAGCTTTCAGCATTATTTTAGACCTGTATTAAGCTGTCACATATGTTTCTAGATATCTGTAGCGATACATTTTAGAGCAATTCTGTATTGTAAGTTTTGGAAGGACCGGCCTTTAAGTTCGAGTTATTTTGAAGTTCGAGTCATCTGAGTTCGAGCTATCGATGTACAGATAAATGTTTAGTGTTGGTTGAGACTGTAGAGCCAAATTTATTATGATTTCGTAAGCAAATTGAGCACTGTTCACGGAGGAGTAGTCTTATCTCGGTCTACTTTGTCTGCAAAGGTGTGAACAAATGTTAATATGAGGAAAGGGTTAACACCATAGAACCGACATAAGCAAGTCATTTTTATTTACCGGTATTTATCTATTCCAGAAATTTTACAATATGGGAGTCAACCTGTTAAATGAGGGAGACTAGTATAATGGCATTTTCAAACAGTGTAGAGCAAGATCAGAGGAATCCTGTAGGATACATCTGATCAAAGCCTGCACTATTTGTCATTCTGATTCCCTTATCAAATTGCATTCCCTAATAGTGCATGCACTCTACAGTTAAATATTGTTTGATTATTCAACTTCTTAAAGAGTTAACCCAGAGCTACAGATAAAGTTGCGAAATCAGTTACTAAAATCGTCATACATGCATCTCCACCAAAACCTATGTTGTTAACACACTTTAGTACGTCTCTTCGAGACGGTTCTAAAGAATGGTAACAACAGGATTTGGTGGAGAAATAAATAGTTATTCCTGAAAATGTTTAATTTACGCATCTAATAGGTCCTCTAGTTAAATTGTTATATAGAGGATCTGTTGCCAGTTGTCTTTTAAGATCACATGTTCCTAAACGAGCCTTAGAAAATGTCATTAAGCGAGCCTTGGCGAGCTTAATAACATTTTCTTGGTGAGTTTAGGAACATGTGATCTGAAAAGACAATGAGCATCAGATTCTTTTTCTCACATCAAAAAGTGCATTTTCGCCGTTTAAATGGCATGTAAACATCGGTTTCCATGGGTTGACGTCATATATAGGACGTATGACGTCATATATGTTCTAAAGTGATCTACGTTTTACAGATAAGGAAATCTTAACCCGTTGTTCTAACTCGGAGGTAAGGGAAGGTATGTGAGAAATATTATTCTGTACTTATTGAAAAGACACAGTGACTGATACATATGGTTACATGGGCACAATGAAACAGTAAAAACGTCCATACATGGAACACTTAAATCATCAATATGCATGCCACCAAAACAGAAACCGTACAATCTGAATAGAGCAGATAGTGTAGCAAACAAGACTTCGTACCTTGCATATTTAGGGGGTCAACCGGTCTATGAAATATAACAAGATGTGCCATATATAAAAATGTTGGTCAGAGTCTGTAGACTATAAAAACGATGTTCGTTAATGCCAAAGTAATTGGAGTCGACAGAAATCCAAGATGGCATCCAAGATGGCCATCAAAATTGAAAATTATCCAATGCCTGCATTACTCCGGTATATTTGCATATATGTAAGGGAGGTGATCCCCCCGAGAGCAAAAATTGCAACACCAAAAGAGAAAAATTGCAGACTCGGTTTTATTGAGTCTGTTCCTATCGGCCTCGTGATTTAATTACTGCGCATCTCAACTCCTACCAGTGTTCGATTGCACGATAAAACACTGGTATGAATTTATTATTTCTTAAATCATATTGATAGATCTACTAGATCTACCATTAGTTATTTTAATAGTTATTTTTAATTTTGAATATGTATACATTAGTTACTTGTATTTTGTTCTTGATGATTAATGTTTTGAATGACTAATGGAATGCCCTGAATGAATTAACCCGTTTGCCACCACAGCGGACATTTGTCACATGGCAAATGCAGACAATGTAGCTCAATATCAGTAGGTGCATCTGGGCAGTCTGACCTTACAGCTACACTGTCCGCTGAAAAGTCAATAACACCAATGAAATATTCTACATATTAGTAGACATCCAAGTACTTGCATGCAGGAAGATTTTATCAAGACTTCAAGCATAGCATACAACCCCATCATTATGGTCATTCCTACAGACTGCATAACTGTGTACACCACACTCTTCCGCGTCAGGGAAGGAAGTTATTAATTGTCTGGGGCTGTCATATGTACCGATTGTGTTCGGCATAAGCCTTCTAGCAAAGACACTGGAAATCGTTTGGTGCAGAAAGGATGAGTTACAAGGTGTTATATATTAAAGTATGTCCTCGTGTCCGTGTTCGCAGGAATATGTCACCTCTATGATGATACTGGTCGTAAGCAGCTATTGACAGATATAGATTTATATGCAACAGCCACAGTTTCTAATACACTGTCAGGTGAAGACTTGGACAGATAACACACCGCATTCAAAATGACTGACGATGCCTTACATATCCGCCTTCTGGTCATCTGTGACGTGTGGTGTGAAGAAAACAACAAAAGTGTTCCTGATGTTGTGTATACGATGTTGTCACAGTAAAGAGCAGCATATGGTGACATACACAATGGAGCTGACATGACAGACCTTTTCGACACTATCTCCCGCAATATAACTCCTTTATTGGATGAGTTCAGAATGACTGACATATCTCACCAGACAAAGTCTGTGAGGATTATCTCACGAGAGTGTACTGCCCCTTCAAGGTGTTCATTTCACCTATAAGAGACCATAACTGGACTATGCATTGGCATGCAAACCTTATGCCCATACCTCTCCTGTTTGCCTCCAACAGATCTTCTTATGCAAAGTACATTATAGTCCAAGTGCTACAGATGAATAAATAACACCTGACATGTGCATCAAAATCCCTTCAATGAAATCAAAGCAGGAGGAAACAGACACTCTAATTATTTTACATGCTAAATATAAGTCAGATTAAGGGTCTTCCTGTACATTTGTTCAAACGCCAGACACAGATGTTTTTGTTTTGCTTCTGCATAATTACCATCAGGTTGTTCCAAAGCATATGTACATGTCAACTGGACGAATTACTTCCATTACAGACACGAAACTATACATTCCAGTACACTCGCTGAGACATAAGCTGCCAGATGAACAGCAAAATGTCCTGCAGTTTATATTTTGACCGGCTGTGGCACAAGTAGTTTCTATGGCAAGGGAAAGAAAACTGAGTTCAAGCAGTTGATAAAGTATGCCAATAGGTACCAACAACTAATAATTGTGTGTTCACAAAACCACAGAAAATGGCTTGTATGCACTTTCTTGTGGACTTGTATGGAGGAGGTAATGTGGTTTCACTCAGTCAGCTCAGATGCATAAGAGCATCCAAGAGATCTTCCACCAACTGAGGATAGCTTTCCATTGCCAACGCTGAGTCTACCAATTATGAATTTGGAAAACTGCCAAAAATCCACTACATGATCTTCCTCCGGTCACAAGTTCTGGATACGAATTTGTAGATGGCTCTGGAATTCCACCCAAAGTAATGAAACAGTCCTTTGCAGCGCCAGAGCTAGTGAATGATATATGTGAATGTGACATCTGCAGTGAAACATGTAAATGTTTTCGTAACCTGTAGTCATATACAATGGCTTGTTCATGTACCGGCAATATGTTTTCTGAGAACAGTGTGTGTGAATGTGTATACACTTAGTCGGAGAGGTGATACGTTTATTTACACTGTTTGTCTTTTAGGGCGGGGATGGAATAAGTGTGAGGTTGGGCGCCCATAAACCGGGTTAACCCCCCAGTGACTTTTGTCACTGACCGTTCCAAGGCGGTACTTCCATCTACCCCCTATTGTATGTTTGTTTTATCTTTGTGCGTCTCTTGATGTTTTTATAGTTATGTACATTTGCTGTTTCCTTGTGTTGCTGTTCATTGCATGACCCATTTTTGTACTTTTGCTTCATCTATTTACAGTCATAATTTGGACAGTTCTGAAAATGAAAACTAAACTTTGGAGAACAAAGAGCATATATGGGCCGCGTCATGCGAAACTTGGCCTTAGATACATAAACAACGTATCTCAATATCAGCTTTCGCATGTGTGCATCCTGGTGTGAGAGCTTCACTGTCCGATGATATGTCAATTTCACAGACTAACGGACAGTGCAGCTCTCAGATCAGACTGTGGATGCTCAGGCTTATCTTGAACTACACTGTCCGCTTATGTCCAAAGGCCCCTTTCCACGTGATGCGTCACATATCATATTCATCATTGTGAAAGTATGTTAATCAGTTTCCATGACAGTAGCTTCCCGCAATATAGAGTTTTGAGAAGGTATCTGCGGCCATGCCAACTGTACTGTATTCCCAGCTAATAGTTGTAAACTATGGCAGAAAGGCACGTGGAATTTGAACAAGTTTTTTCCAAGGTTCAAAACACTTTATTAGTAACGTATACATTGACATGTTTATTGTTACATGATACAATTAATTGTATAAGCAATCTTACACATGTCAACAAAGTATGTTTACCTGCAAATTTAAAGACATTGGTATAACGAAAGAGAAGATATTTCTTTTTTTCTAAATCTTGAAAAATTTTGAGGCTGTGCATTACAATAAGTATGATTGAGGATTAGTATAAATTGCATGTATATACATCAAAAGAAAGAGAGAAAGAAAGAACGAAAGAAATACAGAAAAAAGAAAGAAAGAGGGAAGGAAAGAAAGGGAAAAAATAATCTGGAACGGTTATGCATTGAACAATATGAAACATGCTAAGGGTGTTGCAAATTATTCAACTGCTTGATAGATGAGATAACTTAATACATGTTTTACCGTTGTCTTCTTTTTCTTTTCCTTTTTTGCATACCACGTAGCAAATGCTCTGACTGTCGATACCCAATTGTGTTTTCCTAATTGCATATCAGCTAAAAGAGCCTGATATACATAATTAACAATAATATTATCACAAGATAAAATCTTAGCCCAGTATTTTATCATACGCGTGTATCTACATATATATAGATTGAACATCTGTGGCATTTCTTGTGTGCAGAAATATGTCACCCAGGTAACTATCGCGAGCATATATCAATAATAACAATGACCCTTCTTATTACCCTTTCATGATAATTTTGATGATATATGCAGTCGCATTTAGTATAAAGATTTACGGTGTACCCAGGTTTGAATGATTGTGTGACAAAGTTCTAAAAAATCGGTTAATGACAGTTAATACTCCTGATTAAACGGTTACAAATATCCAGGAACCGTTTCGGCACTAGCCTGCACATATGCACAGCCTGACCTGAGAACTACACTTTTTAAGTAAATGTAACCCTATTGTACAGAAAAATGGACAATGAAGCTCTCTGGTCAGACTCTCCGTATGCGCAGACCGATCTTGAGCTTCATTTAACAATGAAGAAAATATTCCAAAATAAGGAATTAATATAATACATAAATACTTGAAATGCTCTGATCTAATATTTCGACCACTAAGGGCCTTTTTCAAAGATTATCATGTCAAAATACACGTCACATTTTTGTTACATGCATTCAGCCATAAAATCAAAGAGAATAAAGCTTCATTTAACATATATGCAATAAGACACACGATGTCATGGCACGTCAAATATTTTGAAATGATGAATAAAAACGGTGTTGATATATTACTATATACATTTATGTATGTACTATATCTACTGGATAAGGATGTTAAAATTGAAAGACCAAACATCGCTAAACATTTTGATGTACCACTATTTTTTATCAAATATCTCTTATTTGAATGAATTGGAAACAATAAAATTTTGTCAGATGTCAAATGTTGATACAGTTGGACCTTTGACCTTGAACTTAACTTTGATTTCTATAAACTAAATTTAATTCAAGTTAATCAAGTCAAGAATATTTAATGTTTAGTTAAAATCAAAAAAATATTTGGTGTCAGTAGGTACAACAATAACAAATTAATTTAGCAAATAATGATGTTTGTTTGTTTTTCTTAAGTTTGGCAGCCATCTTTAATATCTCCATGGCAACAGCAACTATTGTATATATAACTCAACAGTCATAGAAGTTAAGAAAGCATATATCATTTTATATAATATGCATAATTCTTTTTAAAATGTTTCATACATAGAGTGTAGGGAACAAAACATATTTGTCAGAGGTAAAATTTGTATAAATATTTTGACCTTTGACCTTATATTTAAAAATTGACCTCTATAAACTTCACAGCAAGCGGCCATCTTGGCGGCCATCTTGGATTTCAGGCCAACTGCAACCGCTTCAGTCAAAATGAATTTCATTTTCATATACTACAGATCCTGACCAACATTTTGATATATAACATTGCTTGTTATATTTCATAGACCGGTTGGGTGTTCCAAACCAGGGGCTATTTGCTACACTAAGAGTCTGTCAGACAGCTCCTACAGGAGCCGTCTGGTCTGGGTCTACTATGTTTGCAAATGTACATACGGAAGCCCTGGAGGGACATTTATAAATTATTACTTATATTTTATTACTAATTACTTATTTATAACTACAAACTATAATTTCCTGTCATTTATGAGGTAAACATATGGTGGGAGACTTAATCGACAATGAGTGAAGAAGGCGATAAGGAGCTAAAGGAGCTATGCTTAATGTTTTTATAGATTTTTTCCTCATTTTCATCAACCGAACATTTCTCGCCATAAAGAGTACCGGAGAACAAGTGATAAATAATAAGTTATAAATTATAACTAATAAGTAATAAGTTATATAAATTATATATGCTTCCGTATGTACATATACACTGAGTTAGAGGTTTCAAGGACTGTGTCTAATGCATAATCTCTGACAGACATGGCGATTGATCCGTCCTTGTATGGTGTCTTTACATGGAAACAGAATAAAGCAAGCTATTCCCTGCAACCCAGAGTGAAAGAAGAGAAGCGAAATTCTAGGATTTTATCCCTCCTATCTCATGGGTATTTATGTAAGAAATAATGACAGTACGCATTGGCTGAATTATTACAATGGTATATAAACGCAGGATGTTTTTGTTAGAAACTGACCAGATAAGATCTATAACTCCATCAGCTAACAGAAGGCTCCTACTCTTATATCTCTGCAGATGCGTTACAACGTATCTATGGAATAAACATATATGTGTCAGATACAGTAAAACCTCTCTAAACCGGACATAAAATGTAGTATAAATGTCGGTTTTAACCCTTCACTTGCTGTTCACGTTAATATACCTACCTGTAAATAGTGAAGACCCAGATGAGACAGCTCCCACAGGAGCTGTTTCATCAGGGTCTGCACTATTTACAAGTTGAGTGTGCAACCAATGCACTACACAGCTGTGATTGCACAGCGAAATACTTGTACAAAGTGAAGATATGTGTAATTACATGTATACAACAGGGCATGGGTAAAGAAGGAGAGATGTATTTTAAAATTCAACAAGAGAAAGGTTAAGACAGTTTGAATCCGTATAGGGATAATACAGTAGAGCCCGTCTAAACCGGAATTCTGGTAGAAAAAAAACTTAAGCTACTTTTAGGCAGGTGTCTGCTTAATGCAGGGTGAAAGTCATGCAGAAAGCTCCTCTAGGAACTTTCTGTATTACTTTTATCCTGTATTAAGCAAACAGCTTCCTAAAGGTATCTAAATTCTTCTCTACTAGAATTTCGGTTACTGTAAACAGACAAAATATGTGATACATGTAGCTTAATGCAGGGTTATTTAGCATTACTTTATTTCTACCTTTAGCGTGAAAGTTTCAGAATGGAATAGTTCATCAGTGTTTAGCTATAGAGTTCACTCAGTATGTAAGGGTTAAACAGTAGAACTTCGATATCTCGAACTCGTATAACTCGAACTTCAGTCATTCCAAAACTTACAATGCAGAATTGCTCTAAACTATATCGCTACAGATATATAGAAACATATGTAACAGCTTAATACAGGTCTAAAGTAATGCTGAAAGCTCCTACAGGAGCTTTCAGCATTACTCTAGACCTGTGTTAAGCTGTGGCCTTGAGAAATGGTTCATGTTAAATATCGGATAACTCGAACTTCTGTTATCTCGAACTTATTGTATAGTCCCTTGAAGTTCGAGTTATGGAAGTTCAACTGTACTTGCTAAATGAAACTGAATGACAAAAGTGTAGATACTCCTCCAGATGCCCTCTCATCTGAGTCTAAACTACAGTGCTCCCTCCCTACAACGGCCCTCTCTATAACGATTCCCTCCATACAACAACGCATGTCACTGTTTCAGAAACAACAAGGCTCCAGAACCTTTGTCCATCGTATTTTCTTTATGCCTCAATCAAACCCTATGCTGTGACCATTCTTTAGAATCGTCACTTTGTGACGATTCTAAAGAGTGGTCACAACATAGGGTTTGGTTGAGGCATAACGGTTTTAGCTCTCGAAATAAACCTTATCTGGGGATCTGCAAACAAGCTAATTATGTTTGATTTTCCCTCCCAATAACAACTCCCTCTGAACAACACATACATATTCGTATCCCAAAGGGTGTCGTTGTAGAGAGGGATCACTGTATATGCAAATGACAGTGTTTGCCTGTTCCACAACTGACCCATTTCCCTGTTTATTTCAAATTTCAATACCTTATGAATATGCATTGACAAAATAATTATAATGACATATGGAAGGTGGAAAACATGTATTTCGTTTTCCACTAGCAAACAGATGAACCCTGATCAGAGCCGTCTGATCTGGGTCTATTTCGTTTGCAAATATGTGAAAACACGTTTGTATGCTGGAAAGGGTTAAGAGTTAAGCAATCAATTGTCTTTAAAAACAATCATGTTTATTCGTTACGTGGTAGAGACGCCCTGGCGAACAGAGTAGACCCCGATCAGATTATTGCCACAGGAATCGTCTTATCATGGCCTGTGTGTTTCCTTGTGAAATGATAGTTGTAATTCTGTCATTGCCAAGTGTATGCCTTGTTTATGATGCCAAATTTAAATTCAGCTAATAAATAGCCATACATAGAATATATCTTAATGAATGTCCATCAGGTGAAGAACGGTTCATAAACGCCTTTTCATCCCGTTACAAACAGAATAGAATCATATCAGACGGCTCCAGTAGGGGTCCTTTGATCAGGGTTGCTTGAGAAACAATATAGATATGATTCTGCACATTTTACAATTAGTTGATATTCTTGATATTAATATTTCTCCCTAACTGTTCTCCAGGTAAAACATTAAGGGCAGGTGTATGGGAATGTGGGTTGAAGATATATTGAGATAGGGGATTTGTGAAAGGATGGGAGAGGGGATCGGGTTCTACTTATGTACAGTCGACTGAGCAGTCCTTCGGACTGACAGTGGACTATAACTATGTACAGTAAAACCTCTCTTAACCGGAATTCTAGTAGAGAAAAATTAGATATTTAAGGCAGGTGACTGCTTAATGCAGGATGAAAGTCATGCAGAAAGCTCAAGGAGCTTTCTGCATGACTTTCACCTTGCATTAAGCTGTCACCTATCTCCAAGACCGATATTTATACTACATGTAACGTTCGGTTAAGAGAGGTTTTACTGTATTTTACTTTAACATTATCGAGTGTTGAAATAATCATATATCAACAAAAAGGTAATATACTGATATACATTTACCAGCCATTTTGTAAAACTATTCCTTCAGTGTCTCTTTCAAAACTGTGACCTGACTGATAAGCATTTTGACCAGAGATAAGACAATTTTCCTTTATACTGATTGTAGTGAAATTACTTTAGAATGTTTTCTGCTTAAGTCTTGAAAGCTACTTGTTTCAAACTTCCTAATTACCCATTCCCTCATTTTTGACCCAACCTCTCTGAATAAATCTATCGAAAAGGCACATTTACTAGAAACAAGGGGATATTGTAGAATTACGTAGTTTAGAAATCATTGTGGTAAATAGAGTAAATTATCATAACTGTTTCAAAGGTGACTTTCACAGAGGCGTCAAAAGGCTTCAATATGAGGGAATGGGTTAATAGTTAAAGATGCTCTCTATCCCTTCTCTCCCTTCTCCCTCTCTCTCATTTGAGTAGCCCCCTGGTTTGAGTTTATCTCTCTCATTTGAGGAGCACTCTGATTTGAGTCTCTCTCTCTCTCATTTGAGGAATACTCTGATTTGAGTCTTTCTCTCTCTCCCTTTCTCTCCCTCTCTCATTTGTTCTCCTCATATTTGATTATACACTGTTTGAAAACGCTAATACACCTTTCTGAAGCATTTGAAGGGTTAAATGTTACGATACACATTTCAGATATTCTTTAGCTCAATAGTTAAGATTTATTATAAATATTTATTACTTTATCAGAAATCATCTCTAAATCAACCATACAAAAGAAGTTAAAGGGCCTCCGTGTTCGAGTGGTTATGGTCTTAGACTGACAATCACTTAGCCCCTCACCGAGGTGGTTCGCAATCCTACATTGGCATTTGGATTGTTCATGTGAGGAAGCCTTCCAGCTCGCTGGCGGTAATTCGGTGGTTCTACTCGGGTGTTTATCTGTGAACGAAACAATGCAATTTATTCTGTGCACGGGAAAACTTTATAGGGTCTTCCTCCACTTATTATTAGTTTATCTACATGCTTGTGTTTTTTTTATTTCCTTGTATTTAGATAGTTTGTCTACATGCTGTGTTTGTTCATGTATTTAGATAGTTCGTCTGTATGCTCGACTTCTTTAGGTATTTAGATAGTTCTTGATATTCCTGTTTAGGTATTTAGATAGATTGTCAGTGTGTTGTGTTTGTTCATGTATCTAATACAGTTCATCTTCAAACTGTGTTTGTTCAGCTCATCAACGCAATGTGTATGCATGTTTAGGCATGCCGAAAATCTCGTCTATACGTTGTGTTTGTTCATATATTTGTTCGTCTACGTGTTGTATTTAGAATAGCGTATCACCGTCTTAGCATTTGGCTATATACATGTACATGCATCTATATTTATCACATAATCTGTCTTGTGGGTGTGCCATGACAGAGTGCCGTAAATCGCGAAAATGCACTAGTGCATATTTTATGCAAATCAGCACTTGTTAGCCAATCGTAGCTTCATTTTAGCGTTACCAATCGTAGCGCTCCATGTACGTCGTCCGTTCTATTACTACGCTGTTTGTAAGACCAGGCGTCCACCGAATGAGGATATCGCAGATTCGGGATGATTTTGCATGCCTTCGGGATGTTCGGGAACCATTCCACGTCATTCCTGAACGCTTCGGAAACCCTTCTGGGTGGTTCAGGAACTGATCGGGATCGAAAACATTCGGCATCCAAGTGTTAAAAGTTTTAAAATTTGGACGCCGAATAATTTATTCGGGAAGGCTTCAGTTCTTTTGGAACCGTTCGGGACGTTCGGGAACCCTTCGCGATGACTTCGGGGTAGTTTCGGAGTCATTCTGCAAGGCTTCGGGATCTCCTATCCATCCCGAGCGGTTCCAGAATGAAGCCGTATCGATGCGGAGGCTTCCCGAGTGCTTCCCGAAGACGCGGAAGGGTTCCCGAATCCACGCGGAAGACATGCCGAATGTATTATGAACGATGTATATACTTAATATCAGGCTTATCGTATTAGGAGTATTACACTTATATATAGAGAAGATAAGTGAACTAATTTTATCTAAGCAGAATCCTTAAATATATTCTGTTATATCTTTAAACAGAAAAGAACATCTAATTAAACCCAAAATGAATTTGGTAAAATTTCTTAAGTCTGTTACGAATTCTTAAATATTGTTTTTGATTTAGATCACTCTCAGTTATTATCAAATACAACATGTATTCTTAAAATGACAATTAAAGACATTACCCAGGTCCATTCAATGATTCCCCCCCCCCCCATTGTTCTCAATAGGCGTGAAAGTAACAGTAAAAGCATGATACAAGTGTGCAAAATATGGCAAGCCGTCTCATTCTGTCTAGAGAGGCCCTGACATAATAAAAAATAAAAACATACACTGCATTAGTGACAATCAAATCATTTCCAAATCATCAAATGTAAGAGACGGGCCTCACATGGAACGCTCCAGTGGTTCTTGACAGGCAGACTGCTATAGCTGTTACTATGTGCCGCATGCTTTTTCACAGGTTAGCTGTAAAGACCCAAACCGGCCAAGGGAATGTCTTTAAGCAAACGTCTTACAATTTGTTTCTAATAAAAAATAGTATGCTCTGGTATAAATTTTAAGTAACAGGCTTAGCTAAGTAATTACTTAAAAATGTTCTTGAAACTTGGGCCCGAACCGTCTCAAAAGACGCTGATGTCAGCAAAACGTATATGCATGTATATCTGAAAAATAGCGTTCGTCAGATTGCCGAAAGGATTTCGAGATATAAAATACAATATACAAGAAACTTTACTTATAGTCGGATGTTACAAAACATCTTATTCAACATGAGCTAGAAGCTATTTACCAACTAAAACAATAGCTTCTTAACAAAGTACATTCCATTACTAACTACCTATGGATAAAATACATGTATAAAGAACAGGGATAGCTATAAAAACACATCTCAGTTGCTACCTTTTATAAATACATGTAGCTTATAATAGCATGTATATAATGAATCCCTGATACTCGTGACTGTTTTTCGACGAAAACGAAATAAAACACATAAAAGAGGGAAGCATTTATATGTAAATGTATGTGTGTGCGTGCGCGTGTGTGTGTGTGTGTGTGTGTGTGTGTGCGTGCGTGCGTGCATGCGTGCATGCGTGCATGCGTGTGTGCGTGCATGCGTGCGCGCGCGCGTGCGTGCGTGTGTGTGTGTGTGTGTGTGTGTGTGTGCGTTTGCGCTACATACGTTCCGAGGTTTAACATATAAATACACAGCAACATACCGAGGTTTTTTGAACTTCCGAGGTACATTTTTCCATTACCTCGAAATGTTAACCCCGGAATGTCTTTGTAAAGTTGAAACAACATATCCCAGCTAAATGTTGACTGTACCTCGGAACATAACTGATGTGCATACGTGTGCGATGTGTGTACTTGCACACAGTCATGTTTCATATCAGGGCGTTTCCACAAATTTTGTAGAGCATGCGCTGTTGTAAACGCTTCATCACACGCATGCGTGACTCAACCTTCGCTTGCACTGCTCACTACGATACGAATTATAAATAAATACTGTGCGAGGAGATTGCTTCCGAGTCCGAGTATCTGCAACATTACAATGTGCGAAAACAATATTTATTTGGATAGTACGAAAATAGGTTTGTAGAGACATTGTTTTAAAATAAAAATATTTTAATCACTCCTGAATCACTCTTTATGTTGCTGGTGTTGGAACAGAAGACAGGTATTTCGGTCATCGCGCATGTGCTCTATGCGTTACTAGCAGAGGAGCAGCGAGATAAGCACATGTGTGTAATAGCCTATTGGCGCACTTTAAACCATGTTCTGGATAGTATTTATATTATACCCCTGTTTCTGCATTTAGACGCCGGGTTGTTCGCAATCTTATTTGGATCCAAACTGTCTGCATAATTTTTCAAACATTTATGTGTGGTACACTGAAATCTAAGGCGTCAAAAAATGTTATTCAACTGAAGATGTAAACACTTGACCTTCAATTTCAAAATGCTAAAATATTAGCAAACGCATCGACAACTTTGAGAGAACGCTAGTGTTACCAGTTTTCATGTTTGTTTGCTCTCCCCAGCATACTACACACCGGCTTATAGGGGGGGGGGGGAGTGTTTAACCCTTTCCCCGTTATATATGTTGTTGTTTTTTCGAGATGTTAATACTTACGGAATATTCATGGCCAAAATGGTTATAATGTAATATGGAAGGTGGAACATTATTGCCATATAAGAAACGAAATAAACAGATCTATTAAATTCCATTAGCAAACAGGACAGACGCTGATCGCACATCTCATATAGGAACTGTCTGGTCTGAATCAACTTGGTATGTAAATAAATTAAAGTGCGTTTATATGAAGGAATAGTAAAGCGTATTTAGATGATTCATTTCCGTGTGAGAATAATTGACGATATGAACAAAAGGGATATGAAGGTCCCGTATCGGCCACGTTAGAAATGGCAAAACAATGTGAATCTTTGTGGAAAACCTCTAGATGATGTTGGAAGCGAGCCAATATTGACCCTTTGTAGAGACCCTCTAGATGATATTCCGTGCAAAATATTAAAACTCTACGCCTTTCACTTTCGGAATAAAAGCTTTTCCGATGTATTCCACGGGAAATATAGGCAATGATAGAAACTGTAGAATCATATCTATATTATTTTATCAGCAGACAAAGCAGACCCTGATCAGGCAGCTCCAACGTCGGATCTGGTCTAGTCTGTCTTCACGGGAACAGGAATGCGTATTTATGGAGTAAATGGATAAGTGAGTTTAAGTAATTTGAAGCGATATTATTTATTCCACGACAGTCAATGTAGATTCAGCTCTAACTTTTTTTAAAACAAAACAGCAGATGCTGATCAGACATATCATGTAAAACGGTTCTATCATGTTTTTTGAAAATTCAGTGCAAAAGCTATGCATACAATTAAAAACGGGAGCTATCTGCATAACTTTCGTTTTACATAAAGTCTAACTTGGTGAGGATAGGACAATTGTGAGATTGGGATCCCTATAGCTTTGGTTTAAACTCGGAGTAATTTTGCTATTGACTGTTCCAAGGGGCTACTCCTATCTTTACAATAATTGAATTTATTTTTTGTGTAATTTATAATATTGAAATTGTGCTAACTTCATTTACCATTTTCATGTGCACTTGTGGGTTATTCTGAGTTTATATATGCAGACTGCCTGTATCGACAGTATATTTTCTTATTTTGATCAACATTGGTCTGATCACTCTTCATAATGCCTTTTGTATTCCATGCATTTTTTTATATTCAGCCAGATGTCTGAGGATTGAATAATAGCTGTTCGATAAATAATAGTTACACTAAACTACTGTTTTCACCTCCCTTCAGAATTTTAAAGATGTCCTACGTGGGATAAATTAACAACCAACATGTTTTTTATTTTACTGCATACATGTTTCGATTTACATCTTCATCAGTGCATAACAACTATAATATACTTAACGTCACGGAAGTGACGTCTTCGTATAAACAATGGCGGGAAAATTAAACGTAACGTTACGACGAGTTTATCCCTTTACTCCATAGATACGCATTTCTACGCCTTTGCAAACAGAGTAGACCTAGATCAGACGGCTCATATCGGAGCCATCTGATAAGGATCTGCTCTGCTTGCTGATGATAAAAAATAGTTACGAGTAATTCATACTATTGGCGTAAATATTTCTTACATGAATATTCAAGGAGGAAAGGGTTAAGAATGTCTGAAAATGCATGCAGGCGGATTGCAAGAATACGAATAATTCCTATAGAGATATATATAAAAACCAAAAATAGGAAATAACGACTGTATGCCTCTGTAACGTTACGTTAATTAACAGGAAAATATGTGTATCAACTATATTTAATAGAACAATTAGATATCATATATAACTTTTAGATATCAAATATAGCTTTTGCATTTAAACCTTTTGGTGTAAGAGTGTCCATTTTATGCATCCAGTATGTTTCTTTGCAAAGTCGTTCTAAATTATCATTAACAATATCGAAAGGCATAAATGTAAAGTCATCTTAAGAGTGGTTCTCAGAATTAAAGTGTGTTGCAACAATGGTAGAAAATCTTGAATCGATGAAACCATTTATATCGAATCTATGGCTGTTCATACGTCTAGAAACAGGTTGCATAGTTTGACCAATATATTGTATGTTACATTTCTTACACGATATCAAATAAATGACATTACTTGTAGAACAGTTGGTATTACATCTAAGGTTATAAGTGTCACCTGAAATATTACTCGTGAAGGAAGAACTTGAAATTATATTCTTACAATGAGAACATCTATTTCTATTACAAATCGATGATGCACAAGTATGTTGTTGGAAAGAAAAAATTGAATGCACTAAATGATCCCGTAAATTACGCGGTCTCTTGTTAGCTATTATTGGTCTGTAATTATCATAAACATATTTCACATTTTCATTTTTTGATAACTTAAGTAAGTCCCAATATTTATTTATCACTAAACCTATATTCGGCAAAGACGGATCTTTTTTTTTTATGTGACCACAAAAGGAATGACACTATTATTAAATTCCTTATTTGACGACGGCATCAGTGCATCATTTTGTGAAAGTTGAGTGATCTTTTCAAAGGCACTATTAACTACTGTGGATGGATAAAGTCTGTTTGAGAAAAACTCACGTAAGTGGTTCAATGATTCTTTAAATGATTCATTGTTTGAGATAATTCTCCTGTATCGTTTTGCTTGACTGAACGGTATACCGTCCTTGCAGGCTTTAGGATGGCAGGAGGAATAATGCAGGTATTGGTGATTATTTGTAGATTTTACATAAATATCAGTTTTTAAATGCATTGAATCATCTTTAGATACAAGAACATCCAAAAATTCAACGGATTTCTGTGATATTCTACTTGTGAATTTTATGGAAGGGTGGACATTATTTAAATCCGTTATAAAACTGTCCAGTTCCTCTCGCGTTCCGTCAAATATACACAGAATATCGTCAAGAAAACGAAGCCATAGGGTTGGTTTGATACCTTGTGAATTAAGGAAGTCCTGTTCAACTTTACCCATGAAAAGCGATGCGTAACTAGGAGCAATAGAACTCCCCATTGCCGTACCGCATTTTTGAAGGTAAAACTCATCATTGAACTTGAAATAATTATTTTCCAACACAAGTTTCAAAAGCTTAGATATTTGAGTACTTGTTAAATTACAGTTGGTGTCATCTCTATCCAAGAAATATGAACACGCGTTTACACCGTCTGCATAAGGGATATTTGTATATAATGAAGAAACATCCAATGTTACTAAAAATGTTTCTTTACTTTTAAGTGTAATATCTTTGATCTTATGTATAAAGTCACTCGTATCTTTTATGAAGGAAGGTAATTTCATCATATGCGGCTTCAATATACTATCAAGGTACTTCGATATATTTTCTGTCGGTGATTGGCTTGCGGATACAATATGTCTGTCAAGGTCACATTTGAAAGTCATGTTCTTACCTTCAGTTTCCATTATATTTGTTTCCGCGTCCTATTTTCTTAACAACTGGAAGGTTGAATGTCAACCACGTTAAAACCCATTGTATCACCTTAAGGTCAATGTCTTAATTTAGGTGGCGGCGATGGGGGATATAGTTGTCCTTTGGACTGCCTTGTTTTAAAATAAATTTGAGGTTTAAGGGGTCGATCTCATCTTTTTCATCAATTCTATTTGTTTATGCAATTTGGTACATTTTTATGCCGTTGAAAAATAAGCGTAGGACATATTTGATATACGTATATATTCAAAGATATATCACTTTACACACTTTGATCGTATCAACATATAGTGCCGGTTTCAAGTGTTGTTTTTTTTCAAATATGAAATAACAGACTTTAATACGCAGGTCACTAACACATTTATATTTGCAACTTAGGGTAAAGAATAACAAGAAACCTGTACAGCGGCAGAGAGAAGCTGAATCGTGCAGTGTTGATGTATATCATAGTGGATTTGAAATCAGGTGCATTAATCATTATATTGGTCAGTATATAAAAATGAATATCATAAGGTCGCTAGTCGCTCCTAGTCCTAGTCGCTCTTATAATCGACGAACAATCTATTGAACGATAAAGGCAAATCGCAGTCGTTTTGCGGAAACTGTAGGAAATTAAGCTGATTTGCTTCAACTACGCTTATACTAGTAGTTGCATACAGGGCAATGTACTATACAATAATAATGAGCTTCTTAGAACGGTTTTCGCTTAGAAATAGTGGTATTTTGTGGCCTGTCAGTCAGTCCGTCCGTTCGTTCGTTCGTTCGACCGTCAACATTTTGTTTGTCCGCTGTTTTCTGGGAGATATTAATAGTTGGCCATCCAACTGAGGAAAATGTGTCGAGCCATGGCATGAAATAGTAGAAGTTGGCATGCACTGGATATGTAATATTTGATGTCTTAGTATTCAAAAACTACCCCATGCCACCTGAGATTTTGCCCTCGTTTCTCTTAATTAGGTCAAAGGTCAACTAAGTGCATATTTTATATACGTTATTTGAGAAATCATTATATCTTTATCAATTTTAGGTGTAAAATAATAAAAATGGTACCAAAATGAAGGTTAAACGTTGGCCTTTAATTTGCACTTATTTTGTGTAATATATATTATTCAAATATTCATGAATATTAATGAGAACATCCAAAAACAGTAAAAGATCGTTAATATCAACATGTCACTATGATACATGTTATCATGTCTTCGCAATTGTTGCTATTTAATAAGCATAAATGACATCAAAATAAAGGTTAGACAGAATGCTACTCGAACAAATAACTGTATGCAGTCATACCAGCTATATTTTATGCACAAGTACTTTTAAAGTAAAGTGGGTGGGGTAAATGAACACCTAAACAAAACGTTTAGTCCTATTTAAAGTAACTAATTAATTCACTATATTTGTACGGATATTTGCTGGGTTGGTACAATTAACACCATCGCACACATGTTAGTGTGCTTTTTAAAGCTGTTTTGAAGCTTTTCAGCGAAATGAATTTGCACTTGATTTTGCACCCAAAACTTGTTTAATGCATGCATCAGGTGCAGTTGGTACATTTCCAAACCACTAATAAAAGTTCGGCACCATCTTGCTATGCGTTAGTATCAATAGCATTAATGCATGTACGAGCGTATCTATGAGCTCAGATCCATTTACAAGCTTGATAGTTTGCTCTAGCAATTTTCAGTTCTACTGCATCATTTGTTGTGGAAGCAGTTCAAGTGTTTTCTTAACCTTAACCATATTGTGTAATTCTTGCATCACCAATGGATTCTCCATTGGCACCAAGTGTATCTCTTGTATGACCGTACACCTCTTCAAATATCTGAAAGCAGATCGGGCATGTTAAATATTTCTTCCAACAAGTCTTCTTTCCGATGCCAGTGAAAGGAAAGGCTGCGTCACATCCAGTTATTGCATGAAACCCAATGAAAATGTTTCGGCAGACATCTTGAGATAAATTGCGGAAAATACATTTTTTTCTTGGAGGTCCCAGCCCTCATCCAGACTCTAATACCTGATAAAGGTCCAAGATGGTATATCAGTATTACTAGTACATCAAAATATTGGCATTTGACAACTATCCAGCCTTGACCCTTTCTAGCAGCATCCAAGCCTTGAACGCATACAAGACAACCAATGTATCAACCTTGTCATGATTTGGGACACTTCGTGTCTGCATTTGCCTTGAATGACGATATTCCAATGCATCTGCTGAATACTGCAGTACTAGTATACTACATCAACTCTGTGTTTGTGGCTTCTTCTTCTACTTCTTATTTTGTTGTGTTTGGCAGCTTTAAAGCAGGCTATTCGCAGCATTGTGATATACACATTGGTGAGGGAGGGTCCAACGTTCAAATTATGAAAACAAGTTAAACATTGCAAACAGGAGAATATTACATGACAGCTGAGATCCCAGCCTGAAAAGTTGGGAGCTATCACCTGATGTTATGGTTGCTTGTTCAAGATGATATTGACAGCAGAGTGAAAGCATAATTCCCATAGGAACTTGGTCCTGCAAAACCGTGAAACGGATCTTAAGGAGTGTCCTCTTGTAGGTGCACCGTGAGGGCGTTAGAAGGTCGGGTGTTAGCTGCAACAAAATCATTCACGGACCTATAGAACATCGCGGCCTTTACTTTTTCTGCCTCTGATTGAGCAAATCATATTAAGCATGACACCAATTCTGCTTCTTCTACAATAATTCAAATAACAAACATATGTTGGACCATCTCCTCACGACTTGTCATGGCCTTGGTATGTGGGTTCAAAACGCAGGATGTGTACTCAACCTGCAGACTGATCAGGAGTTTGTAATTTGCCTCTTTGGTTGGCTTTTGCCAGGATCCAAGATTCCTGCTTAGAAAGGCTGTGAATCAGTTTTCCTTCTTTATGACCATATTCACATGGGCTTTCCAAGACAATTGAGCAGACTGTAGCGTTCCCAGGTATTTTGCCTATTTTGTTGTCTTCTGGCTCTTGCTATGAACAGTATACTTGGTATATATGTGTGTTCGCTTGTTGATAATAAGCAGGATCTTAGCACTTCTCTGCATTGAACTCAGTCTTTCCCCATTCCTACAGACTGTCGATATCATTCTGGAAGACGTCTGCATCTGCTATTGACTCAGCATGAAAGGGAAGAGTCGACAGGGATAGCACAGGAATTCCGTGATGTCATCATTGCCTATGAGGGAAAGGAAAGGACTGAGAACGACACATTGGTGAACATCGGATGTTATCGGTACTGACACGGAGGAAACACCTTCCAGCGTGATTAATTGGATATAATCAAGCATTTTGCAATGTACATCATAGTGTTGGAGCTTAAGAAGCAGGTATCTGTAAGACATCAAATGTTTTGGAAAAGTCAAGATTGCGTCAATCTAATGAGACTGGTCCAGACCTGACACAAGGTCATTGACCATATTGATCACTTTGTCTCACAAAAGTGCTGCTTCCTGAGGCCGTTCTGGCATTGGCTGATGATGTCAAGGCACTAAGAAAAAAACAGGTTACTGTGTATGATGTATTCCATGATCTTACATGTAACAGAAGTTAGGGATACAGGACAGTAGTTTGAAGAGGTTACTCTGGACGACCATGTATTTGTAGATAGGATTAACATGGCGGTCTTCTCAGCACTGGAGACTTTATCCTGGTCAAGAGGCCTGGAAGATCAGAGCAAGAACAGGAGCCAGGGAATGTGCCACTTCTTTTTGGAACCTTGATAAGATGGTGTCTAGACATGTAGCTTTGTGGAGATTTAAGCCCTTAAGAACCTTGCAGACACTATTTATCGTGACATGAATAGGAAGGGTATACGAATAAGAATACTCTCAAATGGCACAAGGGAGATATTGGTCCTAATGTGTAAAGACAGAGAACTAGTGGTTCAGTATTTCAACATTGCTTTGTGTATCAACATGGTTAATGTCATCATTCGTCAGTAGAATTAATCTCGAGCTGTCACATTTCTTGCTCCTAACAAAAGCGTAGAGCTTCTTACAGCTGGTGTCTGTCACTAGGTCAATCACATACCCATCATGAGCTTCCTTGCACTTCTTCTTTGCAAGTTTTCTGTAGCTCCTTGTATATGCCCAGTTCATCTGTACATTGGTTCTCAGCACTTTTTTGTATGCACATTTCTTTTTTCGTGATAAATGGTGAGTGATGGAGTTGCACTATGGCTGGCTGAAGCTGGTGGATGTTAACTTAGAATCTAATATCCAATAGAGTACAGATTGGTAAAGGGGCTGATTTGCCAAGTGTGCTGCAAACTCAGTCATTTTGATGGGTCATAGAGCATTTGTTAGTCTCCTTCCACAGGTGGACAAGATGTGGGGTAGGCTTCCTTCGTGAAGGGAAGATATTTAAGTCAGTACTATGACATGCTCACTTATTCCGAGTATTGAGGTATATATGTTTAACTAGTGATCGTTTGTGGCAATAACATATAGAGTGTTGTCATTACGGATAGGGAATATTACACATATCCAGTGGCAGTGAATATGTCTATGAGTTCATGGTTGATTGAGAGTGGGTACCTATGGCCAGTAACTGTTACAATGGCCCATAAATACCCGAGAGATTCATTTTCCTGCAAATGTAGAAAGGGTTTTGTCATAGGTAGTGCTCGTGTAAAATATATCAATTCCTTATGTAAAAACATCGCCATACTCAACAGGAGCTATGACGTTTCAATCACGAATGATACAGACAGCTAATATAAGGTGTGTACAATCAAACAGACAATGTTTCACTGAGACTATTGCAATAAGAGACTAATATTCTGGCGTTTTTATTATCATCTCTAAATAATACATCTGCGCGAAGAGGTACTTTAACAAATTTGTATCAAAGTTTTAATTATACAGTATGATAATGTACTGTAAACGTATTTAAAACGATGTTTTCAGAACTTGCAATCATCACAGGTCACTAAAATCTTCTTTAAATGTGCAATTAATATATCTATACTTACTTGGGAGACATTGCTAAAACAATAGATGAAAAATAGTGTCGAAATTGTCAAAATTAAAGTTATTTTATACTAAATAGAGATTTTATTACATTTTTGCACTCATTTGACCTTTGACCTAGTTTCTGACCTTCAAAGAGGGTTTTGGCAGTGGCATGGACCAGAACCACAAATGATTAGTATCTGGCAACACAAATATGGTATTCAAACATTTCTACTAAAAAATGCCATGGACCTTGAAAAATAAGCGACTTTTTACACCTCGGATGCCCAACTATAATGAAACTTCACAAAATGTTTAATTCATCAAGATCTGAAGCTGAGATGATTCTGAGGTTCATTTGATTTTTCATTTCAGAGTTATGGCCCTTGTCCTTAAAAAATTGCAAATAGTTTGTCCGATGTTTTCTGGTAAAACTATTTGAGAGATATTAATAAAACTTCACACAAATGTTTAATGCATCGAGGTCTGAAGCTGAGTTGATTCTGAGGTTCATCTGATTTGTCGTTTCGGAGTTATGGCCCTTGTCCTAAAAAACAATGCAGATACATGCAAATAGTTTGTCCGCTGTTTTCTGGGAAAACTATTTGACATATTAATGAAGCTTCACACAAATGTTTTATGCATCAAAGTCTGAAGCTGAGTAGATTCTGAGGTTCATTTGATTTTTCATTTCAGAGTTATGGCCCTTGTCCTTAAAACATATGCAAATTGTTTGTCCGCTGTTTTCTGGGAAAACTATTTGAGATTTGAGAGATATTAATAAAACTTCACACAAATGTTTATTGCATCAAGATCTGAAGCTGAGTTGATTCTGAGGTTCATTTGATTTGTCATTTCAGAGTTATGGCCCTTTTACTTAAAACATAATGCAAATACATGCAAATAGAATGTCCGCTGTTTTCTGGGAAAACTATATGACAGATATTAATGAAACTTCACACCAATGGTTAATGCATTAAGATCTGAAGCTGAGTTGATTCTGATGTTCATTTGATTTTTCATTTCAGAGTTATGGCCCTTGTCCTTAAAAAATATGCAAATAGTTTGTCCGCTGTTGACAAAACTATTGTCTGGGAAAACTATTCGAGAGATATTATTGAAACTTCACACAAATATTTAGTGCATCAAGATCTGAAACTGAATTGATTCTGAGGATCATTTGGTTTTTGGTTTCAGAGTAATGGACCTTGTCCTTAAAAAATAATGCAAATACTTTGTCGGCTGTTTTCTGGGAAAACTATTTGAGAGATATTAATGAAACTTCAAAAAAATGTTTAATGCATCAAGATCTGATGCTGAGTCGATTTTGAGGTTTATTTGATTTTTCGTTTAGGAGTTATTGCCCTTTTACTTAAAAAAAACAAATATATGTTAATAGTTTCTCCGCTGTTTTCTGGCAAACCCTTTTTGACAGATATTAATGAAACGTCATACACATGTTTAATGCATCAAGACCTGAAGCCGATTCTGAGGATCATTTGATTTGTTGTTTTGGGGTAATGGCCCTTGCACTTAAATAATGCAAATCTATGTAAATATGAGAATGGCCATAACTTTTTCATTTGAAATGATATTTACTTCAGTTTTTTATATGGATAAACCTTAATGTGAATTTTCACATATATTGCGGGGGATTTTGATATGTCATTCTATTCTAAAGTTATGGTCCTTGAACTTAGTGTGTTCGTTGCTTTGTTAGTCGGTCAACTTTTAGTTTGTCTGTTGTTTTCTGGGAAAACTAATAAAATGATATAAATGAAACTTAACGCGAAAGTTTCAAGCAACAAAATTTGAAGCTGAGTTTATTTTGAGGTTCATTCAGTTTGTCTTTACAGAGTTATGGCCGTTGCACTTTACAAACATCTGCAAAAATGAGGATTAGCTGTAACTTTTTTTATTTAATAAGATAGTCACTTCATTTTTTTAAAAAAATAGTATCACCTTAATATGGAAATCAAGATCTGAAGCACAGATTAGAAAATGTCAACACGTATAAGGCATGTTGAATCAGAGAAAGTTTGCAAGTGTGCGTATTATGTACCGTACTCTTGTTTGTTCTGGATTGTCGTCCTTCCTTGATGTACCGTATTAGTCTTTACAAACCTATTGCTATAAAAGAACTGTTTGCAAATATCGTTTTCATGCAAATATGCATGTTGGTAAACATGTGTTGACAACATTTGTACTGCAATTGCACTACTGTATTCCAAAACATACTTAAGTATAGCTCAGTCTTCCCAGTCTTAATTTTTAACCGGCCAGCGTTTAGATAGCTTACAACTGTGTTTCATATGACATTTTTCTAACCATAAACCTTCAGTAACTGATGTTTGACGCTTGTAACTCATAATATTTGCACCGCATCTGTGTATGTGTGTGTATAAATCTACCTCAGAACGTCTATGTATAGTAAAGATGGTATGCTTATTTATATACGTACCTCAGACAGGTGTAAATGGATATTTAAATGCAGTCTTTGAGTGACCTGTTTTGTCCTGTTTGTTTTCTGGCAACTTAAACATTGACTCCAACTTTTGAACTAGATGAAATAGAAACTGCATGTTAGTGTACACACCAATCTGTTCAAGCTTTATCTATTTAGTCGGATTAGGTCAAAGTCAACGTCACCTTTCAAGGTCAATGTTTGTGTACACATGCATTTTTTAAGGATGCAATTATTGAGTAGTTTAAGGTGTAGGTCAATATCACTCTCAAAAGGTTAAACACAAAATCTGTATAATTACATGTATAATTATAACGCAGACTGTTATAAAAGAATTGTAAGCGTATATCGTTTTTAAGCAAATATGCATTTTTTTATATTTATGCTAACAACATTTGTACTGCAGAATGTTAAGAAATGAAATCAGTAATTGTGGTTCATTGTTTCCTCGGAATGTCCATGATAAAACACGCAGCTAGTTAGCCTTCCTAGAACGTGTCCGATTCTCACCGTAGGCATATTGGATGTTCTTTTGTGATGTAGAGTAATAGAATCAAGCATGGGTTTTGTTAAAGACGGGGGTTTCTATACCCGAGGTTGGTCTGTTCCAGTCGGAAATGAGCTTTAGCGAGTTTCCGATAGGAACAGACCAACCGAGGGTATAGAACCCCCCGGCTTTAACAAATCCCATGCTTGATTGTTTTTCTCGCTGAAATACGCCCTAAAACCAAGAAAATTAACGAATTTGTGAAGTACTACTTTACATTGCGTAATACGACTTCCATATCTAATGGCAACAGACCGCAGCATAACTTTAGGTGTGACACCAAATTCTTGCATAAAACGTGCTGTTGTAGTCCCGCTAGACCAAACAAGGCGATTCTCGTGCTCACGCGCTGTTGTTGACCGGTTTTAATTATACCTATTACGGGCCTAAGGTAAACAATGGACGCGAATGCTACAGCGTTTTGACCTAAGCTAGGTGAACACCGGGGTGTGAGTATTTCCAGGAGCACCGACAATGAACTGTTTTTAGTGATAGACATATTGAATGAAATTCCGTGTAAATAAACGGTATTTGATACAATCATGAATTGACGTCGAAAAGAAAACAGTGGTCCAGAAACAGCATGAATCGCCGAAGTGTCAAAGAAGTTTTGCTGCCGTTGTTTTGCCTGTATTTTGAAGAATTAAATTGATGCAGGAGAGCAGAAAATTGGTTTTATGCAAGAATAGCGTTAATACACGTTTGTTTTCGGGCAATAACATCTGCAGTGTCCCTCGGGAATGGTGTTGCCCTTCGGGCTCGGGCCAACAACAGTCTCGGGACACTGCAGATGTTATTGCCCGAAAAAATGTGTATTAACCCTCTAATGACGTCATTTGACAACCACAAACGTTACTTTTTGGCGTAAATATAAATAACTGAGTGACTACAAAACAACGTCTTCGGTTAATTAAATAGGCCTTTAAAGTGTTTATATGATAAATAGAATTTCCTATTCGTGCTAATTACTTATATTAATTTCAATTCATAAGGTTGTTGCCTATAGAAATGTTGGTATAATTCTGTAAGAAGTCCTTCCCTTGTATTGATTTTACCCAATCGCGCGTATGAATACACTAGTCACGGGGTGTTCCAGATAAGGATTTCTAGTACGGCTATTTTTAGTAACTCAGCTGATCTAGCACGACTGAGAAGCGAGAAAAAATAATCTGCACTGATTATGTAGAGAAAAACTGTTTTGTTTCAAACAGTTTAGATGAGAAACGACAGTAAAGAAACAATTTTTAACCGAGAAATTCCACTAACTAATGTTTTACCCTTGTACCTCATAATGTTTGCAAAGCATCTGTGTATGTGTGAGTGCATAAATGTACCTCAGAACGTCTGTGTATAGTATTGATGGTATGAATATTTATTACGTACCTCATTATTACGTGCCTTACTATGCATTTTCAATCGGAGACGACCCAGACCAGACTGTTTTGGTAGGAAACGTCAGGTCAGTGTGTATTCTGTTTGAGGCAGATTTATTCTTTGTGGTTTATATTTTGCTGTAAAGGCCGTTTCTATTTAGTGACATCAGGTAATTGACAAATACACCCTTCAAGATCAATTATAGTGTACAAATGCAGTTTTAACAAATGCATCTATTGTGTTGGTCGAAATCACTCTTTGTAAAAAAAGATTAATGTTTGAAAAAACAGAATAATGTTGGCTTTTGCTTTTTAGCTTATACAGAGGCTTAATTTTTGTTGTGCCCATGATTCTCAAAGAGTTGCATCATTTGAGTGCGGTCAGGCCAATGTCATGTCTTACAGTCAAACTTCACCTTCCGAGGTAAATAAAACTGTTTAGCATTTTATTATTTAGATCAATGAAAAAGTAGTAAAGTCAAGCAGGAAAAGCCACACACAAAACGCCACCATCACCAAAACACCTACAGAAAGCATAGCAATTTATACTCATACACACATACAGTAGAAAGTCACATACAAGACGCAATCACCACCAACACATCAATAGACAGCGTGTCACACACACACAACCAAACACACGCAAACACATGAGAAGAGCACAGAAAACACCAACAAATACACGAGCACCAGAGACAAACATGAACAAAACACAAGCACAAAGACACAAGACAAACAAAAGTAAGAGTGACAAAGAGAGAACCGCCTTGGTACGGTCAGTAGCAAAATCACCACTGGGGGTTTAAACCGGTTTACGGACGTCCTAGCCTCACACTTATCTCAAAGTCACCCTAGCTAAACAAACATTGTAAATAAAGGTATCCCCGCCGGCCTTCCCTACAATATAGAAGACAGTAATCACAGTACAAAATATAAAACATAGCATAACAGCTGTGAAAGTCCGTCAAATATGTACTCAATGACTTTGCTGAAGACAGAGCAACTGCATGGAAGCTGTTAAGGGTGCGACAGAGAAAAGGTAATACATGAGTCGTGTAAGCTCATCCCATTTCTGGGTTTAAGAGTATACCATCATAGAGTACTACTCTCGGTCTGTCATCGTGCAAGCAAAGAGGTAAGCGTAGCGACCGATTGTAAAGGGGTCGATAACCAAACATGAAGTTTGTTGCAATATAATAGGGTCATAACCTTTCTTCCTAAAAGTTTTAACCTAAACGTTCTTTGTATGATTGCATGTTGTTCAATTTGAGTTGACAACATTTGTACTGCAAAATATTAAGAAATGAAAATAGTAACTGTGGTTCATTGTTACCTCGGAATGTTCATGATATAACACACAGTTAGTTAGCCTTCCGAGAATGTGAACGATTCTCACGGTAGGCAGATTGGATGATCTATTGTGATGTCTCGTCGTGTTTCTATTCTGAATTGGTAATGTTATATGATTGTAAGTATAAAGGCGTTGGAATTTGAGTTTTCGCATCTATTAAGAGTGTAAGAATATAACATTTGATTCTTTTCATTGAGTTAACTTCGGTAACAGATGTTTGATGCTTGTACCTCATAATGTTTGAACGTGTGTGTTCATAAATGTACATCAGAACGGCTGTGTACAGTATTGATGGCATGTGTATTTATAACGTACATCAGCCACAGGTTTTAAATTGATCACATAATATTAAATTTTGTATGTTAACCTTTTCCTCAATGAATACTTTGTAATCTGAGAGGACCCAGATGAGACTGGTTCGGTAGGAACTCTCAGTTCAGGATCTACCATTTTTGCATAAGATATACGTTTTGTTCTTTATATTTGGTATTCTTATTCACATTAAACAGCTGCATTTCGGTGGTCTGTTTTGTCCTATTTGTTTTCTGACAAGAAGTGTTTGCAAATATGATTTTCATGCAAATATGCATGTTGGTAAATTTAGGTTGACACCAGTTTTACTACAGAATGTTAAGAAATAAAAATAGTTGTTCAATGTTACCTCGGAACATTCATGATATAACAGAGTTATTTAGCCTTCCCAGATAAAGTGCTCGATTCCACCGTATGCAGATTGGATGTTATATGCCGATGTAATGATATGCACTGATTATGTAGGGAAAATCTATTTTGTTTGAAACATTTTAGATGAGATATGACAATTTAGAAACAATTTTCAAAAGTCGTGTTTATATTCTGAAAATTTGTATTGCGGTTTAAATGATTGTAGGTATGAAGGCGTTGGCATTCGATAATTCGTATGTATTCAGAGTGTAGGAAAACACATTTCATTAAAGTAAGTCTTTTCATTGAGTTATTTTCACCTGCCTCAGACTGTATTCCTAAAACTACTTAAGTATAGCTCAGTCTACTGGCTAAGCATAATTTAGAACAGACCATATCATATAACTGTGTTTCACAGGACATTATTACAACGTATAACCATAAAACGTCAGTAACTGGTGTTTGACGGTTGTACCTCATAATGTTTGCACCGCATCTGTGTATGTGTATGTGCATAAATCTACCTCAGAACGTCTGCGTAATATATTGATGGTATGTGCATTGTATGTTAACCCTTTCCTCCAATAATACGCCTAACTACGCCCTTGCAATCGGAGAAGACCCTGAACGTCAATGTATAGTATAGATGGTATGTCTATTTATATACGTACCTCAGACAGAGGTTTTAGTACATTTTAAATGCTGCCTTTGAGTGACCTGTTTTGTCCCATTCGTTTTATATCAGCAACATTAACCTTGGCTCAAACTTTTGAAATAAATGAAATGGAAACTGCTTGTTAGTGTACACATGCATTGAGTCAAGGTCAACGTCAAAACAATATTGTTTTTGTACAAATGCATTTTTGAAGCTGCATCTATTGAATGGGTTAAGGTCTAGGTCAAAATCAGTCTCGAAAGGTAACACACACATTTGTATAATTACATGTATAATGTAACGCAGATTGTTATAAAAGAAGTGTTAGCATATATCGTTTTCATGCAGACATGCATGTTATTAAGTTGTGTTGACTACATTTGTACTGCAGAATGTTAAGAAATGAAAATAGTAACTGTGGTTACCTCGGAATGATCATGATGTAACACATATTTAGTTGTTATATGGTGATTTAGAGAAAATAATCTGCACTGATTATGCGGAGAAAAACTATTTTGTTTCAAACATGTTAGACGAGAAACGACAGAATAGAAACAATTTTACAATGTTTGACCCGTGTACCTCATACTGTTTTCACAAAATCTGTGTATGTATGTGCATAAATGTACCTCAGAACGGCTGTATATAATATTGATGGTACGTGTATTTATTACGTACCTCAGACAGAGGTTTTTAATGGATCACAGAATATTTGTATGTTAACCCATTCCTTCTTGAATATGCCTTAGTAGGCCTTTGCGATCGGAGAAGACCCTGACTGCTTCGGTAGGAATCGTGTGATCATGAACTACTCTGTTTGTTGAATAGATATGCTCTGTGCTTTATATTTTGTTTTCTCGTGCATATTTACATGCTGCCTGTGAGTGACATTTTCTGTTTGTTTTCTGTCAACAACTTTAACCTTGGCTCAACATTTCAATCTAGATGAAATAGAAACCTCATGTAAGTATATACATGCATCTGTTAAAACTGTATCTATTTAGTAGGATAAGGTCAATGTCAAAGACACCCTTCAAGGTCAAAGTTAGTGTACAAATGCAGTTTTTAAAGATTCATCTATTTGTGGGTTAAGGTCCAGGTCACAATCACTCTTTGTGATAAAAGATCAATGTTTGCATAAAAAGAATAATGTTGGCTTTTGCTTTTTAGCCATATACAGAGGCTTAATTGTTAATGTGCTCATGCATCTCAAAGAGTTACATCATTTGAGTGAGGTCAGGTCAATGCCGTGTCTTAAGTAAAACGCTATCTTTGGGGGAAAATTAAACTGTCTAGTATTTTGTTATGTAAAACAAACCTAAAACTACTCTGTTAAATTGCTATGCGTTAGATGCTGACAGTCTTACAGCAACTATACAAGTATTCTGAAAATAGGTGATCTTTCGAAAGCAAACGTTGAAATATAAAAAGAGAAAATTGCAGACTCAGTTTTATTGAGTAGTAATTAAAATTGAAACACTATTCGCGCCCCCTAGCACCGGCTTAAAGTCTTGAAGCCAACCGAAGAACATTCAGGTTCATTATCAAAAGGACATTCTGCAGATCGTCACACAGGTAAACAATAAACTGTAAAATTACTTGTATAATTGCAATGCAGATTGCTATAAAATAAGTTTTCGAAAATATCGTTTTCATGCAAATATGCATGTTGCTAAATTTGTGTTGACAACATTTGCTATGCAGAATGTTAAGAAATGAAAAATAGTGGTTCATTGTTACCTCGGAACGTTCATGATAAAACGCACAGTTAGTTAGCCTTCCCAGATAAAGTGTGCGACTCCAACCGTAGGTACATTGGATGTTTTTGCAATCTTGAAAAAATAATCTGCACTGATTATGTAGAGAAAAACTATTTAGTTTCGAACATTTTAGATGAGATATGACAATTTAGAAACTATTTTCAAAAAGCATAAATTTGAACCGGCCAGTGTTTAGATATCTTATAACTGTGTTTCATAGGACATTATTCCAATGTATAGCCTTTAAAACTCAGGAACTGATGTTTAACGTTTGTACCTCAAAATGTTTGCACTGCATCTGTGTATTTGTGTGTGCAAAAATCTACCTCAGAACGTATGTGTATAGAATTGATGGTATGTGTATTTGCAACGTACCTCAGACAGAGGTTTTAAATCGATCACAGACTATTTGTATGTTAACCCTTTCTTCAATGCATACGCCTTACTAGGTCCTTGCAGTCAGATCAGTGTCTACTCTGTTTGCTTAAGATATATGTTTTGTGTTTTATATTTTGTATTCTTATACATATTAAAATGAATGCTGTATTTGAGTGGCATTTTTGTCCTTTTTCAGTGGTTTCTGTCTATTTTAATTCTTGTTCTAGTTTCCCAAATCAGAAAATATGTTACATTGTAATTTGCATATGACCTACTAGTATTTAGCAGTAAACTGTATTTTCATTAGTTAATACATTGACTGGCATACAGCCTTTTTTATAATGCCTCTACACATGGCCAAACTATGTAAAATCCAAATATACAGTCTGCTAACGTTTCGAAATTCCTGGGATCATATTAGATTGGGTTTTAAAGAACTTAGACAAACGAAATTGTTATGTGTCGAACATTTAACAATTGTTGTTAATAGTAACTGGTGATAGATCTAATATAACTAGAAGTCATAAACTTCAAAAGTATGAAACAGTATGAGTATAATGTAGTAAGAAACAATAACTAGACAAAATATAAACAACAGGATCAGTATTAATTATCTTCAAATACAGTTTTATAAAGTTATTTGTCTGAATGTAGTACAATATTTATTACACATGTAAACAGATCCATGAATTTGAAGTCACGGGTGCTGGAGAAATCGCCTAGTGAAGAAATCGCCTACAATTAGAGATTTCGCCTAGAAATTATATAGTGATTGTAGTTCGTATGTTACAGGTAGTGATAATTTGACAGACATATAAAGAACGTTTGTAACAAGAATAAATTGTCCTGTTGTCTTGTTTTATAGATCAAGATGACCCAGATTGGACGATCAGTGCAGCCCCTGATCATCACCTGGAATTCGTCTGCCCATTAAATTACAGGGTTGATAAGTATATACCGATTATTAGCAGAAAATGAAAATGTCATATGCACGAAACAAGTTATAATATGAGTCTTACTTCTTGTTAGATGATCTGAATCCAATAAATGTTCGAAAAGCAATATTAGTTTGTACAAAGCGTCGGTTACCACAGTAATAAGTAAAATTAATATTTTCGGCAAATAACCGATCCCCGGTACGGCACTTTTTTGGAAATGGCTAATTCCACAGACAATTTATATATATTTATACAGAAAGACAGAATAATAGCTGCAAAGGAACATCCATGTCAAGTTGTACAATCTTCCATCTATTGATTTAGGTCGGATGTCTGACTTCAGACAGTGAACAGGTACAATACAGCCCACCTTAAGCAATAGCTAAAACATTAGCTTATTATAATTGTCACAATTTCCTCAGCCTAGGAACTAGGAACTGTAACTACCTCTACTACCAAAGTTCCTCCTATGAAACTGTCTACCTCTAGAACCATAAGACTGTTCATAACCCCTAGTATCAAAAGTCTGCTCATTTGCTGTCAATGCACCAGCTTTTGTGGAGTTTGTAAACTTTTGAGGACAATCCTTGGCTAAATGTGACCCTGACCTACAAACATAACATTGTCTACCTCTGTCACTCCTTACCGGGAATGTATGTGGCTTCGGTACAGTACCATTATTATCAAATGCTACAGATTTTCCCTGACCAACAGGTTTGCCTGGATTCATTATGGACCCATGAGCTTCAATATATTGATCAGCCAATTCGGCCATATCTTCCACAGAACTTACTTTCCTTTCTTTAAGAAAGACCTGCAAACTCTTACTGGAAGACTGCATGAACTGTTCTCTCAACATGAGGTCTTTTAAACCTTCAAAAGTTTTGTCTACTTTTGCCAAGCTCATCCACCTCAAAATATACTCCTCTAACCTAACAACAAACTGTTGTGCTGTCTCACCAACTTCGAATTTACTGGTACGAAACTTTACTCTAAACCCTTCCTCGGTGAGCTGAAATCGCTTAAGTAAAGATTCTTTAAGTATGTCGTAGTCAACGGCATCAGTTGCAGATAACCGAGAATACACATCAAGTGATTTGCCTTGTAAAAGAGCACTCAAATGTGTTGCCCATTGGTGTTTAGGCCAGTTTGCAGTTACAGCAAACCTCTCAAACCTTTTGAGATAGGCATCAATGTTGTCTTTGTTCTCAATAAAATGAGGCAATTTCGGTAACTTGGCTTTTACTTCAGTTTTACTAATGCTTGCATCTGGTTTAGTTTTAAGTCTTTCCATTTCAAGTTCTAATTCTTTCTCTCGTCTGGCATTTTCTAATTCTAAACGTTTCATAGAACGTTCCTCATTTCTCTCTTCTCTTTCATTTTTCTCTCTCTCTATTCTTTCTCTTTCCTGTCTCTCTCTAATTTCTTTTTCCTCTTTCTCTCTCGCTTTCTTCTCAGCATCTTCTTTCTCTTTGTCGTATTCTTTTCTAACAAAGCTTAGCAACTCTTCGCCACTTAACTCTAATTCCTTCCCCATTGCTACATACCTCTCCATTGTCTAATAGCAATTATTACTGCGACTAGTACAGTTGTACAACAAAACAGAATAAAATAAAACAGCAAACATTAACTTGGAACCAGCCTCACTATCCAAATAAAATACGTATTACTACCATATAGATATATAAAAATCTATCTCGGACGAGCCCCCATTTGTCACAATTTTCTCAGCCTAGGAAACTAAGAAAATGGTGATTCCGAATTCGTTTAAGCAGTAATTAACTAAATAGTGAGACTGGTTATACTACAATACAATTTTATTAAAATATGACTACACAATGTTCTATAAGCACCACAAATGTATATCACGCAATATCTGTATTGCTAAACTAAACTGTTATTGTCACCTACAGCTACATAACACACACTATTTAGCAATATATGCTGCTAATGTCTACAGCGTCCAGTTCTATATCTGCACAGTCACTTCACCTCTCACTGAAAGTCTGTAATGTCCAAACTCTTATACCCCACACTGGGAAACTAAACGTCACACAGACGATAAATTATAATAGCCACACAGACTATAAATGTATAATATAGGTCACACAGACACAATAAATGTCACTTAGTCATTCATATATATATATATTGGCCACACAGACACAATAATTGTCACACAGACGTATATATACTATTTGTCATACAGACACTTAACCAGACTTCATTTGCAAACACTCGGTATAATGAAGACCACAGTGTTGATAGACTGCAACCACTACTCCACCCTATCCATTGCCATGCACAAGACTTCAAGGCCTGGGAGCCGTATTAACGTGAACTCTCACAGACAACATACTGGCCAGCCACTCGGTCCAAATAACAGCATTAATCGGGTCTTTACAGGGCCATAATTGGAAGCCACCTACAATTACAGGGAAACCTTATATACCAAACTGGACCAAGAGGAAATACCCTACAATAACTAATAAAAGGATAAAAATACAAATATAAAATCCACGCGAATAATGCAGAAATAACAGGCAAATAAGTTTGGGCATGGGCTGAGGACCTGTAATAACTTACAATTGCCGTAGTGTGAAACGCCCTTCTATAATAGCATGCTTCCAATGTCCAAGCATTTCTACATGTTCACCATGTGAAGGTTAGCTTCGTAATGACAACCCTACACAGAGCAGAGAACACACAACTAGCCACTGGTCAAGCTTGACAGATAAACACAATAGCCTCAGTACACTTTAAAATGCACAGGCACTCGATTCCCTACTGCATTATATACCTACACACTACTTGGCGAGCAATTCTACATGTATAAAACTTAGCCAAACCTGATATACATCCAATATAGAACACTATCTACACTTACAGATTCTAGGTTACTATACAAAACATGTTAACTACTCACTGGGTAACCAAACACATACGAAAACTCTATAAATATACTGCTTGACCACACTAACCTCACAGGAAGTTGGTTCACTAATAACAAATACCTGTCAATAATCTAGCAGATTGACAAATTCACGAATGATGATGGAATCAATCTATTTTGCGTAGCAGCGATGCAACAGCTGGATTGATACAACAAACATATACGAGCGTATAGCCTATGCACCCCAGTATAACGAGCTAGTTTACCACTAATAGCATTTGGAACGGGATGAAAATACAATAAATACCGACATTAATCATAGGCGGGGCTTGTGAAATTAAACACGCATGCTACATTACAACCTTTATTGTGCCTAACAATAAATGACTTATGAAGTATAAAATCCTGATCAGAACCACTGAAATCATTATGTCAGTTATATCAAATCAATGTTCACATGTCCTATAAGTCTCTTTAAATATCAACAGAACAAATATCTTTCATAAAGTCCACAGATACTAGTATTATGACGAGACCAAAGCGTTAAGCTGGAACATGAAAACATACATGCTTTATTAGTTTTGATTTATTGACCAACTAAAAGCATGCCATACTTCAAAGGTTTACAACATGATAATATCACGCTGCCTGGCAACATCTGGATGTTAGATGCAACGAAACGTGCAATGCAATGCAATAGGTCTGCTCTGTTTGCTTATGGTGTAATATAGAACTGATTCTGCAGCTTCTTCCTGAATCAACATGAGGGAGATAGATAGAGAGAGTATATTAGAGTAGTGGCATTTATAGCATTAATTACTTTCCCCAACCACAGCAACGGGACTCTGGTTGTTGGCTCACTCTGATATAAAGGTACTTACTGAAGGCTATTGCTACGGCTCTATCACCTTGTGGTTTGGATCGTGGAAGTAGGTTGAGGTTGCTAACTTTATATTGTTTTAAAATATATGTAGATTCAGTTAATGATGTCACTAATGATGATACACACGTCGTTTAATGCTTTGATCTAGTCTAGGTAAATACCGTTCTTCAAGTAATTACAGACTCTGCACAAACAAAAGCTTAATTCTATATGCTTTAAAGTGTATTCAATTTTTCTTCACATCAATATAAATATAGGCGTTTTCATGTACATTTTTATAATACGTAAAATGAAGAACTAATTAGATATTTAAAAAAAACCACTTTGACATTTTACAGTTTAATAGTGATTTTCTATAGAAAAGTAACTTGAAATATTTCAATAATTGCTTCTTCTACTCCAAGTCATTTCCATTGCATACATCTCTGCTAGTATAATAACAAGCAACCCTTCATAGATCTAATTCCCTGTACTAGAAGAATCTCTGAACGTTTAAATTAATATGGCAGAGATTTAATACTATTCTTGTCAATATTTGAATGCTGTTGAATATTTTTTTTAAATATATTTCTTGTTGTTTCTGTCATCAACTTTAACCTTGGCTCCTACCTTTGAAATAGATGAAATGGAACTTTCATGTTAGTCCACACATGGATCTGTTACGGCTGTATCTATCTAGTGGGATCAGGTCAAGGGCAAAGACACCTTTCACGATCAAAATTAGTGTTCAAATTCAGGTTTTAAAGATGAAACTATAGAGTGGGTTAGTGTCTAGCACGAAATTACTTTTTGTGATTAATATTTGCAAAAGATAATAATGTTAGCTTTTGCTTTTTAGCTATATACAGGGCCTTAAGTTTGACGTGCTCATGCATTTCAATGAGTTGCATCATTTGAGTAAGGCCAGGCCAATGTCATGTCTTAAAGTCTTTTGAACAGTCTGCTCAATGGAGAATTTGAAATTACCTGAGAAAGATTTTGCGTTTTCGAAACCAAATTGTTTTTATAGATCTAGTAACCGGTGACATGAACATGGAAATGGCAGTCAGGGAAGGTGCTGATTTGAAATCCGCTATTGAATCCTGTAGATAATCACGGTTGATTTGTTCTGCCTAGTGTCACTGTTGATGATGGAATCGAGTAAAACGGCATGAATTTGCTGTACTGCAAGGCTAAAGGTTAAGTACTCTATGAAGGCGACCTCTTAAATCCAGAAATGGAAGGAGAACGTCGGATATCTGTACTATTTCATTTTCGTCGTACCCTTTATTACTTTTTACAGTTACTCTGTTTGCAGCTCAATCATTGAGTACACTAGCGATAGGTGGATACAGTATGTTCAATTAAATGTGTTTTCGTTATACATGCACTTTACCATTGTATTTGCCGTCGCGGTTGTTGTAGATTAGTCGGAGAGGGGATAAGTTTATTTACACTGTTTGTCTTTTAGGGTGGGGATGGAATAAGAGTGAGGTTGGGCGCCCATAAACCGGTTTAACCCCCCCCCCCCCAGTGACTTTTGTCACTGACCGTTCCAAGACGGTACTTCCATCTTCCTCCTATTGTATGTTTGTTTTATCTTTGTGCGTCTCTTGTTGTTTTTTGTAGTTATGTACATTTGCTGTTTCCTTGTGTTGCTGTTCGGCGAGTGTTTGTTCTGTATGTGGTGTTTCCTGCTTGACTCATTTTTGTACTTGTACAGTAGATTCGGTACAGGTGTTTGGTTTAATTTTATAAATCATAATTTAAAATCGATTGCTGGAACGTTTAAAAATTACAAAAAGCAAATAACAGTACTACATTTCGTCCAGATGGTCTAATGAGAGGACGTCTTGTCATTTATGGACAGAAGGTCTGGGTTTGAGTCCAAATTTAGATTTTTATTTTGTACTGTTTTTGTTCCATTTTTATCAAATGTATTCCCTGCGAAACTATTTTGAAAAATATAACAAAACATTGCAAAACAAGAACAGTATTGGGTTACTAAACATTTGACTGCTTAGTGCAAGTTAAAATCCCCATTGGTGAACAAGTGGTCCGGTAACAGTGAAATTATCAAATTGGTAACTTCACTGTTCAAACAGTGAGTATATCAAGTGATAATCCACTGTTATATCCTAGTAATCCACCGGAAAGCATGGAATAAATATCGTTTTTATGCAAATATGCATGTTATTAAATTTGGGTTGACAATATTTGTACTGCAGAAATGAAAATAGTAACTGTGGTTCATTGTTACCTGGGAAAGTCCATGCTTTAACACACAGTTAGCATTCCCAGACTGTGTTCGATTCTTGCCGTAGGAAGAATGGATGTTCTTTTGTGATGTAGAGAAAATAATCTGCACTGATTATGTAGAGAAAAAATATTTTGAAACGACAGTATAGAAACAATTTTTAACCGTAAAACTTCAATAACTGATGGTTGACCCTTGTACCTCATAATGTTTGCACGTATGCTTGTGCATAAATGTACCTCAGCACGTCTATGTATAATATTGATGCTATGTGTATTTATTACGTACCTCAAACGGGGGTTTTAAATTAGTCACAGAATATTTGTATGTCAACCTTTTCCTTCATGAATACGCCTTACTAGGCCTTTCCAATCGGAGAAGACCCAGACTAGACTTGTTCGGTAGGAACCGTGAGATCACGAACTACTCTGTTTGTTGAAGATTTATGCTCTTTGCTTTATGTTTTGTATTCTCAAACATATATACATGCTGCCTTTGATTGACCTTGTTCGTCATGTTTGTTTTCTGTCAGAAACGTATACATTGACTCCAACTTTAACTAGATGAAATAGAACCTTCATGTTAGTATACACATGCGTCTGTTTAGCTGTATCTAATAGTAGGATCAGGTCAATGTTAAAGACCCCCTTCAAGATCAAAGTTAGTGTACAAATGCAGTTTTTAAAGATTCATCTATTGAGTTATTTTCACCCATCTAAGACTGTGTTGATACAATACTTAAGTATAGCCGAGTCTACTTAGCTAAGCATGTTTATGAACAGGCCAGTGTTTGGATATCTTATAATTATGTTTTATAGGACATAAGTATAACCGTAAAACCTCAGTAACTAATTTTTGACGCTTGTACCTGATATTGTTTGCATAGCATATGTGTATGTGTTGTATGGGAAAACTGTAACAATTCACAAGTGGATAAACTCATAAGATTTCAAAAAAGAGCCGCACGACTTATACTTGACAAAGATTTTTTCACCCCATCTAAAGATCTATTCAATGAACTTAACTGGTTAACTTTTCCTGAAAGAGTAAAATTTCAAAAAGCTGTTTTATTATATAAAATATTCAATGACCTTTCTCCAGATTACCTGAGAAATATGTTCACTCATACTTCTAACATCCATGATAGAACGCTGAGATCATCTTCTAACTTTCAACTCTACTCACCTAGACCTAAAACTGAATTGTTTAGAAAATCGTTTATTTATTCCGGATCATCTTTTTGGAACAGCCTGCCTTATCATGTGAAAAATGCCAGTTCGGGTATTCAATTCAAAAAATTGTATTTACAGTCGACAAAGCTAAACGATTAAAGAGGAGGTCCCTACAATTATCGCATATTTTCAATAATGTCATAAAACTTGGTATTTGTTATGCTCTATCATTATTATGAAGGTTCCCAATTTGAACTTATATCGAAAAATGCCCATGTGATACAAATAGACCTATTTCATCAATAACTGATAATTTTTGTTCTACAACACAATATTATCGGCGTTTTCCGTAAATTCTTCCGCGTTTTGCCGATGACCACCCGATCCCTCCATTGTTTACGTAATATGCTTTCTCGGAAGTGGTCGGAGAATCGCGAATAGGGCGAACAGGTACGAAACTAAAACTCAACCCGAATAAAACTGAAACCGGTGAGTAAAACCGGGATCCGCGATATCAAACACATGGATGTTTTGTCATTATAAACGGTAATTAGATGGGACTTTTTGTGATATACTACTTTTCAGCATATAAACAAATGAGTTTTGTATATTTTAAGTGTTAATGAAACGCGTCAAATGTAGGGACATCCCCTTTAATACATCTTCAGTATTACAGTTCTTTCACAAAACAGACATGTGTTTCAATTTCACCCCTATTCTTGACATTTATTCACAAGTTAACTGTTATTTAGAAGTTCCTCTGATTAGGCTCTTCACTGTTTGTCTTTGTTCTTATTCTGCAAAAGGTGTGGATCCTGATTTATGGAGAAGTGATTGCCAAATCTTTATAGTCAGGGTCTTTACTGTTTGTGGCACATCATCTGGTTTATAAATAGCCTCCCTTGATGTGATTTATAACAGATTGCCTGTTTTGTGTGAGATATGACATATTGTAGTAAACCGGGTAGTCTCTGACCGGAGAACTCCAATCTGGGTCCTATTAACAGGGCCTACAATGTTTGCTGTATTCTACTGTTGTTAATGGTCTTGTTGCCAGTGTTTTATGTTAAGACACAGATCTATTATACCGTTATAAGATCTCTTCAATCGTACTATGAGTTTGGTGTTGATTTCATTTATGTATATCTATATGATTTTGCTGATGTACCAATCTTGCACTCTTTTATTATCGCAAAATTCTATAAAAAATCTGTTAATTCGTAAACTCGGCAAAGTAGTTCGGGACATAAGTTTATAATGCTTCCTCTCCGATGAATATTTACTAGCCAAATTCTTGTATATACAGAGGGTGAGAAACAAACTAGTTTTAGTGCAACATTCGACCTGTATTTGGATATTACTTGTCTTACATATCCGTGTATCTGTTATTCTGTGCAGCATTCTACGTATGGATCTGGTATTTAAGGTGTTTCGTCCATGTTTGGTTTTTGGATTTCCGCCGACTTCCGTGGATGTACGGGGACGGTGTTTGGGACGTGCTCGGTTGTTTTCGTGGAATTATCGCGGCCGCGAGAATGCCCGAGGACGTCCGGGGTCGGCCCGGGCACTTGCTCATGGCGAAATCAGTGTTATGGATGTTAAACATCTTTTGACGGCGTCTGATTTGCGTCATTTGATTACGTAATATATTCACGTCATGGATGACGTATGCATTCGCGTCATAAGCACTTGGCAATGGTATACTATTAATAAATGGAATTCCCAGAGTTTAAAAATAGTCCTGAAAATTCATGACGTCATTTATCCATGTCATCTTTTGCTGACACAGTCTATGTACATGATGCAGTTTGTCACTGTTATCGTTAGTTCTAATCGATCTAAATCGTCAACTCTGTGAAATGGGGTTGCATTAATTTTACCTTTGAATTCCACATGCAGCCTTTTTGCACCAGAGCCAACGATTTTTGAATTTCAATTTCTATTTCCCATTGCAAGCAATGCAGATCTGAGGGATCCTACATGAACTCACTCATCCGGGTCTACACTGCGTGTGGTAAAAATTGTGATTAGCACATACACTCAGATCTGTTTATCACCAGTGCAAGGTTGGTGCCTATGCAAAATTATTATGAAAGCATTACAAATTGTATACATGTATATGTAATTGTATATATGTTTTCTCTCTGTTTGAGGGCCTCATGGAAGATTGGTCATAACCAAATGAGTACTCTCGTTAAATAAAGTCTTTATTATTATCATTATTATTATTATTATTATTATTATTATTATCATTATTATTATTATTATTATTATTATTATGTGCAAAAATCTACCTCAAAACCTTGGCTTATAGTATTGATGGTATGTGTATCTATAACGTACCTCAGACAGAGGTTCACAATCGACTCCAGACTATTTGTATGTTAACCCTTTCCTCCATGAATACGCTTTACTACGCCTTCGCATCTGGAGAAGACCCAGACCAGATTGGTTCGGTAGGAACTGTCAGTTCAGGGTCTAATCTGTTTGCATAAGATAAATATATGCTTTGTGATTCATATGTTGTATTCTTGTGCATATTAAACAGCTGCATTTTGGTGGTCTATTTTTTGTCCTGTTTGTTTTCTGTTAGCAAATTCAACCTTGGCTCCATCTTTTGAACTATTTGAAATAGAAACTTTTTGTTAGTGTGCACATGCATCTGTTAAAGCTATTTAGGAGGATCAGGTCAATGTCAAAGTCACCCCTTAAGATTAACGTGTAAAAATGCAGTTTTTAAAGATGTATCTATTGAGTGGAGTCAGGTCTATGTGACAATCACTCTTTGTGATAAAAGATCAATACTTACAAAAATCGGTATAATATTGGCTTTTGCTTTAGCTGTATATAGAGGCTCAAATTTTGGGATGTCCACGATATAACACACAATAAGTTTGCCTTACCAGAATGTGTAGGTGGATTAGATTTTCTATGGTGACGAATAGACAATAGTCTGCACAGATTATTAGAGAAAACTATTTTGTTTCAAACACTTGTAGTTGAGATTCTTTAGAAACAATTTTCTTCAAAAGTGTTTGTATTCTGAAAATTGGTATTATAGTTTAAATGATTGTAGGTGTAAAGACGTTGGTGTTTGAGAATTCGTATTTACTAAGAGGTATAAAATATTGTGTAGGAATACAATTTTCATTTAGATTTATTCCTTTTATTAAGTGATTTTCCTCTGTCTAAGACTGTATTCATAAAAATAGAAACTCAGTCGTTTTAGCTAAGCATAATTTCGAACCGACCAGTGTTTAGATATCTTATGACTGTGTTTCATAATTGATGTTTGACGCTTGTACCTCGTAATGTTTGCACAACATCTATGTATGTCTTTGAAAATAAATCTACCTCAGAACGCCTGCGTTTAGTATTAATGGTATATTTATCTATAACGTACCAATCGGAGAAGACCCAGATCAGGCTGGTTATGTTAACTGTACGCCAACTGGAGTCCGTCAAACGGAGGAGTTAATTTAAGAGGAATGAAAACCTTCGAGGAGTCTTAATCAGACTGTATGTGTTACGTCTGATCTATTATACCATCGGTAGATTGGTGGTTTTACCCGGTTGTACCGATCTCGTAACAATGCAATTTGCTCTGTAAATGGGAAAAACTCCTGGATATTTCGCCACCTGTAATTAGCTGGACATCGCGATATGACTGAAATATTTTTTTTTAATTCCCGCCCTGTGGTATAATGAAAAACAAATATCTTAAAAAAATCAAAGTCCCGAATACAATAGTAATATTGGTTATATTAATCGAGCTATGTATTTGAGTTGCGTCACATGAAATGTGCATCGAAGATACCATAGCACAAACGCGCCAGGCTCTTTCACTGCACTCACAGTCATTTGCATACATATAAATGTTATTTAGAATTGAATAAACTGTGAAGCACACTATCGGACAAAATGTTAGAATACTCGTATTTTCTAAAATAGATTGATTGAATACATCCATCGGCAATTGCATTTAAATGTTATATTTTTTTTGATAAATAGTTGATTAGGCTTACTATACTACAAGTGCAATAAATCTGACAGCCATATTTGTTGATATATTCCACGACAAGAAACTATATAGATTGCGTAAAAATAAAATTTGAATCTACTATGAAAAACGTTTCAATCTTAAGTTCAATGTTTATGCTATTTTATTGTATGTCTGGGAAATATTCTGGGACACGTGTAAGTCTGTTTTCTTACTACCATTTGATCAAAATGAGAACAAACTGTAAAGCAGATAATACCTGTTTAGTTTTTATGACATTGCTCTGAAAGTGCCATTGAAAGAGAAACAAGCTATAGCTGACGGCTGTTTCGGTCATTGTTTCCAAACAGCGTAGCAATACAACTGACAACGGTCATGCCCGCGCTACTATTGGCTAATTATTAATCGTTATACATAGGTCCTGTGTATTCTCTTTAAGATTAATATTCGGCCTGATTACGTCGTTTATTTATTCTAAAATGCACTAGTGCATACCCATTGTTTTACGGAACTGTTTAAGCACTCCGTTGCCGCAGGTTATGTAATAAAATGTTATAAGATAATATGATTTTTATTATTGGGAAATGTGCATTGTACAGATATATATCAATGACAATAACTTAAATATACACTCACATGTTAATCAACGATATAGATACATATTTCTTTGTTCACTGCCAGTACAAGATTGATTAACCTTTAGTATGCTTTGCAAGGTGGTGCATATAAACAAGTCCGGCTCCATGTTCATAACACATGTTTTTCCGTTTCTTTTGAATATTAGGAAACTTGGAGCCAAACTGGCTGCTGAATTACCCGACATTTAATCTAGGTCAGTGGTATTCACATAGGTAACCATGAGTTCTCCCGCTTCATGCTAAATATTAACAAATTATTTCTTAAGATTGCTTGTACTGAACAAATTGACTGTCATTTATAATACTTATAACATAGTAAATACAATAAAATCGGTCCTTCTCCTGGCTATCTGACAATCAAAACGTTCATAGACTTTGAGAGGTAGCTGTGTGCTAATATGCAAATGAGGTAATTACCTCTTAATGACATACCATATATGTGGATACCTCTCAATAACAGTGAGAAGTTGAAGAAGAAATATTGAAGTTATTTGCGTTATCTACTACGATTCATAATCCCCATCCTCTATACAGAATAAATGTGCAAACCTTATTGCTCTATCTTGAATGGAAAAGGTAGAACTCAGTATGTCGATGTAGAAATGATAACTCTAAAGTATAGAAAAGTAAACCTGTGTGTGTGTGTGTGTGTGTGTGTGTGTGTGTGTGTGTGTGTGTGTGTGTGTGTGTGTGTGTGTGTGTGTGTGTGTGTGTGTGTGTGTGTGTGTGTGTGTGTGTGTGTGTGTGTGTGTGTGTGTGTGTGTGTGTGTGTGTGTGTGTGTGTGTGTGTGTGTGTGTGTGTGTGTGTGTGTGTGTGTGTGTGTGTTTGCTCTTCCCAAGTACTTGCTAAGAGCAAATTTGAGCCCTACCCAAACTAGGTTTACAGAGTTTGTATTAACATTAATATATTTATATGTGTGTCTATTCTTAGAAATAGTATACTTGTACTTCTTTTTTGCAAACAGTGGAGATTCTGAAAAATTGGTTCCTATTAGACACACACAAACAGCGTCCATAGAGTTTTTTTTTTTTTTTGCAACACATCTATAGCTATGATAAATATATGCCAATACTTATTTACATTAATTCTCATGTACACACTTACTTTTTTGTAGTATAAGACTGTGTGCATATAGTATGTCTATGAATATGTGTCAGTGGATCTGTACTTGTACCATAGAAGCCTTAGAACCATCTTTAGATGCAAATGAAGATATGAAATGGAAATAAGACATACTTGAGTAATAGTCATTAAGAACTGATATAGAGAATGAATCTTTCTCAATTAAGTAAGAGAGGTTTTTAAGTTATCCCCGGTCACAGTTATTGAAATATTACTACATCATGCATGGGTAGAAGGATTAGGTGATAAATACATTTAAAAAAATGTATTAATATAAAGCAAGCATAAGACGGCTAATCCGGACGTAAAGGGACTGCCAATCTTTATTACATAATAATGGTACTCCAACACACTACCAATTAGGTGTTGGGAGCCGGAGGTAACCTCAAATGGATCTAGTCTAGATATAGGGGGAAGCATCTTTTCCACACCAACGAGACATTTTTTTCACTCCAAAACACAAAAATGTGACATCGTTATATACCCAGTCACTCAATTCGGCAACCCTTCGGCCGTATTTCTGCAACGATTCGGCCTCCCTTAGGCATGTTCTGCAACGGTTCCACAACCTTTCTACAACCTTTCCGCACGATTGGAAACCATTCGCGAAGCATTTGGGAGGTAATTCTCAAGGTTTCGGCATGCTTCTTCATCACTTCGGCGTCTGTTTCGCAACGCTTCGTAAGCAACTTCCAGAATACTTGTGGTATGAATGCCGAATGACCCCGAATAAAAAGCTGATCCCGAATGGTTCCCGAATCCAGCAAAAATAATTCTGCAACCCTTCGGCAAGGCTTCGGCGCTGTAGTTGACGCCAGGCATAAGAAATGGCCGAACCAGCCGTGATCTATAGCCTGTTTTATTTTCTATGGCATTTTTAAGGCTTATGTGATAAAGAGAATCTTTCATTCGTGTTCATCACAAATTGTTTTCATGAAACTCGTTTACTATAATGAACATGACACTCGCTAAAGCTCGTGTCATATTAACATAGAAAACTCGTTTCATAAAAACAATTTGTAATGAACACTCATGTAAGATCCTCTATAGATCGTTCGCATGTTGTGTTTTCCAGGTTGTTAGATAGCTCGTCTACTTGATGCATTTGTTCATGTATTTAGATAGTTCGTCCGAGTGTTATGCTTGTCCATGTATTAGACATTTCATCGGCCTGTTCGTGTTTGTTAATGTATTTAGATAGCTCGTCTGTGTGTTGTGTTTGTTAATGTATTTACGTAGATAGTTCGTCAGTGTGTGTGTGTTTGTTCATGTGTTTACATAGATAGTTCGTCAGTGGGTGTGTTTGTTCATGTGTTTACGTATATAGTTCGTCAGTGTGTGTGTGTTTGTTCATGTGTTTACATAGATAGTTCGTCAGTGTGTGTGTTTGTTCATGTGTTTACGTATATAGTTCTTCAGTGTTTGTGTTTGTTAGTGGGTACGTAGATAGTTCGTCAGTGTGTATGTTTGTTCATATGTTTACGTAGATAGTTCGTCAGTGTGTGTGTTTGTTAATGTGTTTACGTAAATAGTTCGTCAGTGTGTGTGTTTGTTAACGTGTTTACGTAGATAGTTCGTCAGTGTGTGTGTTTGTTAATGTATTTACGTAGATAGTTCGTCAGTGTGTGTGTTTGTTCGTGTGTTTACGTACATAGTTCGTGAGTGTGTATGTTTGTTCATGTGTTTAGATACTCGTCTGCGTTGAAATTGTTAACCCTTTCGCTGCCAAACTTTGTCGTCTGCTAACTTTGCTAGGGGTAGTGTTGCACTTTTAATTACTACTCATGAACAGACTCAATAAAACCGAGTCTGCAATTTTCTCTTTTGGCATTTCTACTTTTGCTTTCGATGGATCACCTATTTTCAGAATATATGTACTTCACAACAGCAGGTGTTAAGTGCTTGTGTGGCGGCCGTAAAAAGTCGCCCCGTACTTCATTCTCAGTGTTGTTATATTTTCTGGTCCTTCGGGATCATTATATTTCATGTTATTAGTTTTGAAAATTGAATACTGCTTAAGCCGGACTAGGGGGCGTGAGTAGTGTTGCACTTTTAATTACTACTCATGAACAGACTCAATAAAACCGAGTCTGCAATTTTTCCTTTTTGCATTTCTACTTTTGCTTTCGAGGGATCACCCATTTTCAGAATATTTGTCGTCTGCTACAAATGTTCATTATTTTGATTTTCATCATGTTTGTCTCAAAAACATAGTAACAGTAACAAACAGTTAGGATCCTGATGAGGCGCCGAGTTACTCGGCGTCTCATCTGGATCCAATCTGTTTGCATAGGTAATCGCAGATCCGGCATTGGCAGCGAAACGGTTAATGCATTTAGATGTTTGAGTGCTTAGAATAATTCTTTAATGTGCAGTATTTGTTCGTGTACTTGAAATAGTTCGTTAACGTGCTGTGCTTTTATATGCATTTAGGCTATTTCGTCACGGTGTGCTTGTATATGTATGCAAAACATTCTTGTTTGTTGTTTAAAGTATTAAGAATATCTTGCTTGCATTAAGGACATATGGGTGTAATAAAATATGTCAACGTGTTATGAAGGTACAAGTTGTCTCCATACTAAGATCATGAATATATTTAAATAAAACCTTTACACGGTGTACAGGTATGTATATATATTTTAAGGACGTGTTAGCTACATTTTGTTCAAATCCATGTTTTTAACCATTCGATTGCTATTCACGTCAATATACCTACCTGTAAATAGTGAAAACCCACATGAGGAGCTGTCTCATCAGGGTCTGCTTTACAAGTTGATTGTGCAACCAGTACACTCCATAGCAGTGATTGCACAGAGAAATACTTGTACACAATGACGATATATGTAACAAAAGGGCATGGGTAAAGAAGGAGAAATGGATTTTAAAGTTAGCAAGCGAAGGGTTCAAGACAAAATTGAATAATTGTATATTGTCTTAACGAGTACTCATATTATAAACAGAACATGGTAGAAAAGTAATGTTTGATATCATTGTTTATTCAATATATTAACAATTAATGTCAGAATGTGAAGTATTCACGTGGATCCATGGTGTATATGCCTCCCTCGATCATGTGCTCGATAACTGGTTTATTGTCACATCGTTGAACGCCAAGCTGAAAGAATGAAACGCTTATCTAACGCACGGCATATTTAAAACAGTGTTACAGTCGAACTTCGATAACTCGAGCTCGGATAAGGATAACTCGAACTTCGTGATAATTCGAACTTAACGTTCAGTCCTTCTAAAACTTACAATACAGACTTGCTCTAAAATGTATTACTACGCATATTTAGAAACACGTGTGACAGGTTAATGCAGGTCTAAAATAACGCTGAAATATAATACAGGAGCTTTCAGCATTATTTTCGACCTTCATTCAGCTTTGAACTTTTTATAGATCAGGAATCGGAAAACTCGATTCTGTTATCTCGAACTAATTTATATGGTCCCTTAATTTCGATATACCGAAATTCAACTGTATAGACAATTGAACTTCGATATTTCGAACATCAAGAGACCGTACACATCTTTTCGAAATAGCAGCAGTTCGAATCATCCGATTACTAATCCGAATAAATTATCAAGTTCTCAGCTAAAAGCAGGTCTAAAGTAATGCTAAAGGTATTATTTTAGATCCATATAAAGCTGTCCAATGTGTTTCTAAATATAATCTATGTGTTGTGATACATTTTAGAACAGTTATGTATTGTACATTTCGTATAAACGAGATTTGATTGTTTAGATAAACGAGATATAGGTGTTCGAATTAATGAGATTAGAGTGTTTGGATAAACGAGATGAACAATATTTCAGTGTACCTGGAATCCATTGCTAAGACAACCAAGGAAAATGCCTGACAAACTTCCTGAAGATGAATATTGGAAATTGTTGAACGTGGCTACGGGTGTGTATAGAGGGATCTTTTTACAATACTGCATTACCTGTAAGAAGAACAAAATAGAATTACAGTAAGGTCCCTCTAGTGCGTTAAAAATGAAAAAAGGGACATAATTCTGTGTAGCAGAGGCAGGTGGTAGCTTAATGCAGGACGAAATTTATGCAGGAGCTTTCTGCATAACTTCCATCCTGCATTGAGCAACAACCTGTGTATAAAGACAGTTTTGAATATTTCTAAGTGATCGCATTAGAGACGTTCTACCTCTTAACCCTTCGCTTACTATTCACGTCAATATACCCACCTGTAAATAGTAAAGACCCAGATGAGACAGCTCCTGCATGAGCTGTCTCATCAGGGTCTGCACTATTTGCAAGTTGATTGTGCAACCAGTGCACTCCACAGCAGTGATTTCAAAGCGAAATACTTGAATACAGTGAAGATATATGTAATTATACTCGTACAACAGTGCATGGGTAAAGAAGGAGAAATGTGTTTTAAAATTCAGCAAGCGAAGGGTTAAATCACATAATTGAAAGCATGTAACTGTCATTTGCAAACACCTTGGACCCAAATGAGACACAGAGTAACTAGGCGTATCGTCAGGTGTCAAGCTGTTTGACACTCCGTCGGTAGTTTCTGATAGCGTTTTAACCCATTCCCTCATAGGCTATTTTTAAATCCAACCTCGTTCAATAAATCTACCGAAAAGGAGCATGTAGTATAGAAAAGGAAACTTTTAGAATTGTGTAGTTTTGAAACCATTTTGATCAATAGACTATTTGCTATTTGCTCCTATGGAGAAAATGCTCTGTTTATCACAATACTTTAAAGAAATGACTTTTATAGTGGCGTCAAAATGCGTCAATATGCGGGAGTTGGTTAACCCATATCATACTTAGTACATATACTATGTCTTAACCCTTCGCTAACTGTCCACGTCAATATACCTACGTGTAAATAGTGAAGACCCAGATGAGATAGATCCTGCAGGATCTGTCTCATCAGGGTCTGCACTATTTACAAGTTAATTGTGCAACCAATGCACTCCACAGCAGTGATTGCATAGCGATGTACTTGTACACAGTGAAGATATATGTAATTATACAACAGAGTATGTGTAAAGGAGGAGAAGTGTATTTTAGAATTCAGCAAGAGAAGGGTTAACTGCAATTTTGCAACCAGCTTGGATCCAGCACCAAGAATCTCGGCATCTGACAAGGAGCCAAGCTCTTTGACATTCACGCATTAGCTTCTGAACTGTTTTCTTTCAGCAATTGTCAAACTAGGTAGACCCATACCAGCTGTCATATTACATAAATTCTGAAAGTAGGAGATCCTTCGAAAGTAGCAATGCGAAAAAAGAAAAGACTCTGTTTTATTGAAGTGCAGTACTTTCCATGTCCCCTATCATCGGCGTAAGCGATAATCAAATGCAGCATTAATCAACACAGGTTTCAAAACTACACAAGTGTAAAAGTTTCATTTTTCTAGTTAAGATCCTTTTCGGTAGATTTGTTCGAAGAGGCCTGGTTTAAAATAGCTTATGATGGAATGGGTTAACATGGAATTTTGCAGAACAGGGTGATGCTCCTCATTTTAGTTTAATCATTAAAGTGATTCAGGGTTTATTAGGATAAATACAATATTTCAAAATTGTCATGTTTGAAATTATTGATATAGAATTTATAATCCATATTATGTATTCCGATGAATGATATGGACGCTTGTGTATGCATAACATAACATAACATAACATATTGTTTATTCGGCATAAAATACATACATATTTATAGCCTTAACAAACAGAGTAGTAAACACACAAATCCCTAGTATCTTCCAGAAGAATAAAAACTGCAAGTATTTGATCTGTCATGTCAATTTTGACAACAAGTTTGTACATGTTGCAGAGATAATAATTCTATTTAACAGACCAGCAATAATTAAAGTAAATGAACTGTTAGTCAGAACTAAATCAGCTTAATTAATAAACTTAATCACAGCAAGAGCTTTAATAATACTAACAATATAAAATTCCAATGAGATGTATTATTGAGATTGGGCTCTTAATTTAAAAGCATGATAGATAAACATTTACGTTTCGTTTTTGCAAGCGGATTAGAGACCTAGTCGTTTCCATCATATGAACGCCTTTTTTCACGCCTTTGCAAACGGATAAGTCCCAGATCAGACGGCTTCGGTAGGGTCTGCTCTGTTTCCTCATACAATTACAGTAAAACCTCTCTATAACGGCCACTAAATTACATGAAGTATTTTGTGTTAAAGGCAGGTGGCTTAAAGCAAGGTGAAAGTAAAACAGAACGCTCCCACGGGAGCGTTCTGTTTTACTTTCACCTTGCTTTAAGCAGCCACCTGCCCTAAATACCAACTAATCAACACAATTTAGTGGCCGTTATACAGAGGTTTAACTGTATACAAAAACGCTGACTCTACAGATTCCACCAGTACTAAAGCACTATGGGCACTCTTATATATGCTAGTGTAATAAGTTCAGCCAATAAATATTCACGATGTCATTATTTTTACATGAATATGCAACAGGAAAATAGTTAAAACTTGAACCTTATCTACATTTCTCGATTCTATGTAAAGATGGAGTCTAGTAGCCATGTTTTATCTTCAGAATAAACGGCTTAACCTTTAACTCCTTAAGAGTGCATTTTAATGCCTCTGTAAACATAGTTGACCCATCTCAGAAGTTTCCCATCGAAGCCAGGAAATCAGGATGTATGCTCTTTTCAGATTCGTTACTACAGTTTATATCATGGCCAAATACAGTAAAAACTCTAATGCGACCGTCAAAAAGGTGAATAAATCTGGGTCTTAAATGCAGGTGGTAGCTTAATGCAGGTCAAAAGTTATGTAGAAAGTTCCTGCAGGAGACGATTCTGGGTCCATGCTTATAAAACGTTTAATTGAGTCTGAGTTCGTTCTCAAGTTTTTGATTGGTCAGATTGAGAACTCAAATCTCACCAATCAAAAGCTTGAGAGCGAAACTCAGACTCTACTAAAAGCTTTATAAATGTTGCTCTGCTTATAAGGTGGATGCATATAAGCTAAAAGTACTTATTTTCTGCATAGCATATCAATTAACATTAAATGCATTCATCTGATCAATAATACAGAAGTACAATAAAACCTCTCTATAACGACCACTAAATTACATCAAGTAGTTTGTGTTAATGACAGGTGGCCGCTTAGAGCAAGGTGAAAGTAAACCAGAACGCTCCTATAGGAGCGTTCTGTTTTACTTTCACCTTTCCCCAAATTCCAACTAATTAACACAATTTAGTGGTCATTATAGAGAGGTTTTACTGTATAATCCTTTAATTTTAGCATGTCTGTTGGACAAAGCATGGCACAACAAGATGTTTTCGTGAAACACTTTATCCCCGATATGACCTTTTACCTTGCTGTATAAGCTTGACCTTAATAAGTCACCCCTACAAATGTTTGCCTCCATAAGTTGCACATGCATGCCAATTTCGAAGGATGCATGTTGAATGGCGACACAATTATCACCAATCTAAATTCGACCCGTTGAAGAATGTATGAGTATGTGCAATGGTTACAAAATTATCGCCAACGTTGAGGTTGTCCACAAACCAACAAACAAACCAACGTACAGTTAGTGCACAAACAACATAGAATAGTCAAGCATGAAATATTGTCATAAATTTGAATATTTTAAAGTCTTAAGAAAGGGCTTTTTAGTGTTTGCTGCAATGAGCGAATATGTGCTGATGCAAATTAATCCTTCGCTTGCTATTCACGTCAATATACCTACCTGTAAATAGTGAAGACACAGATGAGACAGCTCCTGCAGGAGCTGTCTCAACAGTGTCTGCACTATTTACAAGTTGATTGTGCAACCAGTGTACTCCACAGCAGTGATTACACAGAGAAATACTTGTACACAGTGAAGATATATGTAATTATACAACAGGGCATGGGTAAAGAAGGAAAATGTATTTTAAAATTCAGGAAGAGAAGGGTTAATAGGATCCAAATAAGTAGTCGATTAAATCTGCGTCTGATCGGGATTCCAACTGTCTGACACACAACAGACGTTTTTAAAAGAACTTGAAGAAAGGTCTACTGCGAAACTTAAGGCAGACGACATAGTATACAGACGAAAACTGTTTAACACAAAACGAGTTAACCCTTTTCCTGTTCTATGTTTAATCTAAATTTCAATACCTACTGACTATTCATCGACAAAATATTTATTATGAAATATTGAAGGTGGAACATTGTAGCCATTTTAGCAAGTTAAGAAACAGGCCTGTCAAATTCCATTATCAAACAGAGCAGACCCTGGTCGGATGGCTCCTATAGGAGCCGTCTGATCTGGGTCTACTATCTTTGTTTATGCATGGAAAGGTATTTCTATGTAGGAAGAAAAAGTGAACAAACGAAGGACGTTGAGTAATCACAATACCTCATTTTGAGCATAAGGTAAACAATGTTGACATTTGTAAATTATTATACATATATACAATTTATTTACATTGGCTCCTTGTGTCCATGTATTCGGTGACGTCACATTACAGTGACCGAGGACGAAGGCTTCTGGCGTAGCAAAACTTCCGGAAGGACAACTCTTCACATTGGTATCATTGGTAGTCACGTGTCTGCCGATGTCGGCAACAGTATCAAATTTGTTGCAAGTATGGAAGTCTGTAACCGTTGAAAAGCAGTAAACTATAGTTAACTCATTCTCTCCTAGGCTATTTTTAGATCCAACCTTTTTTAATTAATCTACCGAAAAGGAACATCAACTAGAGAAAAGGACACGTTTAGAATTTTGTAGTTTGAAAACCAATGTGATAAATAGGGCATTTGTTCCTATAAGAGCAAATGCTCTATTTATCACAATAGCTTCACAATGCTGATTTATTTTATAGTGGCCCAAAATGCGTCACTAGGGGGTAATGTGTTAAATCGACATCAGCAAGTGCCTTCTATACTGTTTCGTCGCCATAGGCTAATCAGTGATAACCGTTGCAAATAGTTTGGATCCAGATGAGACGTCGAGTGAATGTGTGTCTTTTTCGGATTCAAACTGTTTGACATTTCTTATATTTTTGTTAACCCTTTCGCTGCCTAATTCTGTCGTCTGCTATCTTTGTCGTCTCCTACAAAATTTCATTTTTTTTATTTTCTTCATTTTGTTTCAAAAACATAGTAACAGTAACAAACAGTTTGGATCCTGATGAGACGCCGAATTACTCGGCGTCTCATCAGGATCCAAACTGTTTGTATAGGTAATCACAGATCCGGCATTGGCAGCGAAAGCGTTAACACATTAAGGAAAACGCCACATTGAAACATGTAGCAGACGATTGTCTTAGCAGATAAATTTATTTGGCACCGAAAAGGTTAACTCTTTATCTCCATAAACATTATTGTAAGAAATAGTGACACCATTAATATTAATTAGCATATTTTTTATAATGGAATATGTACACGGGGTCTTTTGATCTTTTGTGGCTGCAGAATTAATCTCCCACAGGAGTCGCCTGATCTACTCTATTTGCAAATGATTTGAAAGGCGTATTTATGGATTAAAGGGTTATCTAAGCAGAGCTCTAAATTTATGTAAACTATACATAGGAAATGTATTTCACGGAAAAGTCAGAGGGATAAATTGTTATATTAACTTACGTGAAGTCAAAGCCGTAGCTGTGTACACGTGCTGAGTAGTTGTAAGCGTAGTTGTGGGCATGTTTGTAGGTGTAGGCATAGTTTTGTGCGTGGCAGAAACTACAGGCGTGGTTGTGGTTGCCGGTGTGGTCGTCGTTGTTGGCGTGGTTGTGGTTGTCGGCGTTGTCGTCGTTGTTGGCGTGGTTGTGGTTGTCGGTGTGGTCGTCGTTGATGGCGTGGTTTTGGTTGTCGGCATTGTCGTCGTTGTTGGCGTGGTTGTGGTTGTCGGGGTGGTTGGTGTTGTTGGCGTGGTTATGGCTGTTGTTTAAAATACTGGAAAAATTATAACTGCTGCGGATTTCTCGCAACACAGAGCATGTAATGGTTTTGTATGACCTACATTTTTGGCACTGGAGTAACATTTTACCTGCTGCCTGGAACAGCTTATTTGTTACGAACGATTTCGGTCCGAATACGTTTTAGGTTTGGTCTTTTCGGCTCTATTATAAAATGTAGCCCTTTTAGCAAAATGTAGTCCAACCGATTTGCATTCAAATGTATGTAAATGGCAATTGTGATATGATTGAACGGGAAGTACCAATATACGCAGAATCCAATCCAATAGATAGATGATTTTGATTAGATGATAAAAAAGCTTTCAATACCACTATATGCCGTATTATAAGAAGTCAGTAAGTTTAAGTTGAAGTTGTAGAAATTGTAAAGGCAAGGCGATGAATTAAACACCCCCTGTGTGCTCTCTACAGAGCAGTGCTATTGTACGACTCACCTTGTTCACATCGATCCCCTGTGTACCCCTGGTGACAGTGGCATATGTAAGACGAGAGCCTGTGATTATAGGCACACCATCCTTCAACGCATCCGCAGTGGTATTCTAAGAGACAAGACTTCATCTTCAGGTTGGTAAATATCTAATAGAATTTCAGTGAATACCCTAACCGCTGTGCATTTGAACACTTAGAGTGTGTTCAGACAATACAGTGCTACCTCTCTACAACGACACCCTTTGGGATACGAATATTGTGTGTGTTGTTCAGAGGGAGTTGTTATAGGGAGTGAAAATCAAACATAACTAGCTTGTTTGCAGATCCCCAGATAAGGTGTATTTCGAGAACTAAAACCGTCATGCCTCAATCAAACCTATGTTGTGACCACTCTTTAGAATCGTCACAAAGTGACGATTCTAAAGAGTGGTCACAACGTAGGGATTGACGGAGGTATAAAGAAAATACGATGGAAAAAAAGTTGTGTCTGGAGCCTTGTTGTTTCGGAAACAGTGGCATGCGTTGTTGTAAGGAAGGGGTCGTTATTGAGAGGGCCGTTGTAGGGAGGGAGCACTGTATTAACCGTTACATTTTAGGCAATGGTTCGCAAATGTTAAGACCGAAATGTGCCGATTATTTCTGCAATCGGAACATTTGAGTCTTAAAATACAGCTGCATAAAACTGTAACAGAATGCAGGGTTGGCCTGCAGAATTATTTTAATTGCATCTAGAAACACATGTTTCAGCTTGATGCAGGTCTTAAGTGATGCTGAAAACTTCCAGACGAATTTTCAGCATTATTTTAGACATGCATTAAGTTGTGGACTTGATAAATTGTCCAAAATATACATCGGATGACCTGAATTATGTTATCTCAAAGTAATTCGTATAGTTTCCTCTTCAAGTTCAACTGTATGCCATTATAAACATCAGCAATTAAATACCCATGTTGTCACTATTTCTTACACGAACATTCAAGAAATATGGGCATGGGATTTTTAGCCATGGCAGAAACTGTAGAATCATATCTCTATTATTGCATTAGCAAACAGCATAGACCCAGAATTCAAAGATGATTAGTCTAAAAATAGCCTATACAATTGTACCAAATGGGTTAATGCTTACATATCATAACCATTGGAATAGTGTTGCTATTTTACAAGTAGACTGTTCCATCAATATTCAACAAAAGAGTCTATTCAGTATGAAACGGTATACTTTTGAGAGCCTTTTGAACGAAATACAGTGCAGCCATTGATCAGATGATTCCTAGATTAGCCTTCTGTAATATGGGTCGTGTTTGCCAATGACACTACACTCATTTTGGGCATCCACAGTTAACCAGGGTCCATGCTTATAAAGCTTTTAGTTGAGTCTGAGTTTCGTTCTCAAGCTTTTGATTGGTCAGATTTGAGTTCTCAAGCTTTTGATTGGTCAGATTTGAGCCTTAGGCTCAAATCTGACCAATCAAAAACTTACGAACTCAAATCTAACCAATCAAAACGTTTTATAAGCATGAACCCAGTTTCGATGCCGACAAGACTCCAACACTATTAGCACATACAGTTGAACTTCGATATCTCGAACTTCAAGGGACCATACAAATTAGTTCGAGATAAAAGAAGTTCGAGTTATCGGATGTCAAATCTGGACAATTTCTCGAGTTGACAGCTTAATGCGGGAGATTTCAGCATTACTTTACAACTGCATTAGGCTGTCACATGCGTTTCTAGATATCCGTAGAACAAGTATGTGTTGTACGTTTTGGAAGGACCGAACCTTTAGTTCGAGTTAACCTGAAGTTCGAGTTATCCCAGTTCAACTGTATAAGCAAGAACGATTGCTGCCGTGCATTTATATAACCCTTTCTCTATTCTACGTGTATTCCAAACTCCATTAGCTACTGAGTATTCATGGAAAAAAGTAGTTACAACGAAAAATGGAAGGTGGAACATTGTATCCATTTTAGAAAGTAGAGAAACAGATCTATCAAATTATATTAGCAAACAGAGCATACCCTGACAAGACGGCTCTTATAGAAGCCTTCTGATCTGGGTCTTCTCTGTTTGCAGTTGAGTAGAAACAAGTTTATATAAAGGAAAGGGTAAACCTTTAATATCCTGCTGATCGCGGCCTCAATGTCTAATCCAAACAGCTTGGACCCAAGTTATTTGGCACTCGGTCAATGGAATTCCAAAATCGAAAACGACAAGTAATTCGTAATGAAAAACACCCCAACAACATACAGTAAAACCTCGATTATTCGAATTTTCGTTATAGAAGAATTTAGACCCTTTTAGGCAGGTGGCTGCTTAATGCATGGTGAAAGTCATGCAGAAAGCTCCTAGAGGAGCTTTCTGCATGACTTTCACCATGCATTAAGCTGCCACCTGTCTTAAAGAGCGATAATAATACGTATTTTAGTGTTCGGATAATCGAAGTTTTACTGTATCATATTTTAGAGTACGGTAAAGTCTCGCAAATACAGTATCATACTTTATTAACATAGGTAGGAGTCTGCAAAATCAGGTGGTTATTTAACCTTTAACCTTTAGCCTGCTATGGGCTCAGCGTCTCATCAGGGTCCAAACTGTTTGACATCCTGATTGCATTTTGGTAGACTTATTGATTACAGCTTGGATTTTGAAAATGTAGTAGGTGAAAAAATCTGCAAAAATAATTTGCTCAGCAGGCTAGAGGTTAATGAATGAAAAAAGTAATTCAGAATCCTCCAATAGTAGCTTTCTGCATACCTTTTATCCTTTGTTAACCTACGATTTGTTTAAAATATCAAGATTATTTTTGTACTTCTTTTAAGCAGAGCTACAGAATGACAAAAGTGCGAACTTAAGTACTAAAATCTCTATTTCTCCACCATACCTTGTACTGTGACCTTATATTGCCATGGTGATCAGTATCTAAACACGTAATAGATGAAGTCTCGCAAATACGACCACTTATCCAATTCCCTCATATTGACGACTTTTGAAGACTTTTGACGACTCTGTAAAAGTCACTTTGTGAAACCATTGTGATACATAGAGCATTTGCTCCTATTGGAGCAAATGCCTTATTTATCAAAATAGTTTAAACTACGAGTTTCTACGATTTTCCTTTTCTCTAGTTAATGCTCCTTTTCGGTAGATTTATTCAGAGGTTGTATGTAAAAATAGCCTATGAGGTAATGGGTTAAAACAGAGTCCAGATAAGATGCGTGAATTTAAATATTTTCAAGACTAGTTCCTTTATTTCTCAACCAAAACCTATACTGTGACCACTCTTTACACTCGATGAGACGATTCTAGAGAGTGGTCACAGTATAGGTTTGAGTGGAGAAATGGCGACGTTAGTATTTAAGTACGCCCCTTTTATCTGTAGCGTTGTATCTTACTAAATATTTATGAAGTGAAGGATTTCATTGCGCCGTACTTACGCTGTACTACTTGCAGGTGGCAGCTATCACCACGGTAACCTTGATGACAAATACAGGTATGGGAAAAATGTTGGCTACACGTGCCAAAATAACACGGTTGGTGCCCACAGTAGTGATGGTGGTTGGTTCCTGGGTGTGACGGTGCGTCAGTGACTTGGGGCCCTTGACATGCATATATTAAACAAAGGTAATCAACGCATATATGAAACAAAGGTAATCGACAATAACGACAAACTTCCAATTTTGTAACACGTATATAATTGTTTGACTATGTTAAACTATTTCAGAGGTCAAGATAAAATGCGTAAATTTAAACAGTTTCAAGAATAACTTCTTTATTTCTCCACCAAACCCTATACTGTGACCACTCTTTAGAATTGTCTCGAAGAGTGGTCACAGTATAGAGTTTGGTGGAGAAATGACGATTTTAGTATTTAGGCATGCACCTTTATTAGGCATGCACCTTTATTTGTACCTCTGATGAGTGTTATCCCGCTATTTACGACCTGATACGTGTCATATCAGAATCCAAGTCGTTTGCCTTTCAATTGTTTCTCAAAAGCTTGATCGAATCGATAGAAGGAAAACAATGCCCGAGATCAGTATGTGAGCAGGTGTTACTCTTTACAGCGTATTTTGTAGGAACCTCACGTCGGCACTGGCTACGGCTTAGTCGGAATGTATCAAAAGTTATATTATTTGAAAAGTACAAGGTCCCAGCTTCACGTTCGTACCAAACGTTGGTGGGTATTTTATCTTGATAGCCCAAAACCGGGCGTTATTTCGAATCGGTCGTGAAATTTGCGAATGGGAAGTTAGACCCCTTGTATATAATATAACACTAAATCGACCCAATCAATTTTTTGTGACTTTTTAGTCCATGTAGACCCACGAAATGGCCCCCTGTGAACATGGCATGCAAGACCAAATCGGAAAAAACCCAAATCATACTAACCTGAGCTGGAGTGAGCCGAGCACGTGCGATGGTCAAGTGTATTAGATTGCGCACACGAATGAAGGTCGTTGCTCCAGAGCGTGTTGGCCGGACACATTTGAGATTCAAAGTACCACGTGCCGAAGTTACAATGCTGGAACCTCTTGCAGTTTGTTCCGGGTACCGCACGGTATTCACCTTGACTGCATTCTGATCAAACATGACAACCGTTATACATGTATATAATTGCTAAATGAAAACATGCAGCTGTATAAAGTGAGTTTACAATACACAGTAAACTCCCTTTTAAACTCCCTTTTATCTGACCAATTTATGATTATCCATAAGGGTTTTTAAAAGTACATGCTTACTTAATGCTGGGCAACAGTTAACCCTTTCGCTGCCAATGCCGGGTCTGTGATTACCTATGCAAACAGTTTGGATCCAGATCGGCGTCTCATCAGGATCCAAACTGTTTGTTACTGTTTTGTATGTTTTTGAAACAAAAATGAAGACAATCAAAAGAATGAAAATTTGTAGCAGACGACAAAGTAAGCAGACAACAGAATTTTGCAGCGAAAGGGTTAAATGAAATGCAAATAGATCGTGTAATGATAAGACGGCTCAAATAGAATTAATCCATGTTTTGTGGGTATATCCGTATTAATTCATTTACCGATATGTAGAGCAACAGATAAAGGGCGTACTCAAATACTAAAATCGTCATTTCTCCACATAACCCTATATTGTGACCACTCTTTGGTCATAACATAGGGTTTAGAGGAGAAATAAAGAAGTTACTCTTGAAAATGTTTTAATTTACGCTTCTTATTATCTGAACCTCTGCCGATTTGACATTCGTGGTATAGTGTGTGAAGCAAAGGGTGCGGACCCTGATCAGAGGGTCAGTTTATTAATGTCGTTATATATCTCTTTGTATGTGGGGAACAAGGGTGTCAAACAGTGTAGACCCATAAAAGAGGACTTCTAGAGGAGCACCCTGATCGGGGTCTGCACTGTGTGTTGTTCAAAATCATCACACAAATTATACCCGTTCATACTGAATGATTATAACTCGAACTTCGGGATAACTCGAACAAAAAGTTCAGTCCTTCCAAAACTTACAATACATAATTGCTCTAAAATATATCGCTACAGATGTCTGGAAACACATGTGGCAGCTTAATACAGGTCTAAAGTAATGCTGAAAGCTCCTACAGGAGCTTTCAGCATTACTTTAGACATGTATTAAGCTGTGACCTTGATAAATTATCCAGATTAGAAATCGGATAACTCGAACTTCTATTATCTCAAACTAATTTGGATGGTCCCTTTATGTTCGAGTTATCGAAGTTCAACTGTATATCGTTAACGATGCCAGACCGTTCCACGTTATTTTCATCATGCCTAGGTTACATACTCCGTTTGCTTTTGTTCTTATCTAGCCATTTATTTCATAAGACTCATTTTACGCCTTTGCAAACACTGTAGACCCTGATCAGACGGCTAATATGAGACTTCTCATCAGGGACTGCTCTTAAGAAATAATAAATGGTGAACATTTATGTAGAAATAATGAACTTTAGCTGTCCCGTATGAACAGGGAAATGCCTGGCCAAGGTAGAAACTGCATGATCACATCTATGTTGATATCGTCGGCAAACAGAGCATACCCTGATCAGACACATTCTATTAACCTATATAAAATATGGAAAATAAATAACGTGGTACGTGGTACAATTTCCATACAGCAAAACCCCTCTGAACCTGACGTTCACGTTAGTATACATATCGATCTTGGGAGGCAGGTGGCAGCTTAATGCAGGGTGAACGTTACGCAGAGAGCTTTCTGCATGACGTTCACCCTGCGTTAAGCAGTCACCTGCCTCCAGATATCCAACTTCCTCTCTTCTAGAATTCCGGTTTAGAGGGGTTCAACTACACGTATAATCAGTAAAGATAAATACATGTACATGACGTAGTATGGTTTCCATACATATATTCAATAATTCTTTAATAACTGCCACAACCATAACTGTTTTGTGTACATATGTCATTATAAAAAGGCATCTACTCAGCATTCATGATGTCATTATAAGTTACATGAATATTCGTTGAGTAACTGTAAAGAGTACCAAACTCGGACGGGTTAACCCTTTACTCAATAAATGCGTCATTCTATTATTTTACAAACAGAATAGACCTAGATCAGATGACTCCTGATGTCTGATCAGGGTATGTTCTGTTTGCTTATGATAGTTATGATATGCATATGATTCACAGTTATGCCATGGTAATAAAAATATCTGTCCATGTGTAACATAACAATTATTCTAATTGATATTCATGACCTCATTATATCTTACATGGAGTAAAGGGCTAGAATTAACAATATACCATGCTGGTGGTTCTGTATCCGCGTGTTGCTGTTGTAATCATAACGATTGTAATCATCATTGTTGCCATGACCGCCATAATCATTGTGGTTGTTATCATGACCACCATAATCGTTGTGGGTGTTGTCATGACCACCGTCGTTGTTGTGGTCCCAATTTCGACGGTAGTTTGTACCCATGGCAGGAATATGGAACGCCATACAACACACGAACGACAGCAAACATACGCCGAGAAGAGGCATCAGCTTTATTGAAGTCCCTAGTGAACAGAATGAAAGAGTGATGTATAGTAAAATCTGTCGTAAACATTTCCGCCATGAATATTCATGAGAGAGCTAACGACGTCATGGATATTAATTAGATGAATGTGTTGTAATAGCAGAATTACACAGGACTATTTGGACATAACCTTAACCGTAGAATCAGATCTATATTATACCATAAGCAGACAGAGCAGACCGTGTTCATATGGCTCCTATAGTAGCCGTCTGATATGAGTCTACTCTGTTTGCAAAGGCGTAGAGCGGCGTATTTATAGATGTCTAATTAAGGGTCTGAAAGGGAAGTGTAAGCTTAATGTAGGTCAAACGTAATGCAGGAAGCTCCTATAGGAGCTTTCTGCATTGCATTTGCCCTGCATTAAGCTACAGCTTCTTAAGACCACTATATTGATTAAGTGAATGATCGCTTGGAACAGTCAAGTTCTTCTGTTTTCATTTAGTGATAAAGTATACTGGTCTGGAACACTGAAGCTGGTACAATGTAGACTTATATCGACGAAGCTTTTGAGAAACTATTGGTCAAGTGCGATGACACAAGCTTTGAGAAACTATTTGAATGATATACTATCCTGATTTAATCTTTGTAACACTATAAACGAGACAACCAGAGTAGGAAACACAGTGAACTGTCTTTTAGATGTTATCCTTATAACACAGACTCTTGCATTCAATAACCCATCAGTAATTGATGTTGATAGAAAAATAGGCGACCACAATCCGTGCGTCGTGTACATAAATGTTTTACAAAAACGGAGACTAAGAGAAATTTAATAAGTTAATTTGAGGACTTTGACTGGGGTAGTATCTTAAATAACCGTCAGTCCACAGATGAAGCTTGCGACAAATTTACAGATACATTTTTAATTATGGCCAAAGCCTGCATACCTATTCGTCAGATAACGATACGACCGACAGACTAACCTTGGATGACCAGCGAACTTAGAAAAGAAATTAAATTACGTGACAAACTGCATAACAAATATAAGAATAACAATAGCTCAACCAATCTATATAACTTTAAGAGACAGAGAAATAAAGTAAACTGTATGAAGAAATATGCTAAAGCATCTTTTTCCGAAAATATGAATGGTTTAATAGATAGACTCTACAATGGCGACCCTAGATCCTACTGGAAACTTATAAACCGACTTACCAAACAAGCAGGGTCCTCAAATGTTATACCACCTCTCATTAATAATCAAAATGGCACTGTTGTTTCGGACGATCTAGAAAAGTTTACGCTTTTAAATATTTTTTTCTGCTCAATCTCGAGAGTTAATGATAAAGGCATTGATCTACCTTCATTCAATACTCGTACGGCTTCTACGTTCGGAACATTATTTGTTACTGACAATGAGGTATTGAATATACTACGAAATCTTAAACTTAGAAAAGCGTCTGGGGCGCACGCAATCAGTCATCAACTGTTAAAGTTTACTGCTGAAGCAGTTAGCAAACCGTTGTGCGCGCTATTCAATCTTTCCCTACGAGCAAACACTTTCCCTTCTTTATGGAAAAGGGCTCCTGTGATTTCGCCTTTCAAAAAATGCGTCCGGCACGAAATTACAAACTATAAACCGGTATCTCTTATTTCATGTGTAGGAAAAGTTTTTGAGCGGGTTATTTTTAAACATATGCACAGCTACCTAATAAACCACGATTTATTTTACAAACGTGTCCTACCATGTCATACCACGGCTTATCAACTTGTACGAAGATATTTGTAAGTCATTAGAAGAGAGAGAGAGAGCATTGTTGTTTATTTTTTTTGCGATATATCGAAGGCTTTTAATAGAGTTTGGCACAGGGGTCTTATTAAAAAATTAGAATGTTACGGTTTCAAAGGAGACTTTCTCCAATGGATTATCAGTTATCTCCCCAATAGGCGACAACATGTTTTAGCAAACAATCGTAAATCCGCTATGGTTAATATTTCTGCCGGTGTTCCTCAAGGTTCTGTATTAGGTCCATTATTATTTTTGCTATATATAAATGATATTTCAGCTCATTTGGATAGCCTGAACCAAATATTTGCAGATGATACTTCTTTGGCATATGCGTCTTCTAACACTAACGATATTGAGGTATAAATGAACAGAAATTTGGGTAAACTGCACGAATGCTCTGTCAAGTGGCTAACAACAGTTAACCCTATTAAAACTGAATTATTGTTCGTTTCAAATTCTACTAGTGGTGATAACCTATCGGTTTTCTTTAATGGAACATTATTACACTCTGTAAATGCACACAGACACCTGGGGGTCCTCTTATCGGATGACGCAAAATGGACCAATCACATCGATGCCATTTATGAATCATGTATGAAATAAGTACACGTTCTAAGGAAGCTTAAATACACACTAAACAAAACCGTACTTTTGGGAATCTACAAATGTTTCATTCTGCCAGTACTTGAATATGCATGTGAATTATGGGACGGTTGTACCGAAAGAGAAAAACATAGATTAGAAAGTGTTCAATTAGAAGCTGCAAGAATTGCATGTGGTCTGCCAATTTATGCCAGTTTAGAATCTGTTTATTTTGAATCGGAGCTTGAACCACTGGAACCTCGACGCGAAAGAAGAAAACTAACACTGATTTACAAGATTCATCACAATTTAGTCCCTTCATACTTAAAACATTTATTGCTACCACTAGTCTCCAGTATTTCCAGTTATTCCCTTCATAATCAAAATGACTATGTCTTACCAAAAGTTCGGTTATTACTAAGCGAAAGATCCTTCAATCCTTCTTCAGTTAGATTATGGAATGATCTCGAAAACGAAATTCGAAATATTGATTCGCTGACTCGATTCAAAAGTGCTATCACACCCAGGTAAACTCGGTCACAATGTCACTACTTCGTTGGAAACAGGAAAGTTAATATCATATACACTAGATTACGTCATAATTGCAGTGTCTTAAACTATGATTTATACAGGTGTAATTTGTTAGAGGATCCGAGCTGCGATTGTGGAAATGCATGTGAATGTCCCTTATACAACCGGGCACGAGCAAATCTTTTTCGTGAATTACTATTTCTTGCAGAAATTAATTTGCACTTGTTACTCTACGGAAATCCTGACTTGCCTCCTGACATCAACAATACAATTTTTCATGCAGTACACCGGTACATCCGAATCTCCGACAGATTTTTGAGTTAATAATTGTTTCAAACCACTCTCTTCTTAATTAAGTCTCTTCGAAAGTTCTCTTGCATAGCTTATATTACAATTGCAGTTGGTGTTTACAATGTATGTTTTGATACATTATTGTTATAGTTAGTATGAAGATATACTTCTATGCACTTAGATCACCCATTTTCAGAATATATCTACTCATGTTTCATTGTTAGTTTAAAGACAAATAGTTCTATGTAAACCTCTACTCATGACTCATTGTACATACTCATAATCCATAACCATTTGTTTATTGCCATGACACTATGTTTGTATTACCTCGAGAGAGGGCATTATATAATGTTGTAAAAACTTGTAGCCCAATCTCACGCATGACATTATATGCAATAAATTATGTTTAAATCAACTATTGACCAAGTGCGATGACACAAACTTTTGAGAAACGATTGGTCAAGTGCGATGACACAAACTTTTGAGAAACTATTGGTCAAGTGCGATGACACAAACTTTTCAGAAACTATTGGTCAAGTGCGATGACACAAGCTTTGAGAAACTATTGACCAAGTGCGATGACACAAGCTTTGAGAAACTATTGACCAAGTGCGATGACACAAGCTTTGAGAAACTATTGGTCAAGTGCGATGACACAAACTTTGAGAAATTATTGGTCAAGTGCGATGATACAAACTTTGAGAAACTATTGGTCAAGTGCGATGACACAAACTTTGAGAAACTATTGGTCAAGTGCGATGACACAAACTTTGAGAAACTATTGGTCAAGTGCGATGACACAAGCTTTGAGAAACTATTGGTCAAGTGCGATGACACAAGCTTTGAGAAACTATTGTCCAAGTGCGATGACACAAGCTTTGAGAAACTATTGGTCAAGTGCGATGACACAAACTTTGAGAAACTATTGACCAAGTGCGATGTCACGAGCTTTTATAAACTATTGGTCAAGTGCGATGACACAAACTTTGAGAAACTATTGACCAAGTGCGATGACACAAGCTTTGAGAAACTATTGACCAAGTGCGATGACACAAGCTTTGAGAAACGATTGGTCAAGTGCGATGACACAACTTTTGAGAAACTATTGGCCAAGTGCGATGACACAAGCTTTGAGAAACTATTGGTCAAGTGCGATGACACAATCTTTGAGAAACTATTGACCAAGTGCGATGTCACGAGCTTTTATAAACTATTGGTCAAGTGCGATGACACAAACTTTGAGAAACTATTGACCAAGTGCGATGACACAAGCTTTGAGAAACTATTGACCAAGTGCGATGACACAAGCTTTGAGAAACTATTGGTCAAGTGCGATGACACAAACTTTGAGAAACTATTGACCAAGTGCGATGACACAAGCTTTGAGAAACTATTGGTCAAGTGCGATGTCACAAGCTTTTAGAAACTATTGGTCAAGTGCGATGACACAAGCTTTGAGAAACTATTGACCAAATGCGATGACACAAGCTTTGAGAGACTTTGGCAAAGTGTCAAACAGTTTGGATCCTGATGAGATACAGATGTTCATGTATACGGCGTCTCATCTTGATCCAAACTATTTTGAAATGCGACGATAGTTGCGGTTAGCTAGATAATGCTTAAATTCCAGAGTGGATTTTCCACCAAGTTTCTGCTCACAACCATAAATGTCATTCCATACAATAGGGATTTCGATGAAATACCGAATTATTTGGCGTCTCATCGGAATCCAAACTGAATGAAATGGAACTCACACTCTCTTATTGCAGCAATCCATGTGAGTCGCTCCTTGGTGGCCTTGACATCGTCTAACCAAAGTGCACTTTAACCTTTAGCCTGCTGAGCAAATTATATTTACAGACTTTTTCACCTACTGCATTTTCAAAGTTCAAGCTATAATCAATTTGTCTACCAAAATGCAATCAGGGTTTCAAACAGTTTGGATCCTGATCAGACGCCGAGTTACTCGGCGTCTCATCTTGATCCAAACAGTTTGCATAGGTATTCACTCATCCGCCTATAGCAGGCTAAAGGTTAATAACGGTATACCATTTCTCTCTCTCATATAAACGCCTTAAAACGCATTCGCAAACTGAGTAGACCCAGATCAGGGTCTGCTCGGTTTGCTAATGGAATTTGATGGATAGTTGCCTTTAGTTTCTGATTTGGCTACAATGCTTCACTTTCCATTTTACATAATAACTAGTGTGTCCATGAATATTCAATAGGTTGTGGAATTTGGAATAAATATGGAACATGGAAAGGGAACATAAGCTAACAGTAGAGACCCAGACCTGCGTACATTTTCATAAATATCCTTAGGAATAGTTTAACCACAGAGCAACTTAAGGAGATTTTTTACATATGTAGCAAACCTATTAGTCTAGTCGGATTTCTAGAAATTGTAAAAAATGAAAGAGTAGTTGGCATTTCGTGTGAAAAGTTGGCAAATAGTTGTTTGTACATAATCTGGGTGTGCTAAATACGAATATCCTGTTTGCCAAACTGTATCTTCCGTATTTAAGATACAAAATGGCGGAAACAAAATGGCCGCCAATGAGCACTATTCCCAGGCAAACAAGGATACACTACACCGAAAATCTGGCTGAAACATTAAAGTGTTCTGTTAAAATGTACAAACGACCAATGGTAGACAGTTTTTAAAAGCTTAATTTATTTTTATTGCATTCTAAATTATATCCAAAGGGTTAAACGAAAATGGCGGTAAAACAAAATGGCCGCCAGTAAACAGTTTGCAGCCAAACAATTATACACGTTCTATATAGCAGTACAATTGACACTGTTTAAAGACTGATTTCAAGTAATAGAAAATAATTTAGGGTTTATAAACGTTGGCCGCTTGCCAAGCTGTATGGTAAACATATAATTATAATGGGAAGATGGTGGAACACGAAATGGCCGCATATGAACAATAATTAACAAACACGTAGGAAATATTTACTGATAATTTTTTATAAAACGGAAAATACATCTGATTGAAATATCTATTCAGTGGAACACAGAACAAGTGCCCCGCACAAGCATGTACACAGGCACGCATGCGTGCGTGCAAGCACACATACAGAGAGAGAGAGAGAGAGAGAGAGAGAGATACACGTAATAATCATCAGGACTTGTTTCTATTCTATAACAAAATTATTGCTAGTCGTGCTGGCATCGCCTTGGTTCTTTATACATCGAAAACATGCATAATTTTGCACTGATGCTAAAGTTGTCTGGCCTTTTTGAGACAAATACATTGAAATCTTTCCTTAAAATGAACATGTATACAATATTCAAAAAAACATATATAAATACGATTGCATATACAAATGCGCAAACTCACGTCTTCATAACTAAACTTGTCCGTAACAACCTGAATATCTCACAAAATTTTTATACTTGTGACTCATATTATCCAATACGTACATTCCTGCATTTGCAACATGCAAACATGCACCTTGTGGTATACTTGTAGGAGATAAGTTCCATGCAAGATCAAGGAACTGCCGGTAGCTTCAATAAAAAAAGAAACGGTGAGCTTTCTTCCAAATTCGGTCCGATTTCTTCTACGAAGGCAAATCTAGTCGTCATTTATGAGCCTGCCTCCATACTGCAGCTTGATAATGGATGGGGTTGAAATGGAAGCTCAGAGCATCACTTTTAGGCAATCTGGAGAAAGTGATTTTACGAACATCTGTGAGCATGCCTCATTTAGAGTGTCCTTATTGGACACGCCGTATACCCTGTAGATGAATTTGTCAATTCACCATTAATCAGATCTTTGGAAAGGTTGTAATCCTCTAGGAAAAAAATCAGCATTTTTGTTGCTATGTCCTCCAATGTATGAGGTCACCACATCCCGTAGTTGCCTGAAATACCGGTAAAGTTTCAAGTTTCACCGAAGGGAGTTGCTCTACAATGATAGGCACTGGGATGTACATTTTATACCCCCCTTTTGAAAAAATGGGGGTATATTGCTTTGCACATGTCGGTCGGTCGGTAGATCGATGGTTTCCGAACGATAACTAATAAACGACTTAAATCTTCAAACTTGCTGTGGTGGTTGGTCATGACAAGTAGATGACCCCTATTGTTTTTGAGGTCACTAGGTCAAAGGTCAAGGTCACAATGACCTAAAAAGTTGAAATAGTTTCGGATCAATAACTGCTAAAGGGTTTGGCTTGGGATCTTCAAACATGCTGTGGTGGTTGGTAATGACAACTAGATGACCCCTATTGTTTATGAGGTCACTAGGTCAAAGGTCAAGGTCACCATGACCTTACCTGGTTAAATGGTTTCCGATCAATAACTGCTCAAGGGTTTGGCTTAGGATCTTCAAACTTGCTGTGGTGGTTGGTCATGACCACTAGATGACCCCTATTGTTTTTGAGGTCACTAGGTCAAAGGTCAAGGTCACCATGACCTTAACTGGTGAAATGGTTTCCGATAAATAACTACTCAAGGGTTTGGCCTAGAATCTTCAAACTTACTGTGGTACATGTAGTTGGTCATGATCACGGGATGACCCTGTTGTTTTTGAGATCACTAGGTCAAAGGTCAAGGTCACCAGGACCTTAACTGGTAAAATGGTTTCTGATCAATAACTGCTCAAGGCTTTGGCTTAGGATCTTTAAATGTGCTTAGGTTGTTGGTCATGACAACTAGATGAGCCCTGTTGTTCTTGAGGTCAGTAGGTCAAAGGTGAAGTCACCATGACCTTAACTGGTTAAATGGTTTCCGATCAAAAACTGCTCAAGGGTTTGGCTTAGAATCTTCAAACTTGCTGCCGTAGTTGGTCAAGACCGCTGGATGCCCCTTAATGCTTTTTGAGATCACTAGGTCAAAGGTCAAGGTCACCATGACCGTAAATGGTAAAATGGTTTCTGATCAATAACTGCTCAAGGGTTTAGCTTAGAATCTTCAACCTTGCTGTGGTACTTGGTCATGACCACTGGATGTCCCCTATTGTTTTTGAGGTCACTAGGTCAAAGGTCAAGGTCAACATGACCTTGAATGGTAAAATGGTTTCTGATCAATAACTGCTGAATGGTTTAGCTTAGGATCTTCAAATTTGCTTAGGTGGTTGGTCATGACAACTAGATGAGCCCTGTAGTTGTTGAGGTCAGTAGGTCAAAGGTCAAGGTCACCATGACCGTAACTGGTTAAATGGTTTCCGATCAATAACTGCTCAAGGGTTTGGTTTAGAATCTTCAACTTTGATGCAGTAGTTGATCATGACCACTGGATGACCCTTAATGTTTTTGAGGTCACTAGGTCAAAGGTCAAGGTCACCATGACCGTAACTGGTAAAATGTTTTCTGATCAATAACTGCTCAAGGCTTTGGCTTAGGATCTTCAAATTTACTTAGGTGGTTGGTCATGACAACTAGATGAGCCATGTTGTTTTTGAGGTCACTAGGTCAAAGGTCAAGGTCACCATGACCTTAACTGGTGAAATGGTTTGTGATCAATATCTGCTCAAGGGTTTGGCTTAGGATCTTCAAACATGCTGTGGTGGTTGGTCATGACCACTAGATGATCCCTATTGTTTTGAGGTCACTAGTTCAAAGGTCAAGGTCACCATGACCTTAACTGGTGAAATGGTTTCCGATTAATAACTGCTCAAGGGTTTGGCTTAGAATCTTTAAACTTGCTGTGGTGGTTGGTCATGACAACTAGATGATCCCTATTGTTTTTGAGGTCACTAGGTCAAAGGTCAAGGTCATAATGACCTTAACTGATGAAATGGTTTCCGATTAATAACTGCTAAATGGTTCGGTGCGGGATCTTCAGACTTGCTGTGGTAGTTGGTCGTGACCACTAGATTACCCTTATAGTTGTTGAGGTCACGAGGTCAAATGTCAAGGTCATCATGACCTTAACTTATGAAATGTTTTCAGATCAATAAATGATCAGTGGTTTGGCTTAAGTTATTCAAAGTTGCTGTGGTAATTAGTCATGACCACTAGATGACCTCTATAGTTGAGGTCACTAGATCAAAGGTCAGGGGGTCTGTGGGGGTATACATATTTTACAAACATCTCTTGTCTTCTTAGAAGTACCAGTTTTAAATCGGAGCCTATTGCATGCCATTCTTGAAAATGGGTTATGATGAATACATAAATGTCAACATCTTGAGCAGCCACAATTGCCTTTGATAGTTTTCATTCAATACAATCGATTATCACCCTTGTGATAGCCTCTTCGTATTTGGATTCCATCATTTCAATTTCAACCTCTGGAACAGGTGGTTTGACCCCTTCTTCTTCACTGAACCAACCCAAGCTACAATAATGTGCACTCAGAATAAGATGTTGGGACAGAAATCTTGCAGGATCAGGTTTGAGCTAAGAAATTGTACCATCTGCTTGGTAGAGAAACATACCCGTTTTCAGCCGGTCTATTGACGAGTTTGTACTCCCGTAGAAAAGGTACTCCCAGGTCCATATTCGACGTAGAAAAGGTACTCCCAGGTCCATATTCGACGTAGAAAAGGTACTCCCAGGTCCATATTCTACATAGAATATGGACTCCCCTCCTGTAGGATATGGACTCGTGTCATAGAATATGTACTACCCTGTGTGTGTGTGTGTGTGTGTGTGTGTGTGTGTGTGGGGGGGGGGGGTTACAAGGCAATTATTTTCTGTATAATGTAAATAACGCATCTATAATTTGTAACACAGTTGCTAATTAATTACATTGATGTAACTGGCCGTTTCAAGGCAGTAATAATACTTTCATATTTCTCCTAGCAAATGTCCGAACACTAAATTACGTATTATCATCGATCTTTAAGACAGTTGGCAGCTTAATGCATGGTGAAAGGCATGCAGAAAGCTCCTCTAGGAGCTTTCTGCATGACTTTCATCATGCATTAAGCAGACACATGCCTAAAAGGGTCTAAATTCGTTTATAACGAAAATTCGAATAATCGAGATTTTACTGTAATTCGGTGTTATAGCCAGACGCGTAGGCAAGTTTTGAAGTTTGGAGCCGCCGAGCCGCAGAGACGCGGTGTTGTGGGTACAAAAGGGGCGTACCCTCCAATGCTGATTTGTTTTAAATTGCTACTTTCTTATATGCTATTTGGATGCATTCTAAAACGATTTAGGGACTCTTGTACGTGTATCACTTATAGCCCGAGTGGAACGATGCTGCATCTACCATTTTCAGCCTTGGGGAAAACAGCTGGCAAAGTTTTAAATTTAACGGATCATGCATTTATCATTTCTCATTATTAATTATGTATGTTCCTACTGACAAACAGTATGTGGAAATGTAAAATGTATACATTTGAGTTTTAATTATTCGCAATATTTACATTGGAGATAGAACATTTTGGTGAAAAAAGCTGAAAACGTTTTAAATGTGTACTGCTGTAATGGGAAATGGAACAAACTGACACAGGGCTATCGAATACTATTCAGTAGAAATATTAACGGAAATATATATGTCATCTTCGTAAGTCTTTTTTACAAAAAGCAAAGAAGATAAACAATTTCTTATAATACAAACGGCGATAGTTTGTAACTGCAAAATAGTAATATAAACTTAGCTACTGAAGTAGAAGGTAATGCATGTAGTGCCGGTCATTAAATTATAATAAAGAAATGGAACAATTTGCACTATAGAGATATTAACGCGGCAATGAAGCAACCAAATCTGTCATAGAAATAATACCATATATGCGCTTTCAACAACTCTAGAAACAATATATTGAATCACTAAATGAAATAAATTACAGCTGTCTAAGTATGTATAATACATGTAATTACAAATTGCATCTCAAATCTCACCTGATTTTCTACGTAAAATAATAACTTAACAATTGCAGAAGTAACGTGACTAGTAGTGTGGACCTAGGATCAGACCCAACATTTATGGCGTTTGATCTGGATTCAAACTGTATGAACGCATTGCAGGTAATCAGATAGAATCCAAAGAGTTATTCATTTCCCTGTAGAACATCCATGTAGGATATAATGACACCATAAATATTTATTACCTGAATTTGTATAATGGCATACCGTAAGTGTATTGGTAGAAACTGTAGTCAGATCTCTTATAATTTCATAAGCAGACAGAGCAAACCCTGATCAGATGACTCCTTCATTAGGTATCTGATCTCGGTCTACTCAGTTTTATTGCTCTGCATTACAGTGAAGCTCACTTATAACGAACTTGGATATAACGAAATACTGCATATAACAAAATGAAATTTATCCCCCTCTCTGATTACATATAGTAAAATGGACCTGATATAACGAAATTTGGATATAACGAAAGAAATCAGAGGGTCCCGAGGACTTCGTTTAATAAGTGATATGGATTAATTTCCGGGAAATAAGCTGTTGCCAGTCACAATGTTGCTCTCCAATACAATAATGTTTAGTGTATATTATCCAGCATCAACCTTTTCTCCATTAATGTTGGTGTATATGATTCTAACAGATGGGTTTATTTGAGTTTTAGTGCGATTACTGAATATGAAGATGATGATTAAGATATTGCAATTTACTATTTCTCGGATTTCTAAATCATCTTAGGTGCCTTCTGCTTTTCCTCGCCCATTCAATTTTCCCCGAAAACATAGCCTGTTTTGGATATGATTGAGATAAACAAAATATGATAGAGCAATTTAGAAGTAATGTTAAGAAATAAATATGAGTTCCATTTGTCTGTCTAAATCAGTTTTCAACACAAAAATATTTACATTTTTATTACAGTTAAATGTAGTTACATCACCTTCTTACATGTTTTGTTTTAATTGGCAATGTGCTTGAGAAGAGATGGTCTTATTTACCGACACTATTTGAATGTCAGCGTAGGGAGATAAACAACTAGCTAAAACTACGCTTTGAAAGCACTAAAGAATATCCAGCTTTAATAAATTGTCTTCTATTGGTGGTTTGTACATTTTAACAGAACATCTTAGTATTACGCTAAGATTTTCGGTGTAGTTTATCCTTGTTTGGCTGAAAATAGTGTTCGTTGGCGACCATTTTGTTTTCCGCCATTTTGTACCTTAAACACGGAACATACAGCTAGGCAAACGGCATATTCGGATTTAGCACACCCAGAATATGTAAAAACAACTGTTTGCCAACTTTTAACACGAAATGCCTAGTGGTGTCAGAATTTTCCAAATTCCGTCTAGGCTATATAGAGTTAAATATATATTGTATCATAAAATATGTATTTCTCTTCAATCACTTTACTTGTATTTATTATAAGATTAAGGAATATTCAACAAACGAAGGCATTTTCTTAACCCTTCGCTTGCTATTCACGTCAATATACGTGCCTGTAAATAGTGAAGACCCAGATGAGACAGCTCCTGCAGGAGCTGTCTCATCAGGGTCTGCACTATTTACAAGTTGATTGGGCAACCAGTGCACTCCTCAGCAGTGATTGCACAGCGAAATACCTGTACACAGTGAAGATATATGTATTTATACAACAGGGCATGGGTAAAGAAGGAGAAATGTATTTTAAAATTCAGCAAGCGAAGGGTTAATACTTTACTCCACAAATACGGCTTTCTACGCCTTTGCAAGAAAAGGAGACCCAGAACGGACGGCTCCTATAGGAGCTGTCTGATCAGGGTCTGCTCTGTTTACTTATGATACATGTAGCATATATATACAGTTCCACATTTTCTGCTCTGTTAGCAAATTCATCAAAATGTATCTCTATCAGGTGACCTGCGAACGTGTGTACAATATTAACCCATTACATCATAAGCTATTTTAAGACCCAGCCTCTTTGAATGAATCTACCAATTATCTAGAGAAAAGGAAACATTTAGGATTGTGTAGTTTTGAAACATAGTGATAAATAGAGCATTTACTCATATAGGAGCAAATGCTCTATTTATCACAATGGTTTCAAACGGTGAGTTTAACAGAGGCGTGAGTTAGTTCAATATGAATAGTTATACTGTAACCTGGAACTGGGAAATAGTGTAGCTATTTTAAAAAGTAAAGAAACAGATACATCTAATTCTAATAACAAACATAGCAGACCCTGATCTGACAGCGTCTCTAGGAGCTGTCTGATCTTGGTCTACTCTGTTTGCAAATACGTGATTTCAAGTACGTTTATGTGAAGGAAAGGGTTAAACGAATATTTACCTGCCATTGTGGGTTTAACAAAGTCCAGCTATGCTAAGAAGGAAGTCATGTACATCGAGATAAGGAAGACCTGGGGTCAGATATATATCTGGTTGAACCATGCCACGAAAGCCATTTAAAGCTGTGACGTTCAAAGGTCCACTAAGTTTGTTGAACCTCGTGTGCTAAGTGCACGGTGCACGTGCCTACAAATGAATTATAAAACATTTAAAATTTACATTTCATCTAAATGAGTGCAATTTGACTTTCTGCAATGTGACTTTTGTGAAACATTCTGGTATTGGTCTTCAATGTGTCTCTGCGTCCCTATTAGATGTGCCACCAGTAGAAAATCCTATACTTGTACGGATATATCAGGCAGCGTTAAGTTGGCTGCCAGTTCGCAGTTCATTATTCGCATGTGAATAACGTAGTAGTTTTCAATTCAATTTACGAATAACGAAATGGTCAATTAAGTTATAAATTAACAGTACAGTAGAACCCCTCTAATGCGACCATTAACAGAATAGCCATAGGTGTCTGTATTAGCAGGTGGTAGCTTAATGCAGAATGAAAGTAATGCGGAAAGCTCTTATAGGAGTTTTCTGCATAACTTTCGTTCTGCATTAAGCTACCATCTGTCTCTGTCAGACAGATTTATGCCCCTTTTTGGTGTTCGCATCAGAGGGGTTTTACTGTAATTATATTCTAGATACTGCAGAACCGGATTATCGTGGGTACATATAAAAGTCAGGCCACTTGGCAGTTTTCATTCGAATAACAAATTAGTTCCTAGTTCAATATCCGAATATATTCAAGACACTGTAGACCTAACTCATATGTAAATCAAATATATATATAATACGGATTAATTTGAATAACGAAATATTTCGTAGTTCTGCTTCTGAATAACGAAATGGTCAAAGTAAGTTATTAATGTTCAATGATGATATTTTAGACACTGTACATCCCAGTCATAGTTAAATCAAATATTTATATATTAATTCCGGAGCCATTTTGCAGATCATTATTTGAATAACGAAATATTTCGCAGTTCGTTATTCGAATAAGGAAATATTTCGCAGTTCGTTATTCTAATAACGAAATGATAAAAATTAGTTATAAATTAGCAAAGATAATATTTTAGACACTGTAGGCCCCAGTCATAGTGGAATCAATGATTTATATATTAAATCCGGAGTCATTTCGCAGTTAGTTATTTGAATAATGAAATATTTCGCAGTTCAACCTCCGAATAATGAAACGGCCAAACTAAGTTTTAAATGGGTAATGATGATATTTTAGACACACTAGCCTAAGTCATAGTGGAATCAATTATTTCTATATATAATCCGGAGCCATTTCGCAGATCGTTATTCGAATAACGAAATTTTTCGCAGCTCAACCTCCGAATAACGAAATGGCCAAAATAAGCTATAAAAGCGCAATGATGATATTTTAGACACCTTAGGCCTAAGTCATAGTGGAATCAATGATTTTATATAAAATCCGGAGCCATTTCGCAGTTCGTTATTCGAATAAAGAAATATTTCGCAGTTCAACCTCCGAATAACGAAATGGACAAAATAAGTTTTAAATACCAAATGATGATATTTTAGACACACTAGACCCAAGTCATAGTGGAATCAATGATTTCTATATAAAATCCGGTGCTATTTCGCAGTTCGTTATTCGAATAACGAAATATTTCGCAGTTCAACCTCCGAATAACGAAATGGCCAAACTAATTTTTAAATGGGTAATGATGATATTTTAGACACATAAGACCCAAGCCATAGTGGAATCAATGATTTTATATAAAATCAGGGATCATTTTGCAGTTCGTTATTCGAATAACGAAATATTTCGCAATTCAACCTCCGAATAACGAAATGGCCAAAACCATCTATAGATGAGCAACGATAATATTTTAGATACCCTAGACCCAAGTCATAGTGGAATCAATGATTTCTATATAAAATCCGGGGCCATTTCGTAGTTCATTATTCGAATAACGAAATATTTCAACCTCCGAATAACGAAATGGCCAAAATAAGCTATAAAAGCGCAATGATGATATTTTAGACACACTAGACCCAAGTCATAGTGGAATCAATGATTTTTATATAAAATCCGGAGCCATTTCGCAGTTCGTTATTCGAATAACGAAATATTTCGCAGTTCAACCTCCGAATAACGAAATGGCCAAACTAAGTTTTAAATGGGTAATGGGCCCGTCACACCATGACGTTCTGGTCAGCGTTCTCTGGCGTTTGAGGAAACGTTTGTAGTCGTCCATGGTCGCTGGGATAGCGCCAGAAGAGCGTTGTGTGAACGCTTTTGAACGTTAGTGAACGTCGGTGATCGCCGGGAATCGGCGGAGAACGCTGGTCGGGAAAAATGTTTTGAACATGCACAAAAGTTCTCACTGAGACCAGCGTTCTTCAACGTTTAATTTTAAACGCTGAAGAACGTTTAAGAACGTTAATGGGACGTTTTACTAACGTTCTATGGGCGTTGCACGCTTTCGGATATCGTTAGTCAGTCGTTACTCTAGAGTTACTTGGTTGTTACTAATCGTTTGCTTTGCAGTGAACGACTCAATGGCGACCTGTCAACGACCGCTGAACGGTCCCCTAGCGCACGCAGTGTGTGACTAAAGTCAAACGAACGTCAAAACGCTATTCTGTCGTTATTCACACGTTAGTCACACGCTCAAAACGCTCGTCTAACGTTCACAAATCGTTCGTTGTGCGCCAGTGGCACGTCAGCACACACTAATGGTTTTCAGGAGTATCTTACTTGGTCGCTGTTACACGCTTCTCGTGCGTAAGACACACGCTAGTCATGCGTTAGGTAAACGTTTATCACACGCCAGATGTGTCATCCTCATTCTAGAACGCTCAAAAATTGAACGATTGAATCGTTCAGAGAACGTTGACCAGAACGTCATGGTGTGACGGCCCCTTAATGATGATATTTTAGACATACTAAATGGTCCAAAAATGTTATATATCCGCGAGCATAGGCTTTGAGCGTGCCTAAATGCTATGGAGGGGTCGGTCAATCGAATGGCAAATATACCGTTAACCCTTTCCTTCATATGAACGCCTTTTCACGCATTTGCAAACAGAACAGACCCAGATCAGAGGCCCCTATGATCAGGGTCTGCTCTTTTTGATTTTGACATGATATAGATCTGATAGTATAGTTTCTTCACGGAATTGTTGTTTTGAAAAGTTCAGTAAATCAATATTCATGATGTCATTATGTCTTACATGAATATTAAATAGCGAAAGGGTTAAACAAGTTTGCCGAAATGACTGCCGGTGTCGGCAACCGAAATTGTCTTTATGAAAATGGGAAATATAGTGCATACAGACACGTACTCGAAGAGATCTTAAGCATTATGTCGAATTTTACGAAGTAACAAGTGCCGGTATGAGGCGGGGTTTATGTATCATTTATTTAACTGTATTTCCATTTATTTTACATTTTAATACTGGTGGTTCGCAGTCCCATATTCAATAAAATATCCTTATACTCCTAGTTACAACTATATAGTGTTCTGATCTAAACATAAATTTATGGTCAAAATATTATTATATTGCAAATTAGACGTATAAGAGTACCGCGAATTTATTCTGGTATTCGAATATCGCAGTAGCGCGTGCAGGCATGTTTGAATGGGTAATTTTTTTTCTTATTTTTTTTTTATTTTTTTTTAAAATGAGCATGGAATTACTAATTTACTGGGACTACAATTCTGTTCCTAGTCCGCAATCTTTCGTTTGCATTGTTCACCAGAAACCGTGGTTGCAAAGTTCAGAAGCGCATGAATCATTATTCATGAACCATTTACCTGATAAGGATGCCAATGACGCCTTTGCAAACAATGGTAGACGTATATTAGACGCTTTTTGTAGTAGCCGTCTGATCAGGATCTGTGTCTTTGCTAATGAGTAATATCGACCCGGTTCTACAGTTTCTGCTATGGCCAACTTTGGTATATGCATGGGCCAGAAATAAATATCTTCTAATTGATATTCAAAATGTCAAACATTATCTCATGAATATCCACCAGATAAAGCCTTAATTTTGGTAGTAAAACTTCATTTGAAGAATACTGGCGTTAATTTGAAACTGTCATATTTTTTTCTATAAAATCGAGAAACAACGAAAGAATTTTTTAAATCATCAAGATTTGATCTAGTGTGACCGCTCCTTTGATGACGGCGAAGTTAACCGTCATGTCCTGCAGTGTGTAGAAAACACGAACGCTGCGGATTTTACCCTTTCTGTGCAAGGGTGATTCGTAGGGCTTGCTGGATTGTGAAAATATGTGGTCACCTTGGCAAAAAGATGAGATCCAGATGAGATGTCGATTAGCTTGATATTTATCTAGATTCAAACTTCAAAAACTGTTTGGCTTCAATTTAGCCTTGAGAAACACCGACGACTACTAGTTGGCTCCTAAAGGGTGGATGTCTTTTTTTACACATCACGTCATACATATGTATATACGTAAAATATGACTCTTACACCGTCATAGGCGAATCCATGATAACCTGTGAAACAGTTCGGGTCAACGTCGCCCGGTAACTCGCCGTCTACTCAGGATCCAAGCTGTTTGACACTTATTATAACTTTCTTAGAAAATTGAAAAAAAAACCCACCCCACATTATAACCTGTAGCACAGGCCTTAGTATCATGAAATATGTCTAAAATAACTTAAAATGTCCTTAAATTGACGTTTTGTAACATTTGGGGCCGACAAAATAAAGCTTGGGGCGTTGAGAGACAAAGCTGAAATATATATAGAATATACGAAATTTCAGCTTTGTCTCAAAACGCCCCAAGCTTTTTTTTTTATAGAAGACGAAAAATCAGCTTTGTCTCAAAACGCCACAAGCTTTATTTTTCGGCCCCAAATGTTACAAAACGTCAATCTAGGGACATTTCAACTTATTTTAGACATATTCCATGAGCCTAACGCCTGTGACCTGCAGCAGACGATTATCTACACAGATAAATTCTAAAAGTGGGAGATCGATCCTTCGAAAGTTTGTGCTGTCACCAAAAGGGTTAAGCATGGTCCATGTGAACATTTTCCATCTACGTTGCGATAAATTTATTAGACCATCAATCACCGTCGGGTGCAACGTTTAAAGGCAATTACTATGGCAGACCATTGCCACTTGCCATTATGAAGGCAATGACAATAATTCGATTTTGTTTCTTCGAGGATTTACGGAAAATAGGCATAGCCTTTTATCTAGTGCATGAATTTTAGTTTACCCTTTTGCACTGGACAACCTTCATTTAGTTTGAGGTGTAGATGGAATCAGCTAACATTTGATGAGGAATGAAATCCCAATAATCAAAATTTGCGTGAATGAACTTTATCAGAAAATACTAATAGGTATTGAATTTTTAAATTCTTTGAGATTTTTTTTCCAACAAAAAATTTACAATTGAATAATTTAAGGATCGCTCAGAATAGACAAGTGAACATTCTTTAGACTTTGGGGGAAGCTATTTGTGGTATGTAGAAAAGAAATTGGTATAATTAATGCTTTACTGCCCCCCGTTACTCACCGATGATGATTCTCTATTAATGAAAGATATATTATTGAATGAATATTTTTTTAAGCTATGGTCACAACCCGCGGTACTTGCAAGTGCGCGTTGTCTACTTGCAAAAACGTGGGCATATTTTTGGTATTCGTCCGTGGTGAGTACCGCCTCCGTGTGGATTTGGGAGCACACAGACACGTCGTAGAACATTTAGTGCATGCATAAGGAACATTCCTGCGTTCGAGCTGCGTTCGGGCAACGGATCAACCAAAGTACGGGTGACGCGTGTACCTTCTACAGCTAATCAGCGCACAACGCACTGGTTCTAGCACACAGAACGCACGTGGACCGTACGGAACAAAGCACGAGCTCCGCAGTTACTGCGCACGTTGTGTGCACTGATTTCTGCAGTATAGTACAACCTTTCTATTACGACCACAAATAAGAATGCTGATTGATTGTATCAAAGACAAGTGACAGCTAAAACAAAATGCAAGTAAAACGGAAAGCCCCTGAAGGAGTTTTCTGCTTTACTTTCACCTTGATTTAAACAACCACATGACTTAAACACAAAATAATTGACATAATATAGTGATCGTAATAAAGTTGCTTTACTGTATAAATAAAAACCGACCCCACGAACGAGTGCTAATATTTCGTCTCCAAGATGCCTAAAAAGAGGATACAGAAGAAGGGCCAGCAGAGGATTTATGCTCGACACAATCAAAAACTTCCATAATTTAAAAAATCAGGAACCATAACCAAGTCAATGTTAATAAAAAAATCGTTAAATGAAAATACCCAGGTGCACACATGCGTACCCTGAAAATATATTCATGAAGTTTCATGTCTGTAAGACAAATGCTTTAAGAGTTATACACTATATACAAAAAATCGGAACGGACCGACGTACGTACGTACGTACAAACAGACAGGCGGACAAGGGCAAATGTATCCTATTGGCAATTGTAGAGTGGCATAAAAAGTGACCAAAGAACACTGCATATTAAGTATTTTAACAGATGTCAATTTAAAAATGCCGCATGAAAATGGAAAATATGAATCCGGGTGTGGGGGGGGGGGGAGGGGGGGGGCTAAAGTCCCGGTCACAACACACCGTGCGTGTTTTAGTCCGTGCGTGTTTTGGGGTGGCCACGGCCGTGACGTTTTTCTTTAAACGTTGAGAGTGAGTTGCAAGAGCAGACAAGGAGTACGTCAAAGCATGCCACTCCCACTATTGCGCAAAGTGTAAGTACGTGGCCCGCACGCCACATCTGACCGTCAGCGGTTGCGTGAATCGTACGATGAACACGTGGTTAGTGTGTTGTATGTGTTAACAATGTGCTTGCAACATACCGTCTCCGTGCGATTATCAAATCATCGAACGGAGGCGGTACTTACACCTGCTGCTCAAGCACGGTGTCCTTACTCGCTCGCATGCTGTAAGTGCGTGCAATTGCGATGAACGTGATATTTTACGCCCGCTGTCTGGTTGGTATATATAAGACGACCTTCCGAGGTTCTTCCCTCGGAGAAGTCCCAGCAACACTTTCATCATAATCAGAATCTTTGGCATCGGATTTTATATATCAAACATTGATTTCTCTATGACTGGGTTCTAGTATGTATAAAATATCATCATTGCGCATTTCCAGAGCTACAGATAAAGGTGCGTATGCTAATACTTAAATCGCCAAACCCTATACAGTGACCACTCTTTAGAATAGTCTCTTCGAATAACGAACTGCGAAATGGCGCCGGATTTTATATAGAAATCATTGATTCCACTATGACTGGGGTCTACTGTGTCTAATATAAAATCATTACCAATTTAAAACTTAGTTTTGCCATTTCGTTATTCGGAGGTTGAACTGCCAACTATTTCGTTATTCGAGTAATGAACTGTAAAATGGCTCCGTATTTTATATTGAAATCATTGATTCCACTACGAATTGAGTCTAGAGTACCTAAAATATCATTATTACGCATTTAAAAATTACTTTGATTATTTCGTTATTCGGATGTTGAACTGCGAAATATTTTCGTTATTCGAATAACGAACTGCGAAATGGTCCCGAGTTTTATATATAAATCATTGATTTCACTATGTCTGGGGTCTAGTGTATCTAAAATATCATCTTTGCGCATTTAAATCTGGCTTTGGCCATACCGTTATTCGAAGGTTGAACTGCGAAATAGTTCTCTATTCGAATAACGAATTGTGAAATGGCTCCTGAGTTTATATAGAAGTCATTGATTTCACTATGACTTGGGTCTAGTGTGTCTAAAGCATCATTTTTAGATGGAAAAGTAGTAAAGTGAAGCAGGCAAAGCCACATGCAAGACGCAACCACCACCAAAACACCGATAGACAGCATGACACATTCACACACACACCCAAACGCGCGCACACACACACACACACACACACACACACACACACACACACACACACACACACACACACACACACACACACACACACACACACACACACACACACACACACACACACACACACACACACACACACACACACACACACACACACACACACACACACACACACACACACACACACAACCACACACACACACACGCACCCACACCCACCCACACCCCCCCCCCCCCCCACCCACACACCCACACACCCACCCACACACTGACACCCACCCACCAACCCACCCACCCACCCACACACACACACACCCCCCCCCCCCCCCCCCCCCCACACACACACACACACACACACACACACACACACACACACACACACACACACACACACACACACACACACACACACACACACACACACACACACACACACACACGAATTGAACACAGAAAACACCAAAAGAGACACAATTCAAAACTTAGTCCGGTCATTTCGTTATTTTGAGATTGAACTGAAATATATTTCATTATTCGAATAACGAACTGCGAAATGGCTCCAGATTTTATATAGAAATCATTGATTCAACTATGACTTGGCTCTAGTGTGTCTAAAATATCATATATTGGCATTTATAACTGGTTTTGGCAATTTCGTTATTCTGAGGTTGAGCTACGAAATATTTCGTTATTCGAATAACGAACTGCAAAATGGTTCCGGATTGTATATATAAATCAATGTTTCCATTATGACTTAGTTCTAGTATGTGTAAAATATCATCATTGCCCTTTTAAAACTTGGTTTGGCCATTTCGTTATTCGGAGGTTGAACTGCGAAATATTTCGTTATTCGAATAACGAACTGCGAAATGGCACCGGAGGTTATATAGAAATCATTGATTCCACTATGACTGGGTTATAGTGTGCCTAAAATATCACCATTACCAATTTAAAACTTATTTTGGCCAATTCGTTATTCGGAGGTTGAACTGTGAAATATTTCTTTATTCGAATAACGAACTGCGAAATGGTTCCGGATTGTATATAGAAATCATTGATTCCACTATGGCTTGCATCTAGTGTGTCTAAAATATCATCATTGCGCTTTTATAGCTTATTTTTACAATTTCGTTATTCGGAGGTTGAACTGCGAAATATTTCGTTATTCGAATAACAAACTTCGAAATGGCTCCGGATTTTATATAGAAATCATTGATTTCACTATGACTTAGGTGTAGTGTGTCTGACATATCATCATTGCCCATTTAAAACTTAGTTTGGCCATTTCGTTATTCGGAGAATGAACTGCGAAATATGTCGTTATTAGAATAACGAACTGCGAAATGGTCCCGGATGTTATATATAAATCATTGATTCCACTATGACTGGAGTCTAGTGTCTAACATATCATCATTACCCATTTTGGCCATTTCGTTATTCGGAGGTTGAACTGCGAAATATTTCGTTATTCGAATAACGAACTGTGAAATGGCTCCAGTTTTTAAAAGAAATCATTGATTCCACTATGACTTGGGTCAAGTGTGTCTGAAATATCATCTTTGCGCATTTATAGCTTATTTTTGCCATTTCGTTATTCGGAGGTTGAACTGCGAATTATTTCGTTATTCGAATAATGAACTGCGAAATGGCTCCGGATTTTATATAGAAATCATTGATTCCATTATAACTTGGATCTAGTGTGTCTAAAAGATCATTATTACGCATTAGAACTTATTTTGACCATTTCGTTATTCGGAGGTTGAACTACGAACTATTTTGTTATTCGAATAACGAACTGCGAAATGGCTCCGGATTTTATATAGAAATCAATGATTCCATTATGACTTGGATCTAGTGTGTCTAAATTATCATTATTACGCATTTAGAACTTATTTTGACCATTTCGTTTTTCGGAGGTTGAACTACGAAATATTTCGTTTTTCGAATAGCGAACTGCGAAATGGCTCCGGATTTGATATAGTAATCTTTATAATGTATCAAATATCCCCAGGTTTAGAACACCCAACCGGTCTATGAAATATCACAAGCAATGTTATATATCAAAATGTTGTTCCGGATCTGTAGTATATGAAAATGAAATTCATTTGGACTGAAGTGGTTGGAGTTGGCCTGAAATCCAAGATGGCCGCCAAGATGGCCGCCAAAATTGAGTGAAACCAAACATATAATATTTTGTCTTAATTTGTATTCATTTTTTGTGCCTACTAAATCCAAACCTGTTTTATTTTGACTAGATCTAATAATAAAGAAATCTCTTTAAAAAGCAAACTTGCTGTGAAGTTTATAGAGCTCAATTTAATAAATATAAGGTCAAAGGTTAAAATATTTATACAAATTTTACCTGTGACAAATATGTTTTGTTCCCTACATTCTAAATATGAAACCTTTTAACAAGAATTATGCATATTATATAAAATGATATATGTTTTGTTAACTTCTTGGACTGTTGAGTTATGTATACAATAGTTGCTGTTGCCATGGAGAAAATTATTAAAGATGACTGCCAAACTTAAGAAAAACAAATATCGTTATTTGCTAAATAGATTTGTTATTGTTGTACCTACTGACACCAAATATAATTTTTATTTAACTAAGCGTTAAATATTCTTGACTTGATTAACTTGAATTAAATTTAGTTTATAGAAATCAAGGTTAAGTTCAAGGTCAAATGTCCAACTGTATCAAGATTTGATATCTGACACAATGTTATTGTTTCCAAATCATTCAAATAAGAGAAATTTGATAAAAAAAAGAATGGTACATCAAAATGTTTAGCGTTGTTTGGTCTTTCAATTTTAACATCATTATCCAGTAGATATAGTACATACATACTTATTATAACGCAAAGTAAAATCCTCGATTTTGATTGGTCAGTTAGCCATGTATAAAAGCCGTGTATCCCTCTAAATTCTGATGTATCTACGGAGTCATGAGCAACAATGGAATTTCCCCCGCCGAGGGCCTCGCTCCCTTGATATAACAAAATAAAAATGGCCGACCAGCTTCACTTCGTCGATTCGATTCAAACAACCGCTATCAAACGAAATATAAAAAGTTTGGGGGCGGAAAAAAGTTATCCATTTAGAAACATTTTTGTTATAGTTGTTGTATAACAATGTAAATGAACCCTATATGTGGCGAAGGTCTTATTCTACTTTGATGCTGCAAATGTTGTCAAAGTGCTTGTGCACGTACCGATTAGCCCCCAAACCCCGCTTTTACAAAGATATTCCACACTCAATTCGATTCAGATTTTATATATGTACATGCACAGTACACGTACCTGTAAATTGCAGTATAGCCGATCCTTCCAACGTCCATTGTTTGAATATTATAAAACCGTCATTATGACGTCATCCAAATGACGTCGGAACTGCGCCAAAATTCCTTCAATTAAGTTAAATAGTGTCTGCTTAACCGCTGATCTGCTGAAAGTTTTACTAACGTCTGATTCTTTTAATCCTTTGATAAACTAATGCACTTGGAAGACCCCTTTCTATCCATAAATATAATGAACTGGTTATTATACACGATGAACTTGGGTTGCAGAGTGATATATAAGCCCTTACCTTACAGTAAGAGGCCCCTGAGGGGAAGCATAACGACGCCTAAATTAACAACGCTAATTAATTGCTACAAATATTAAACTTTGCAGTATAATAAAATCGTTATACAGATCATTGGCGGGATATCTGACTTTTTATTTCCTGCTGAGGAAAATACATGTAGCCCTCGCCTAACGGCTCGGGCAACATGAATTTCCTCAGCAGGAAACAAAAAGTCAGATACCCCGCCAATGATCTGTATAACTAATAATGTATAATTGTATATAGTAATATATCATACAATTACCTTTCAAAAGTATTTGACGTGCCATGACATCGTGTGTCTTATTGCATATATGTTAATTGAGGCTCAGATCAGTCTGACCAGAGAGCTTCATTGTCCATTGCACAATGGGGTTACATTTACTTAAAAAAAGTGTAGTTCTCAGGCCAGACTGTGCATATGTGCAGGCTAGTGCTGAAACGGTTCCTGGATATTTGTAACCGTTATATCGGGAGTATTAACTGCCATTAACCGATTAATCAGAACTGTGTCACACAATCATTCAAACCTGGGTACACCGTAAATCTTTGTACTAAATGCGACTGCATATATCAACATAATTATGATGAAAGAGCAACGAGAAGGGCCATTGTTATTATTGACATTTGCTCGTGATAGTTACCTGGGTGCTAATATTAACATATTTCTGCGCACAAGAAATGCCACAGATGTTCAATCTATATATATGTAGATACACGCGTATGATAAAATACTGGGCTAAGATTTTATCTTGCGATAAATTTATTGTTATTATGTACATCAGGCTCTTTTAGCGGATATGCAATTAGGAAAACACAATTGGGTATCGCAATTCAGCATTTGCTACGTGGTATGCGAAAAAAAAGAAAAGAAAAAGACAACGGTAAAACATGTATGTATTAAGTTATCTAATCTATCAAACAGTTAAATAATTTTGCAACACCCTTAGCATGTTTCACATTGTTCCACGAGTAACCATTCAAGATTTTTCCCTTTCTTTCCTTCCCTCTTTCTTTTTTTCTGTATTTCTTTCGTTCTTTCTTCCTCTCTTTCTTTTGATGTATATACATGCAATTTATACTAATAATACTTATTGTAATGCCGACCCTCAAAATTTGTCAGGAATTAGAAAAAAAAGAAATATCTCTTTCGTTATACCAATTTCTTAAAATTTGCAGGTACACATACCTTGTTGATATGTGTAAGATTAAGATACAGGTCACATTGATGTTACATAAAGAAAATTGCTTATACAATTAATTGTATCATGTAACAATAAACATGTCAATATATACGTTACTAGTAAAGTGTTTTGAACCTTGGAAAAACTTGTACAAATTGCACGTGACTTTCTGCCATTGTTTACAACTATCAACTGAGAATACAGTACAGTTGGCATGGCCGCAGAGTCCTTTTTCAAAACACTATACTGCGGGAAGCTCTCAAGCCAGTGTTGTGCATAAACCGAGCGTGACTTCAAACTTGAGAAAGTAAATTGAACTTTGATGACATATTTTATCATTATAATGTCGTATCATAATCAAGTTAAGCTGATATTTTCATCACAATTCATTCGAAATCTTTCAGAACAACGACTTTTGAATAAGAAAACCGATCGGTTTGATGTGCTAAATAGAACAACCAGCAAATAGTTTTGAAACAAATGCATATATTTCAACGGTTTTATTGAACATGAAACAAATTTATTTTACCACTGTAACCTTTAAATTAGCACTTTTCTGACGAACTAATGGAAGTAACCAATCCGGTTAAACGCCATGTCGTAATCGGCAACGGTTAACCGGATAATCGTTTCAGCACTAGTGCAGGCTGATCTGGAGCAACTTTCCGCATATGCAATAAGACACATAATTCCAGTGCTGGTGTGTCACACATAGCACAATATACTGTATCAGATAAGAACAATCTTCGAGTGGAACATCAAACTTGTAAAGTGTCAAAACCAGCAAAATATTAGTGAATCATTGAGTATTTGTTTTGCTCTGATTTGAATCCGGAGTATGATTTAAACAATTTCTGATGTCATGGAAACTGATTAACATACTTTCACAATGATGAATATCATATGTGACGCATCACGTGGAAAGGGGCCTTTGGACATAAGCGGAGTTCAAGATAAGCCTGCGCATCCGCAGTCTGATCTGAGAGCTGCACTGTCCGTTATTCTGTGAAATTGGGTCTTGGTTTAAACATATTTTATTACTGGAATATACAACATGCATCAATTTACATAGATTCTAAGAAGGATTGGAATGAAAGCTTAGAGCTTATGACATTCCTCTCCTAGGCATATAATGCTTCACAAAAGCAGTTGTTCATAAGAATTACAAACTTTTCAAAATATAATGAAATGCTGAAAAACAAGTGTATATTTTGAATCGGGAAAGAATATGTAGATGAAGATGAAACGAAACAGAATGGTATGATTGGAACGAAGAGTGAAAATCCGTGGCGCATACAAACAAATTATCAACAATGAGTCACATTGCCCAGCTGAGTAGATACAGATCTATATAAGTAAGCTTGATGTTTTAATTCATAACATCAATTGAATTAAGACATGAACTTTTTGGTTTTTACAATGTATCTCTGAACTGCAGTAAACATTTGAATATTCATTTCTAATGAAAGTCTAAGATCTCCGAATAACAGTATTTTTGAGTCTGGTCTACACAAAGGTCTGATGCTATTAAACAGATCAATCCGAAATGCGTTGTACAGCGGACACGAAAGCAGATAATGTTCAGTACTTTCGACGCTACCGCAAAGACAAAGCGGCGAATCTACTAGATTTTTCTGGAACAACACAAGGTTGAGCGAACTGCAGTTAGTTCGCAAGCAGGTATGTAATACCTGCCCTTTTCGACTTCCACAGTTGTAAAACGAAGGTGGCTTAGACATTTTGCATTGGTTAAGTGAATGTTTGAAGCTTTGTACGGATCTAGAGTTTTTAATATCTTCAGACAAAGAGTTCCACATGTTCATTACAGAGGGAAGAAATGACTCGGCATAGAGTTTAGTTCGAGAGAAAGGGATTCGGAGATTATTAGAATTCCGTAAACTGTATTATGAGAAATCCCTGACTTGTGATGGAATCAACGATGACAAATATGTTGGAGTAAGCTGATGGACCATTTTGTAAAACAGAACCAACTTGTGTGTTTGTCGTCTAGACTTGAGGGACTCCAACCCAGTTTCAGTGTATAATTCTCGTAATGATATAAGTTTAGTAGTTCCTGTCACAATTCTAGCTGCTTCCTGTTGAATTTTTTCAATTTCTTCAGTTTGGTAGATTGTGCAGTTATCCCAAACGACATCGGCATATTCGAGAACTGGTCTAATAAAACAAATATACACATTTTCTAGCGATTTCCTGTCAAGAACAAATTTTAATTTGCGCATAATATTTATACGTGGCCATGCTTTCGATTTTATGTATTCTATGTGAGAGTGCCAGCTCCCATTTGAAAGAAGAACGCCTAAATGTCTGTGAGACTCAACTTCAGATATATCACGATTCAACATTGATAGAGAAGGGTGGCGGATGCCGTTACGTTTTCGTGAGATAAGAAGCGACTCTGTTTTATTAGGGTTGAAAGATACCAGCCATGTTTTTGCCCAATCAGTTATTGTTTTAATGTCTTTGTCAAGAATTTCGGCAGAGATGTTAGCGTGTTCAACTATAAGATAAAGACTGGTATCGTCCGCAAAGAGACGAATATTAGAACGAATATCTGATACAATGTCATTGATGTAAACAAGGAATAAAAGAGGACCCAAAATAGACCCTTGTGGCACTCCGGCCTTGACTTCGGCCCAATTAGATTTTACTCCGGGAATGATCACTCGTCGTTCCCTTCCAGAGAGATATTCAGAAAACCACTCTAGAATATTACCCCTGATACCAGCTCCTTTCAATTTAGCAAGAAGACCATTGTGCCAAACTCTGTCAAACGCTTTACTTATATCAAAGAACACTGCCCTTACTTCCTTGCCTTCATCCAAGGCTTTACAGAAAGCATTATAAATATAAGTCAATTGGTTAAATGTCGAGTCACCAGGTATAAAGCCAGACTGAAAAGACGAGAAGAAGTTGTTTGCAACGAAAAAGTTGTAGACGTGCTTAAAGATTAATCTCTCTAGAACTTTATCAATATTACTCAGCAGTGATATAGGGCGATAGTTGCTAACAACTACTGGATCACCTTTTTTAAAAATTGCACAAACATGAGCTTCTTTCCAAGATGAGGGAAATGCACCAGTGTTTATTGATTTGTTAAAAATATCACACAAAGGAGTACTCAGCTCGCTTGCTAATTCTTTCAGTACCTTATTATCTATGTCATCAGGTCCAGATGCTTTCCCTAACGGAAGGCATTCTAATACAGATTTAACTTCATCAACAGTAAATGTTAGTGTTGACAAAGTAAAATTATTCGGCACAATATAAGGAATGTCAGCGTTCTCTTCTGATAGAAGCGTTTGATTTGCAAAGAAAACATTGAGAAGGTTTGCCTTTTCATTGTCATCAGTAACTACTGTATTGTTATTAATCAAGGCAGGAATGGACGGTTTATCGTTATCAGTGATAAAAGTTTTCATGGTTTTCCACCAGTCGCGCGAAGAAAGGTTTCCAGATGCGAGTTTGTTAGATAATGTATTATAATATTCCTATTTTGCGTTACGAATAAGAGAAACAACTTCATTGCGTAATTTCTTAAATTTATCCCATTGTCTATTATTAATTGATTTCTTTGCTTTTCTGTATGCCCTTTCCTCGACCTTATTTTACGATTAATATGTGACGTTATCCAAGGAGGTTCCCATGGTTTAACAGTAATATTTTTGTAAGGAATAGATTGCATAGAAATTTCAAATTTTTTATCCGTGACTTGTTTTGCATATATATATCAATATTGTCGTCAGTCACATCCGTCCATTGAGCGGTACTTGCATTATGCCTAAGGAGATCGAAATTGCATTTATCATATTGCCAAACAGTTCGTTGAAAGGATGTCGGTTTGTTTTTCTTGAACTTATAAATTCCATAGATCGGACAATGGTATCTAGTCTGTCGGTTTAGAAAGTGATCAGAGACACCACTGGAAATGAGATTTTGTTTATTATTAACAAGCATTATATCAATTAGAGATGATGATGTTAAGTGAAGTGTGTTGGTTCTTCTATTGATTGTGAGAGACCAAATTTCTGAGAAAGAGAATTAATTTTCTCCGCTGTCAGCTTATTCAACATATTTAGATTAAAGTCGCCAACGATTATTAAGTCATTTGCACGAGAGTCTACAGCTAAGTGTATTGAGTCTTCTATTTTGCTTAAACAATGGATTCCGGAATTAGGGGGTCTATAGAACACGCCTATCAAAATTCGTAATTGTTTGAGAGTTATTTCAACCGAAATACATTCTACATCAGGAAGTTCAAATTCAGTTTTTCTTTTGTATGTTATTGTATTTTTTATGTAGACACAAATTCCCCCATATCCGTCGTCTCTGTCTTTCCTTTCAGGTTTATAATAAGTGGGGATATTTAGGTCATCAGAAATAACAGATTCGTTCAGCCAAGTTTCTGTAAATGACAGAATATCAAAATCCTTAAGTTCCGTGTAAAGATTGTCTATTTTGGGAAGTATAATTTGAACATTGTAGTGCACTAAAGAAAAGTTATGCATCAAGCTGGAAAACGATTTATAAGAGCTTGAAGAAGTTTCTGAGTCAAAACTATTCTGTAAGGGGAAAGTGGGACCGGGGTTAGGATGTATATCACCTGAGCGAATCAGAAGAGCTGCCAACAATACAAGACATCCATGATGTGTTATGAGGGACATTAAAAGGGTGAATATGTTCAGTAGAGATAATGCAAGTATAATGTGTTTGGTGAAGCGTACATTCGAAATATATTTTTATCTGGGTTTTAGCATCGATATACAAACTTAATACGATATGCAAGATTTCCTGTCGACACAACATTTAAATACATAGAAAACATGCTGACATAACATGGTAGTAGTGTCATTAGGCACATCATATGCAATGTTAAGACTAACGTAGATCTGCATCTGTACGACGGCATGACGGCGGGAACTTTGTCACTAGTGAGTCTCATGTGATCTCGCAGAGTAACAACAAAAATCAGATGATACCATCAGCCAGTCGCACAACAGAGCAATGCAAAGCACGTTTGACCCAGTACACCGCCACAGACCACACTCCTGTTCCAAACCACCTGAGATCAAAGAAGAAATGTAAAGGAAGGCAACTAGATGAGGGATTGTAAATAAACAAAACATTAAGTTAAACATGACAAGAAAAAAGAGGGGAAAAGTTCGCTTTGAGGGATTCGGAAAAATACATATTGCACAAACATTGGAAGGTATGGACAATATATCAATGTAGTTAACATTTCCGTTTCAGATGAAACATCGAGTAAACTTTGCGTCTCATCAACTTGGCATCTCATAAGCGGCGTACACTTAGTTGAGAAGAACCATCATACAATTATACCTAAGACACCGGAGAGATATTGCTCCACATCGGTGTAAATTCACTAAGAAAGCGTATTCTTAACCCTTAGCCTGCTGAGCAAACTATTCCAACACAAAATTTTCACCTACTAAGTGTGCAAAAATTAGAACATATATGACGTCATACGTCATATATATGACGTCAAACCACAGAAACCGACGTTTACATGTCATTTAAATGGCGAAAATACACTTTTTTGATATGTGAGAAAAAGAATCTGATGCTCGCTGTCCTTTAAGATCACATGTTCCTAAACTCACCAAGACCACGTCATTACGCTCGCCAAGGCTCGCTTAATGACATTTTCCAATGCTCGTCCAGGAACACGTGATCCCAAAAAACAACTCGCAACAGATCCTCTATGTACTCTGTGTTTCATCTGGATCCAAATTCTTTGCACAGGCACGAACTCATCCGCCCGTACCAGGCTAACAGTCAAAACGCACGGCGTTCGATAATGAAGTAAATGAGTAAGGAATATACATTCATTCAACTTGTACCTGTGTCCAAGGAGAAGGAATATGCATACATTCAACGTGTACATGTGATCAAGGAGTAAGGAGTATCAACTATATACATTCAACGTGTGTCTATGACCAAGGAATAATGAACATATATACATTCAAAGTTTACTCGTGACCAAGGAGCTGCGATCCGACAATTGCTATAGGGATGCAGCATTAGCTGTTATACAATGGAATGCCGATCTTACATAATATATGTCGACGATTCTATAAGTGACTTAACACCAAACAAAAAAATTTGGCCGACCTTTTACAGAATCAAAAGCATGTGTCTATTGCAGAAACTAGTCTGAATGCGCTTATTTCAGTTTGGAGTCTTGCCGAAACGAAATACAAGAATAACAAACAAAATAAAGTTACTTAAGTCAGATACAAGTTAAAATTCAGAATCTTCCTGTTACCAGTGACGACATCAACCGAAGTATAAAAGTCAGTACTGACGTCCCCAAAATGAAAATGACCTGTGTACATACGTTTAAAACCTTGTCGAAACGAAATACAAGATTATTCAATGTGGTAACAGAAGATACATGTACAAATACAGGGTGGCAAATAGGGATCTCAGACCAGTAATCACCCGCTATCATCTTGTATTAGCCCTTTACTTCAAAGCTTCCTTTCCGTTCCACCTCTTTGTAAACAGTTCTTTGTAAACAGAGTAGACCCACGCCAGATGTATCCATAGGAACCGCACAAACAGGGTCTACTCTGATTACTATGGAGAGTATAGATATGTCTCCGCAGTTCCTACAATTTCGTATTTCACTGTACATTCTAATGCAATTGTAAGTGAAGATGTCATTTTTTCGCGTGAATAATCAGAATGGAAAGGGTTAACTGGTAGTAATTCATGTAAATAAACAAGAAGATAACACAGTAATCCGGTCTGAGATTCTAATTATAATATAAACAGATGTAAAGGACACTGTGACGAATGCATTTACACTTATGTAGTAAAACACAAATTCATCTCCATTATTTTCATTGTAAAATCATTTTACCACATACCATGCCCAGTGTTTCTGCATAGAGACAAATACCAAAACGCCGGAAGTTTACTCTCCAATAAGATTGAAGCACAAATGAGGTAGACCCAAACAAGACGGCTTCTACACAGACGCCTGATCAAAGTCTACTCAGTCTGCTTATGTAGCCGTATAGATATAATGCCACAGCTTCGGTCGTAGTCTAAACATTCTATGTTCAAACATCTTACTAACTTTCATCTGATAAATATCTGATAAATATCGTGTACCTAAATATTCACGGAGTAACGGGTTAAATAAATCATCAAGTAAATGGCACGAATGTCTGAATTGGCCTAATAACATACTGTGTATGTCTGTAGCATTACAAAAACATCTATTAGCATAGACTATGAGAGTAGCTATTACTCATGAACGAGAACTTCAGTTATAATGAAAATGTAATATATGTACTCATATTTAAAATCAATACCTAAAATAATTATGACACCCTATTACTGCTCAGTTAGCATGATTAACCCTTCTCTTGCTGAATTTTAAAATGCCGTTCTTCTTATTTATCCATGTCATGTGGTATAATTACATCTATCTGTCTTCAATTATTTCTCTGTGTAATCACTGCTGTGGAGTGCACTGCTTGCACAATCAACTTGAAAACAGTGCAGACCCTGATGAGACAGCTCCTGCAGGAACTGTCTCATTTGGGTCCTCACTATCTACAGGCAGGTATATTGACATGGACAGCAAGAGAAGGGCCAAACTTGTATACATGACCAATAATGCTAAGTAGTATTTCGAAATACAAAGCTTTAAAATTACCAGAAACAAATGCATTTCTGCTCTGGTAGTCGAAGGAATTCATTGTATATACATATCAATACAACACAATGAATACTCATATAATAATTAATAGTGACACAACGATTATCAATTAGACTTACCTGCAATAATAGCACATGGGAACAGGAAGTTTCAGCCATGGTAGAAACTTTAAAATCATTTCTATATTATACCAAGGGGAAACAGAACAGATCCTGATCAGACGGTTCCTATAAGAGACATCTGATCCTGGTTTACCCTGTTTGCAAAAGCATAGGAGGCGTATCTATGAAAGAAAGGGTTAATAGATTGCCGGCAATAACGGGTTGCATGATACTACAGTAGATCATCCATCCAGCGACCATGGGTGTAGATGTTACAACATGGTATATAGTTACAACAGATACCGAAAACTTTTGGATGGTCACTGGAGCGAGAATACACTGTATTATTCTACATACAGATTTACATACACACAATAGTTAATATATGACCAACAGAAGATACCATCTGTACTGGCATAGATATAGATATACATGTATAGATATTTAACCTGGCGGTTCCATTTTGGACCTGATCAGTCCATTGTTATAACAACTGGCGTGTACCTGTCGTGCTTGTATACAACGGAACACATTGGAAGTTGGTATTCTCCAAACAAGAACACAACCACCAGCTTAAACATTTGTAATAACAATAATCTTTCCATTTATAAGAGCAAAAGTGGTTCAGACCCCGATCAGTATATAGGGACGATCTGGGTCCAAACCACGTACAGCGAACATTTAAGTAAATGTTTACCCAAGTTTAACACTCCCTTTACTCAATCGTTCAAACCTAGTATACTTTATGACCATTCCTATTACAGGTATCGATGAAAACAATCCATGGACTGCGTAATACGTCAAGATGATGGCAGGCACTTTAAAGTCATATCTACATAATTGTACTAGTAGACAGGGCAGATGATGATAAGAAGCTCATGTAGAAGCTTCTAGTCCGGATCTACTCTGTTTGCACAAACCCAAAACCGACGGAATGAAATCAATTATCAGCCGTTTCTCCATAATCATTTAATATTTCCTCTTATAAAGACATTCTTCTCCACCCTTTGATAACAAAAATGACACAGATCAGACGGCTCCCACAGTAGCCGTCCGATCAGGGTCAATTCCGTTAGCTTATGCCATCATATGGAGCTGACCCCACAGTTTCCGCAGCTTCCGTCAAGCAGAATAATCTACATAATAAACATTCAGCTGACAGCTGATTACATCTCTCACATAACCATTGAACAGGGAAAAGGGTTACGTAATTATTTGTCGTATTACAAGTAACTACCGGTATTATTCACAAGGGGAATGTATGGGCACATAGGGTACCGGATTGAGCTTTATAAATTCAATAAAATAGACAATCATATTTGATCCTGATCAGATCGTCACAGCAGGGGACCATCTGATCTGGGTCGACCTTGCTTCAAATGGCACTAAACGACGTGTCTCTTCGGTAAGGGGTTAACCGTAAACTTACATTTTATCACAACAAGAGCAGGGTAAAGAGTAAAGCAGAGCTCTGTTTGCCTAAGAATAGACATCGAATAACCAATCAGATCAAAACGATTTATCACAGGTTTCCCCAGGTATTTGGCTGAATTATATGCGTAGCATTTGTTTGCGTATCTAAGCAGGCAAAGACAGATTGCAGTACAAACAGAGCTCTGACACAGGTTGGATCCGGATCAAACACAGCATCGCATTTGAAAAGGATCCTAGCCGCACAATGACTGACCGAAGGGTATAATTTACAGGAGTACAGCCGAAATTTTATTCGGTAAAGGACTATAAAAGGGATAGCAGATGACACTTCCATGAATTTCGTCAAGGGCGCCTGATAGACTGGTTGCTCTGCAGACGGTTCGGATCCGAGTGAGACACCAATAAACATTGGATCGCATTAGGATCCCAAACAACTGACATCCAAAACACGTTTCTAAGAAAAGGCCGAAAGAAAATACACAGTCTACCGGAAAAACTGGCGCGGAAAGAGCTAAGGTGCAAGCTTTGCTGCAGCCGGTGTAACGAAGTAAAGTGACCCCCATAGAATACTGACCCCCCGGTCAGTATTTTTTAAAAAATAGTGACCCCCCGGTCATAGTATTTTGACCCCCCGGTCATAATATTACGACCCCTGCATACGAAGAAAACTGACCCCTTATGAAGAATTGCGACCCCCCATAGAATAGTGACTCCCTGTCTTTGTTTCAACAAAACATACGCCCGCACGCCTGCACGCACGCACACACACACAACGCGCATGTACATAAACAATTACACACACGAACGCATGTACGCACACATACCGGTACACATATGAACGCACGCACGCACATATACCGATACTTACACATACACTTCGAAACACTCTCATACATGCAAGCACACAAACACTCACGCACACACTCACACGCACGTAGGAACACATGTATATATGAAGAGATCACTTAATGAATTGTAAAATGTTGTATTGACTTCTATCTGACACTTTACAAAACGTAAATAGCTGTTAAAATTTCAATAATCTAAGTTCTAACTTAAAATTTCATGGATGGAACAATGTGTCAGTCACTGTAAAACTAAACAAAACTTCATTTGGCAGTGGATTTTTGTATGGTCAATGCTGTGTGCAATGCCATATATCATATCCATATTTTGAATACATTTGTAATTTATCACCTATTGAAATTAATTGAAATAAGTCTCATCGAAGTGAGGCAACATAAGTGTTCGACATCATGCCTTTTGAATTATTTTAGCGAAGTGGGAAATAATAATTTTTGTTGTTGTTGTTGTTGTGTTTGCTCCGCCTACCACCACCACCACCACCACCGTCACTACTACTACTACTACTACTACTATAATTACCGCTACTACTACTACTACTACCACTATTACAACTACTACTACTACTATTAATCCCACAACTACACATACTACTCCTCCTACTACTAATCCTATACCTCCTCCTATTACCTACCTACCTTCACACATACCCAATAAAAAACCCACCCACCCAAAACCCAGCCATCCACTCAAGCACAAACCCAACCACCCACAAACCCATCCACGTACTACTGCCGCTGCTGCTGCTACAACTGCTACTATTACTATTCCTACTTCCTAGTACTACTTCTGCTATTGCCTACTACATTCCACCTATACTACTTCCACTACCTATACTACTGCTACTACTACCTATACTACTACTTCTTTAAATACTACTATTTACCTACCTACCTACCTACCTACCCTGCCCTACCCTACCCTACCTACCTACCTAGTGACCGCACGGTCATAGCATTTTGAGCCCTTTTTATCTCTGACCAATGTGCACAACGTTCATTAGAACAAATGTATTATTTAGAAAGGGGGCACTCTTACTGAAGAATATCGACCCTGTTCAATATTCTTGAAAAAGGGCAACCCCCGGTCATAGTGCTTTTTAATCTATCTCTAGTATAATTAAAGATAGTTAAACTTAACTCGAAAAAAATTAACCTTGGTCGTTATTATTATAGATGAAGTGACCCCCAGTCATAGCAATTTGAGCAGCGTTTATTATATCATGACTAAAGCGCGCACTGCTAATTGAACCCAGTATTTTGTTCATAGAGGTCACATTTTCTGAAAGAAAATCGACCCCCGGTCAGTATCTTATAAAAAAATATCGACCCCCGGTCATAGTGCTTTGACACACGTTCATGATATGTTGAACAACTCCCGCGAACTTAATCTACCGCTAGTATAATTTAGGAAAGAGTTTAACTTTACTCGATTTTATTTAACGTTGGTCATAATTCTTACAGATGTAGTGACCTCCGGTCATAGCAATTTCAGCCGTGTTTATACTGTAATGACTTAAGCGCAATCCTAATTGAACCCAAGTATTTTGTGCAAAGGGGGTCACATTTTCTGAAGAATATCGACCCCCGGTCAGTATTTTTAAAAAAATAGCAACCCCCGGTCATAGTACTTTGACACACGTTCATTATATGTTGAACAGTTCCCGCGACTTTAATCTACCTCCTGTATGATTTAAAGAAAGGGTTTAAAAGTACAAAAATGAGTCATGCAGGAAACACCACATACAGAACAAACATTCGCCCGAACAGCAACACAAGGAAACAGCAAATGTACATAGGTAGAAAAAACAACAAGAGACGCACAAAGACAAAACAAACATACAATAGGAGGAAGATGGAAGTACCGCCTTGGAACGGTCAGTGACAAAAGTCACCGGGGGGGTAAACTATTTAACTTTGGTCATAATTACAGATGTCATGATCCCCGGTCATAGCAATTTTAGCCCTGTTTGTTAAATCATGGCTAATGCGCGCCTTGCTAACTGAACCCAAGTATTTTGTACACAGGGGGGTCACATTTTCTGAAGAATATCGACCCCCCGGTCAGTATTTTTTGAAAAACAGCGACCCGGTCATAGTACTTTGACACACGTTCATGATATGTTGACCAACTCCTGCCAACTTAATCTACCTCTGGTATAATTTAAGACAGAATTTAACTTTCTCGATTTTATTTAACCTGTGCCATAATTCTTACAGGTGTAGTGACCCCCGGTCATAGCAATTTCAGCCGTGTTTATCCTGTAATGACTAAAGCGCGCAATACTGATTGAACCCAAGTATTTTATGCATAGGGGGTCACATTTTCTGAAGAATATCGACCCCCGGTCAGTATTTTTTTTAAAAAAAGCGACCCCCGGTCATAGTACTTTGACACACGTTCATGATAAGTTGAACAGTTCCCGCGACTTTTATCTACCTCCTGTATAATTTAAAGAAAGGGTTTAACTTTACTCGTAAACTATTTAACTTTGGTCATAATTACAGATGTCATGATCCCCGGTCATAGCAATTTCAGCCCTGTTTGTCATATCATGGCTAATTCGCGCCTTGCTAACTGAACCCAAGTATTTTGTACACAGGAGGTCACATTTTCTGAAGAATATCGACCCCCGGTCAGTATTTTTTAAAAAATAGCGACCCCGGTCATAGTACTTTGACACACGTTCATGATATGTTGAACAGTTCCCGCGACTTTTATCTACCTCCTGTATAATTTAAAGAAAGGGTTTAACTTTACTCGTAAACTATTTAACTTTGGTCATAATTACAGATGTCATGATCCCCGGTCATAGCAATTTCAGCCCTGTTTGTTATATCATGGCTAATGCGCGCCTTGCTAACTGAACCCAAGTATTTTGTACACAGGGGGTCACATTTTCTGAAGAATATCGACCCCCGGTCAGTATTTTTTAAAAAATAGCGACCCGGTCATAGTACTTTGACACACGTTCATGATATGTTGACCAACTCCTGCCAACTTAATCTACCTCTAGTATAGTTTAAGACAGAATTTAACTTTCTCGATTTTATTTAACCTGTGCCTTAATTCTTACAGATGTAGTGACCCCCGGTCATAGCAATTTTCGCAGTGTTTATCCTGTAATGACTAAAGCGCGCAATACTGATTGAACCCAAGTATTTTGTGCATAGGGGGTCACATTTTCTGAAGAATATCGACCCCCGGTCAGTATTTTTTAAAAAATAGCGACCCCCGGTCATAGTACTTTGACACACGTTCATGATATGTTGAACAGTTCCCGCGACTTTTATCTACCTCCTGTATAATTTAAAGAAAGGGTTTAACTTTACTCGTAAACTATTTAACTTTGGTCATAATTACAGATGTCATGATCCCCGGTCAGAGCAATTTCAGCCCTGTTTGTCATATCATGGCTAATGCGCGCCTTGCTAACTGAACCCAAGTATTTTGTACACAGGGGGTCACATTTTCTGAAGAATATCGACCCCCGGTCAGTATTTTTTAAAAAATAGCGACCCCCGGTCATAGTACTTTGACACACGTTCATGATATGTTGAACAGTTCCCGCGACTTTTATCTACCTCCTGTATAATTTAAAGAAAGGGTTTAACTTTACTCGTAAACTATTTAACTTTGGTCATAATTACAGATGTCATGATCCCCGGTCATAGCAATTTCAGCCCTGTTTGTTATATCATGGCTAATGCGCGCCTTGCTAACTGAACCCAAGTATTTTGTACACAGGGGGTCATATTTTCTGAAGAATATCGACCCCCGGTCAGTATTTTTTAAAAAATAGCGACCCGGTCATAGTACTTTGACACACGTTCATGATATGTTGACCAACTCCTGCCAACTTAATCTACCTCTAGTATAGTTTAAGACAGAATTTAACTTTCTCGATTTTATTTAACCTGTGCCTTAATTCTTACAGATGTAGTGACCCCCGGTCATAGCAATTTTCGCAGTGTTTATCCTGTAATGACTAAAGCGCGCAATACTGATTGAACCCAAGTATTTTGTGCATAGGGGGTCACATTTTCTGAAGAATATCGACCCCCGGTCAGTATTTTTTAAAAAATAGCGACCCCCGGTCATAGTACTTTGACACACGTTCATGATATGTTGAACAGTTCCCGCGACTTTTATCTACCTCCTGTATAATTTAAAGAAAGGGTTTAACTTTACTCGTAAACTATTTAACTTTGGTCATAATTACAGATGTCATGATCCCCGGTCAGAGCAATTTCAGCCCTGTTTGTCATATCATGGCTAATGCGCGCCTTGCTAACTGAACCCAAGTATTTTGTACACAGGGGGTCACATTTTCTGAAGAATATCGACCCCCGGTCAGTATTTTTTAAAAAATAGCGACCCCCGGTCATAGTACTTTGACACACGTTCATGATATGTTGAACAGTTCCCGCGACTTTTATCTACCTCCTGTATAATTTAAAGAAAGGGTTTAACTTTACTCGTAAACTATTTAACTTTGGTCATAATTACAGATGTCATGATCCCCGGTCATAGCAATTTCAGCCCTGTTTGTTATATCATGGCTAATGCGCGCCTTGCTAACTGAACCCAAGTATTTTGTACACAGGGGGTCATATTTTCTGAAGAATATCGACCCCCGGTCAGTATTTTTTAAAAAATAGCGACCCGGTCATAGTACTTTGACACACGTTCATGATATGTTGACCAACTCCTGCCAACTTAATCTACCTCTAGTATAGTTTAAGACAGAATTTAACTTTCTCGATTTTATTTAACCTGTGCCTTAATTCTTACAGATGTAGTGACCCCCGGTCATAGCAATTTTCGCAGTGTTTATCCTGTAATGACTAAAGCGCGCAATACTGATTGAACCCAAGTATTTTGTGCATAGGGGGTCACATTTTCTGAAGAATATCGACCCCCGGTCAGTATTTTTTAAAAAATAGCGACCCCCGGTCATAGTACTTTGACACACGTTCATGATATGTTGAACAGTTCCCGCGACTTTTATCTACCTCCTGTATAATTTAAAGAAAGGGTTTAACTTTACTCGTAAACTATTTAACTTTGGTCATAATTACAGATGTCATGATCCCCGGTCAGAGCAATTTCAGCCCTGTTTGTCATATCATGGCTAATGCGCGCCTTGCTAACTGAACCCAAGTATTTTGTACACAGGGGGTCACATTTTCTGAAGAATATCGACCCCCGGTCAGTATTTTTTAAAAAATAGCGACCCCCGGTCATAGTACTTTGACACACGTTCATGATATGTTGAACAGTTCCCGCGACTTTTATCTACCTCCTGTATAATTTAAAGAAAGGGTTTAACTTTACTCGTAAACTATTTAACTTTGGTCATAATTACAGATGTCATGATCCCCGGTCATAGCAATTTCAGCCCTGTTTGTTATATCATGGCTAATGCGCGCCTTGCTAACTGAACCCAAGTATTTTGTACACAGGGGGGTCACATTTTCTGAAGAATATCGACCCCCGGTCAGTATTTTTTAAAAAATAGCGACCCGGTCATAGTACTTTGACACACGTTCATGATATGTTGACCAACTCCTGCCAACTTAATCTACCTCTAGTATAGTTTAAGACAGAATTTAACTTTCTCGATTTTATTTAACCTGTGCCATAATTCTTACAGATGTAGTGACCCCCGGTCATAGCAATTTTCGCCGTGTTTATCCTGTAATGACTAAAGCGCGCAATACTGATTGAACCCAAGTATTTTGTGCATAGGGGGTCACATTTTCTGAAGAATATCGACCCCCGGTCAGTATTTTTTTAAAAATAGCGACGCCCGGTCATAGTACTTTGACACACGTTCATGATATGTTGAACAGTTCCCGCGACTTTAATCTACCTCCTGTATAATTTAAAGAAAGGGTTTAACTTTACTCGTAAACTATTTAAACTTGGTCATAATTATTTCAGATGTAGTGACCCCGGTCGTAGCAATTTCAGCCCTGTTTATCATAGCATGGCTAATACACGCCTTGCTACTTGAACTCAAGTATTTTGTGCAAAAGGGGTCACATTTTCTGAAGAATATCGACCCCCCGCTCAGTATTGTTTTAAAAAATAGCCACGCCCGGTCAAAGTGCTTTGACACACGTTCATGATATTTTGAACAGTTACCTCGAACTTAATCTACTTCCAGTTTATTTAAAGAAAGGGTTTAACTTTACTCGTAAACAATTTAACCATGGTCATAATTCTTACAGATGTAGTGACACCCGGTTATAGCAAGTTCAGCCGAATTTATCCTACCATGACTAAAGCGCGCAATACTAATTGAACCCAAGTATTTTGTACGTAGGGGGTCACATTTTCTGAAGAATATTGACTCCCGGTCAGTAGTTTTTAAAAAATAGCGACCCCGGTCATAGTGCTATGACACATGTTTATGATATGTTGACGTTTTCCCCGAGAACGCAATCTATCTCCAGTATAATTTAAAGAAAGGGCTTAACTTTACTCGTAAACTATATTTTGTATTTTGTACATAGGGGGGTCACATTACCTGAAGAATATCGACCCCCGGTCTGTATTTTTTAAAAGAAATTCGTTTAACTCCCCCCAACCCTAACACACACATACCCACCCACCCGATGCTGCAGCGACAGCAACAAAAACAAAGCTGCAGCCGCAACAATATTAGGTATTCAAGTATTTGCAATGGTTACTAATTTGTTAGTAATAGTTGGGGCGGGGGTCAATATTTTATAGATATCGCGGAGGGGGTCGCTATTTTTCAGAGGGGAGTCGACATTTTTCAGAAAGGGGGTCAATTTTTCTGAAGAATAGTGACCGGGGGGTCAGTATTCTATGGGGGTCACTTTACTTCGTTACACCTGTGGCCCAGATTCAAAGACACTCAAATCAGACTTGCCGGAAATCCTGTGAACCACCTCACCTCTTTCAAGTCTTTCACCAGTATAACGCCATCCGACGACCACTTACCTATTACCTTACCAGCCTTTACTAATGGCCTTGCACTATAGAGCAGGGAACTTCTGGCTCTGGTAAGGTCTTCGTTTATAAAAACCTTACTGTAGCCAGCCTCCCCAAGTCTAGTTCTTGCCTTGTAGACCATCTGGCGGGCGCGATAAGTGGCGAACTTAACTATAATCGATCTCTTACTCGATTTCGCTGGATCACCGACGCGATGCGATCAGTCAACATCGCTAATAGTTACGGGGATGTCAAGATCTTCGCACATCTTGATAACATAATCGTCCGTAGACAACGGTTCACTATCCGGAACGCCAGTGATGCGGACGCTGTTTCTCCTGCTATACTGCTACTGGTCGTCGGCGGCCCTTTCCAAGGTGTGGATCCTGGCCCGTAGCTCCTCATTTTTACCAAGCAGAGCAGCATTTCGCTCCTCCAGCGACGCAATCCGTTCGTCGAGGCCATGGAGGACACCGTCTACGATCCCTTTGACCGACTCGGACAACGTGTCCCGTACCATAGAATGAAGCTCGTCCTTGAACGAATCTCTCATAGCCGCTGCTATAGCCTTACAATCACCAAGACTTAAGGAAATACTGTGCTGTACACCAGAAGCAACAGAGACCGCTTCCTGGCGGGACTCAAAACCGGTTTCCATGGCAACGGGTGCCGCGACAGCAGCCGGATCCAGAGAGCGATCAGGGCCAGAAAGATCGGGAAGGGAATCGGCAGAGACTGACAAGAGCTGTTTCTTAAGCTCCGACTCGTCGAGAGGTGAAGAGAGCACTCGCTTTCTCTGACTTGAGCTGACGGGGGTCGATGAGATCATGTCAATACACTGACCGTTCCGCTACACTATAACAGTCCGGGTGAAAACAACCTCCTTTCCGTCCCTTTCGCTCCTTCAGCTTAGCAAAGACGGCGTGACCAGATATAAACCGTAAGAAACACGTTGTCGCCCTTGGCTCTCAGCACGGGCCAATCGTGAACACTTCTCAAAACTTGTATAAACAATGCAAATATGAATATCGGCGAATAAGAGCAAGTTTCCGTCCAAATGTCTCAAAATCAGTAATTACTCACATGCCACATATAAGTCCAACATAAATCCACAAAAAAGCAAACTGTAGACTGTCCGATTCACATAATATATCACAAAAACTCAACGACAGAAAATAAACAAACTGCTTTCTGTCACGTGACTAAATACCGTTCCTCCTGACTAAATACCGTTCCGTGGGTCTTATTGACATATCATCGGAATTACGTTCTCCCGTGTCTTGTAGTTGTTGGTACATATTGACATACTTTATCAACTGCTTGAACTCAGTTTTCTTTCCCATTCCATAGAAACTACTTGTGCTACAGACGGTCAGAATATAAACTGCAGGATATTAAGCTGTTCATCTGGCAGCTTACGTCTCAGCGAGTGTACTGAAATGTATTACTTCATGCCTGTAATGGAAGTAATTCGTCCAGTTGACATGTACATATGCTTTGCAACAATCTGTTGGTACTAATCCAGAAGCAAAACAAAAATATCTGTGTCTGGCGTTTGAACAACTGTACAGGAAGACCCTTTATCATGTAAAATAATTACAGTGTCTATTTCCTCTTGCCTTGATTTCATTGAAGGGATTTTGATGCACATGTAAGGTGTTATTTATTCATCTGTAGCACTTGTGACTGTAATATACTTTGCATAAGAAGATCTGTTGGAGCAAACAAAAGAGGTATGCACATAAGTTTTGCATGCTGATGCATAGTCCATTTATGGTCTCTTATAGGTGAAATGAACATCTTGAAGGGTGAGTACACTCTCATGAGATAATCCTCACAGACTTTGTCTGGTGAGATCTGTCAGTCATTCTTAACTCATCCAATAAAGGAGTTATTTTGCGGGAGATAGTATCGCAGAGGTCTGTCATGTCAGTTCCATTGTGTATGTCACCATATGCTGCTCTTTACTGTGTCAACATCGTAAACACAACATCAGGAACACTTTTTTTGTTCACACCACACTTCACAGATGACCAGAAGGCGGATATGTAAGGCGTCGTCAATCATTTTGAATGCGGTGAGTTCGCTGTCAAAGTCTTCACCTGAAAGTGTATTAGAAACTGTGGCTGCTGCATATAAACCTGTATCTGTCAATAGCTGCTTACGACCAGTATCATCATAGAGGTGACATATTCCTGCGAGCATGGACACAATGACATGCATACCAATTTTAATGGTATAACACCTTGTAACTCATCCTTTCTGCTCCAAACGATTTCCAATGTCTTCGCTAAAATCTTGATAAAATCTTCCTGCGTGCAAGTACTTGGATGTCTACTAATATGTAGAATATTTCATTGGTGTAATTGACTTTTCAGCGGACAGTGTAGCTGTAAGGCAGACTGTCCAGATGCACAGACTGATCTTGAGCTATTTGTCTGTATTTGGCATGTGATAAATGCCGTCTGTGGCGGCAAAAGGGTTAATTCATTCAGGGCATTCCATTAGTCATACAAAACATTAATCATCAAGAACAAAATACATGTAGCTAGTGTATACATATCAAAGTTAAAATAGCTATTAAACATAACTAATGGTAGATTAGTAGATCTATCAATATGATTTAGTAATTATCCACGGCTAGAGATGGCAAATTGATATCTATTTTTCAGTAAATATATCCTGAAAGTAGGCGATCCTTCGAAAGCAAAAGTAGCAATAAAAAACCAGAAAATTGCAGACTCGGTTTCATTGAGTCAGTTTATAGACACTAATGATAATGTTTAACCACTATCCTGCCACAGACATCATTTGTCGGTTGTCATATGCAAAAAGTGTAGCTACAGATCAGTCTGCACATCTGCGCATATTGAACTAAGAGCTAAACTGTCGTTAGTATGTAAAATCGAGTCGCATTGGCTATAAACCCAATGTGTAGCTCTTAGATCTTACTGTTGGTTGCTGTATATAGAAATATATCTACAAGCTGTATCAGTTGTAACTGTTAAAAGGAAAGCAAAACATAATTTATCTAACTTCTTTGAAAAGGAAACTTTTCATACCCACCTGTTGGTCATTTTCTCTGAAGAATCTATCCCTTTCTTGTTCTTACTTGCGATTTATTCACCAGATTACATTGAAGCACACTACACAAATAGTGACTAAATCATATACAAGAGGAGTAACTTTGCATTTGCAAACTTCTTTGGCTAAATTCAGCATTTTGCCATTGGAAAGTGTCACAATAATTCCATTTGATGTCTATTTAGCAGGCACCATCAGTTTCACTTATTCTGAAAATCAATTCACATCACTGACATGTGATCAGCAATCTTAGACATCACTATGGCAAACAGATATTTTTGAGGAAAAATGCTAAACATTCAAAATTAATATCTTATACTACGAGTTAGTATACAATAAATGGTATTTTGTTTTTGTAAGGAATGTTTCGCATTAAAAAACTTGTTAAATGACCATATTTTAAATAATTTGACCATTGACTTTGAACTTGACCTTGAACTTGACCGTGACCTGTACTTTAATGAACATTTGTGAGTAAATACCTTGAAAGAGGCTTGTTTACGCTTAAAACAAAACAAATTTGGTTTACATATATGCAAATATACCAGAGTAATGCAGACAAGGGATAAATTGTATTGTTTTTCCAATTTTGGCGGCCATCTTGGACGCCATCTTGGATTTCTGTCGACACCAACCACTTTGGCACTAACGAACATCGTTTTCATAGTCTACAGACCCTGACCAACTTTTCGATACATGACTCATCTTGTTATATTTTATAGACCTGTTGATCCCCTAAATATGCAAGATACGAAGTCTTTTTTGCTACACTATTAAGCACATATAGCAGTGACTGATGAGACAGGTACTTAAATGAAGCTGGCAGAGTAATTAAGATACGTCAATATCAGTGACGTCATAGTAGCGTGGCAGCAAACTCTTTACTTCGTGCATATTGACGCAAGAAATAATGACATTGTGTATACGGTATAACACTTTAATGCGACCACTTAATGAATAAACATGCCTGTCGTTATAAGCAGGTGGTAGTTTAATGCAGGACAACCCTTATCGGACCTGTTTGAATAACTTTCGTCCTGCATTAAACTACCACCTGTCTCTGTCACTTTGAATTATGCCAAATTTTCAAGGTCGCATTAGAGGGGTTTTACTCTACAGTGCTCCCTCTCTACAACGACACCCCATTGGGATACAAAGGTTGTATGTGTTGTTTAGAGGGAGTTGTTATAGGGAGGGAAAATCAAACATAACTAGCTTGTTTGCAGATCCCAAGATAAGGTGTATTTCGAGAACTAAATTCGTTATGCCTCAATTCAACCCTATGTTGTGACCACTCTTTAGAATCGTCACAAAGTGACGATTCTTAAGCGTGGTCACAACATAGGGTTTTATGGAGGCATAAAGAAAATGTGATGGAAAAAGGTTGTTTCTTGAGCTTTTTTGTTTCGGCAACAGTGACATGCGTTGTTGTAAGGAGGGAATCGTTATTGAGAGGGCCGTTGTAGGGAGGGAACACTGTCATAATCAACTTTGATAATGTCACTATGAACCAAATGGATGTTTTATATGACAGAAACTGTAGAATCAGATCTATGGTATGCCAGACACAGATCAGACGGCTCTGTTAGCAAATGCGTAAATAGGCGTATTATTCTTAACGTCAAAATTCAAACTGTGAAACACATGACAAGGCAAAAGAGAAACCAGGAAAATTTCTAATAAAAAACCAAAGGATGGAGTTCTACTTAATAATCCAAACCTCTCTTTTCCCTGAGAGTTTCACTCTAATCGCCGTTTCTTTGATTTTATTCAGACGGGACGTATTATGTCGTGGCGCTGTATGTCCATCCGTCTGTCTGTCCGTCCGTCAGTTCGTCCGTGTGTCCGCCCGTCCGTGAACTTTTGCTTGTCCGCTCTGTAATTCAAACAAATGCAATCCAATCATTTTCAAATTTTGCCAGGATGTATATTACCATAATATCTCTGTCAAGTTCGATAACCAGCAAGCTTGCCCCAGACACTCCAGAATTATATCTCTTTATTTTACGAATTTCCATGAATTTTTACTTGTCCGCTCTCGAATTCAAACAAATATAATCAAATCCATTTCAAATATATTATTATAATGTCTCAGTAAAGTTCGATAACCAGCAAGATTGCTCCAGACACTCCATTATTAGCTCCCCTTAGTTTATGAACCTCAGTGATTTTTTGCTTGTGCACTCTCGAACAAATATAATAAAAATCCTTTTCAAATTTTGTCAGCAAGTATATTGACATAATGTCTCAGTCAAGATTGCCCAAAACACTCCAGAATTATCTCCCCTAACTTTATGAATTTCCGTGAATTTTTGCTTGTCCACTCTACCTCACACAAATGTAATTCAATTATTTCTTAATTTGGTCAGCATGTATATTACCACCGTGTTTGAGTCAAGTTCGATAACCAGCAAGATTGCTCCAGACACTCCATAATTATCTCCCCTTTGTTTATGAACTTCCGTGAATTTTTTCTTGTCCACTCTCGAACAAATATAATAAAATCCTTTTCAAATTTTGTCAGCAAGTATATTGTCATAATGTCTCAGTCAAGATTGCCCAAAACACTCCAGAATTATCTCCCCTAACTTTATGAATTTCCGTGAATTTTTGCCTGTCCACTCTACCTCACACAAATGTGATCCAATTCTTTCTTAATTTGGTCAGCATGTATATTACCACCGTGTTTGAGTCAAATTCGATAACCAGCAAGATTTCCCCAGACACTCCAGAATTATCTCCCCTTACGTTATGAATAACCATGAGTTTTTGCTTGTCCGCTCTCTGACTCAAACAAATGTAATCCTATCATTTTCAAATATGATCAGCATGAACATTTACCATAATATCTCAGCCAAGTTTGATAGCCAAGAAGATTGTCTCCGGCAATCAAGAATTATCTCCCCTTATTTTATGAATGTTGGTGAACTTTTGCTTGTCCGCTTTCTTACTCAAACAATCGTAATCCAATTCTTTTCGAATTTGGTCAGCATGTATATTACTGTATTGTCTCAGTCAAGTTCGATAAATAGCAAGATTGCCACAGACCACAGACACTCCACAATCATCTCCCCTTACTTTATGCCGTCTTATATGGAGTAATGGCAATTCAAGTTCCAGACATTTGACGGGCGTATATAATAACATTTAGGAACTCTTGTTAATACAACCCTTCCTATAAGATAAACGTGTTGACACGTATTTGCAAACAAAGTAGACTCAGATCAGACGGTTTCTATAGGAACCGTCTTATAAGGATCTGCTCTGTTTGCTAACGGAATTTTAAGAATCAGTTCCATATTTCCATATTTTGAATATTCAGTAGGTATTGACATTTGGAATAAACGTAGAACAGGGAAAGAGATAAGGTGATCGATAAATACAGTTTGACGCTGAAACCCCGCCCACGACACATCACAGGTACACATCTTGTGCAGTATAATAATAACGAGTACTCAACCATGTATCAGTACACAGCAGGAACTTCAATACGCAAATATACACCAGGCATAGTGGAAGTATGGCTTGTGGATTTATATATCGGTAAGTGTTTTGTATTAACTTAATAGAATGAAAAACAAGCGTCACTCATTCCCTGTAGACTTGAAAATACAGTAAAACCTCTCTATACCGGCCACTAAATTGCATCAAGCAAATTGTGTTAAAGGCATGTGGCTGCTTAAAGCAAGGACAAAGTAAAACAGAACGCTCCTATGCTTTAAGCAGCCATCTGCCTTAAATACTATCTAAATAACAATGTAGTGGCCGTTAAAGAGATGTTTTACTGTACTTGTTGTAAATTTAATTACGATTTTCAATACTATTTCAAGTTCTCTGATTTGAAATCATAAAAAACAACAAAAACAACAAAAAAACCAAACAACATTTTAAGATCTGATTTTAAACCGTAAAGTTTATAAAAACAATCTTTTGGATTCCTGTAGCAAAATTGTTCCTCACCAATCTTTGGCAATTCTCAACTGCAATGGGGTACTTTTGTCGGTTATATCCCCAAATTCAATTTATAGGTGGTCAAACTGATTTAAATCATGTAAATTAAATGGAAAACATCTAAAATCTTCAATACTTTTGCACAAACGGAGGTGTGTGTGTGTGTGTGTGGGGGGGGGGGGGGTGTAGACATTTCACAGTTTCAGGACCGGACATAACACTTCCCATGTCATAATGTAAAATATACTTCTAAGTTGTACAGTGTTTGCCCTTGTTAGTTTGATATATAGTAGTTAGATTTTAATATTTCTTCATTTTTGTTCATTTAAGAGTCCATACTTACTTAGTAAATTTAAAGATAAACTACTAACTTAAAAGGATATTTGCCAGAGAAAAAAACATAATTTCGCTGAACAGCTTTCTTTACAGACAGACCAATGAAATATTACACCAATTGGTCTTGCTCATGTCACAGTGTGTAGGTTTATCACCACTTGTACGGCCTTGCTGTACAAGCGCGCTTTAATGGCGACGTGGTAGAGTGCATGACTACGAACCTGGCGACTCGGGTTCGATCACGGGTATGAGCGGGTATGTTTCTTTATAAGAACACCCGGTTACATTTGGCGCCCAACGGGGGACTGTGACTGTATGAGCTCCGAGTTCGATTCCTAGTCGTTCTCATACCCATAGAAATTCGGGACGAATTTCAACTTGCTGGGGGAGTATGTCACAGTGTGTAGGTTTATCATCACTTGTACAGACTTGCTGTACAAGCGCGCTTTTATGGCGACGTGGTAGAGTGCATGACTGCGAACATGGCGACCCGGGTTCGATCCCGGATCTGAGCGGGTATGTTTCTTTATAAGAAAACCGGGTTACACTCAGAAGTTTGCGAATCACTAACCTTACTTCTAGGTAACATATTCGAACGTTATGAGAACGCTATATACCGTCAGGTGATTGGTATTCCTAGGGGTACGAATTGTGCACCACTGGTCGCCGATTTGTTTTTGTACTGCTATGAGAGAGATTTCATGTTGAGTTTGAACCCATAATCACAAGAAGATGACATAAAAGGCCTCAATGATACTTCTCGATATTTGGATGATATTTTCAACTTTGATAACCCTTTCTTTGATGTTTTGATCATTTACCCAAGAGAACTCAAATTGAATAAAGCTAACCCTTCCGACACTTATGCGGCTTTTCTTTATCTAGACTTTAAATTGAGAATGGAATTATTTCTTCTAAAATTAATGACAAAAGAGACGATTTTGATTTTATATTGTAAATTTCCTTCATCTTGATTGAGATCCCCATGCACCATCTTACGGGGTTTATATATCTCAGCTTACCCGTTCGCCGGAACTTGTTCTTCCGTTGACGATTTTAACAGTTGAAATATCATTTGAATTGAAAAGCTGCTTAAGCAAGGATATAGATCTCATAAACTAAGAAAAAATTCTCTAAATTTTACTATCGAAATATCTCAGGTATTATTGGCAAGTACAAATGTAATTTAAAGCAATTCTGCGACACGGTATTTCACATCCTAAATGTTATTGTGGTGTGATGTACAAAATTATTGGACATATCCATTTTCTCACTTTGCTCACTAAATACATTAAACATTCATTAAAAGGGATATGGTCCTATGCTACTACAACATACTGTAAGTATGGTTGTCAAACCTTTTACAGTTGGCAATCACATTGCCCTCTTTGCATGTACGCTGACAAGAAATGTTTAGTACTCTATGAAGGCGACTTCTTAAATCTGGAAACGGAAGGAGGACGTCGGATATGTGTATATCTCGTTTTTATCGTACCCTTTTTTACTTTTCTACAGTTACTCTGTTTGCAGCTCAATCATTGAGATTGCTCTAACGATAGGTGGATACAGTTTGTTTCACTTAAATATGTTTTCGTTTTACATGTACATTACCACTGTATTGGCCATCGCGGTTGTTGTAGATTAGTCGGAGACGGAATTCGTTTATTTACACGGTATGTCTTTTTGGGTGGGGATGAAACAAGTGTGAGGTTGGATACGTTTATTTACACCGATTGTCTTTTAGGATGGGATGGAATAATTTTTAGGTTGGGCGCCCGTAATCGGTTTAAACCCAAAGCGACATTTATCACTGACCGTTCCAAGACGGTACTTTCATCTACCCACTATCGTCTGTTTGTTATGTCTTTGTGCGTATCTTTGTGTCTTTTATATACATTAACTTTTACTGTTGGCCGTCATGGTGCTGTTCGGGCGGTTGTGTGTTTTGTATGCGGTGTTTACTGTATTACTCATACATGTACTTGGATCAGTTTGTATATATGGATATTATAAGGTGAAATTCACCACAAATAGTATATGGAAATTTTAATGAATATAAACATTAAAATTATACCAATAGTACACTTAAACAAGATATGTTAAAACACATTGAAAAATAACAATTTAACACTTTCCTCCATAAATACGCCTTTATATGCCTTTTGCTTCAGTAGGAGTTATTTGATCAGAGTCTGCCCTGCTTGCTTATTGAATAAAATATATCTGATTCTATAATTCATAAAAACAAATAATGTGTTAATATAGTATTTTAAAACGTAATCTAATTAATATTCATGGTGTCATCATTTCTGACATGAATATTCATGGAGTAAAGGGTTAATGCGTTGAACCAGATTTTAACCAGGTCAGATTGTAAAAAGTTTTATGACATTAGAATTCACACTGTTTGGACGCACACTGTGCCTATACTGCATTCAGAAAATATTTCTAATTATATCACCGCAAACTTGTTTGAGGGGTATACTGGAATCACCCTGTCCGGTGGTCAGTCGGTAGGGCGGGCGATCGGTCGGTCGGTTGGCCAGTCGGGCGGTCCGTCCTCGTTTGAACATGGGTAGTTGGTGTCGCGAAATCCTCTTTCAGTTTTAAAGTTATTGAATTATTTTGGTATACATAATAACCATGTATTTGGTAGGTGTACAATACGCGATTTGCACGTGTTTACTGCTGGGCATTGCAGAATGATTTCCCCTTGAACTTTGAGTACTTTTGTCATAAAACTCCTCCTTCAATCTTAAAGTTATTCAGTTTATATTTGGTATACATAATAACCACGAATGTTAGATGTGCAAGACATAATTTATAAATGTTTTCCTCTGGGCATTGCACAATTATCTCCACTTGAACTTTGAGTATCTATTTTTCATTTTGGCATGATACATTGGGAGTTGGGGTCGTGAACTCCTCCTTCAGTTTTAAAATTATTTCATTTATATTTGGTTTACATAATAACCACTAATGGTAGATGTTTAAGACGCTATTTTCATGTGTTTACCACTGGTCATTGCAGAATTATCCACCCTGAACTTTGCGTTTTTTGTAATTTTGGCATGAAACATGGGCAATTGGTATTGCAAACTCCTCCTTCAATTTGAAAGTTATTGAATTGATACTGAATTGCTAATTGACATACATAATAACCACAAATAGTGTTTAGTTGAAAGCATTACATAATTATTAGCACTTGAACTTTGAGTATTTTTGTCATTTGCTCCTGTTACATGGATAGTTGGTGTCAGAAACTTGGATTTGCAATCAAGGCTGCCGTGCGGGGATAATCATCACCTTTAGTGATAGTTATAGTTTATATCAGAAATGATCTGCTTGGCACATACACACTTGAAATGTTTCCCTTTTATACTGAAATCGGAAGCCATCACCAACCCAGATTGTCATTGTTTGCTTATTTCTATCGAACAGGAATCGACAACGGTGTTTTGTATTGGTTGTCGGATGTATATTCTTGATGATACTCACTGCAAGTAATCCGACATTATATAACAAGACATCAGACATAATCAGCCATATCAGGTAAGATGTAAGCTGTTGAATAAATGTGCTAGAGTAAAATATCGATTATTCGTACCCTAAATTAATAAAATTTTGAAGTATTGACGTATTTAATTTATTGATCCTTAACCGTTTGAATGCGGAAACGACCTATCATCCGACCAGGGTCTGCACTATTTGTCATTCAAAATCTATAGCAATGGAACTTTTATCATACTGAATAGTGAAACACCATTCAAATTTGCACATTCAGCTTTCTAACGGTTATTTGGATACGCGTGAAATATGACGGAAGTTAGAAATAGCTTTAATACAGGTGGCTGCTTAATTCAGGTTGAAAGGACAATCTGTCTAAGAGCTAAGTTCTTCGTTATCAAAATTCTGGTTAAGAGGGGTTTAATGTTTTAGTACAAATGGAATCCTTTGATTGCTTAATATCAAAATGTTAATATTTATGATTACATGAGCCGCCGAGGTGTTCGGTGTCCCATCTGGACTTTGCAAATGCAAGTCAGGTCGCGCTTATCAGCATAAGAGTAAACATTAAATGAGATTGATATTTATGTTCTATTTATGTCTTCCCCATATTTATATGGGGGAGACATATTGTTTTCTAGAGAGTTATCTGTCTGTCTGTGCGTCCGTCTGTCCGTCACACTTTCTTGTCCAGATGATAACTATGCCTGATGCCAGTTGATTGAAACGACATACATGGAAAAGGCATAATGAGAGAAGTGTCATATACAAGGTCCATATCTCTGGCTTCACTGGCTTCATTGATAATGGAATCATTGCCCCATGTATTTTTTTCAGACTTTTTGACCCGACTTTAACTCCTCTATATGGTTCATGCCATTGGATTGAAACTTCATACATACAACGAACATGATAAGAGGAAGTGTCATGCACCATCTCCATAACTCTGGCTTCACTAATATTTTAGCTTGTAATTCGTTTACTATTTTTTTGTCCGGACAATAATTCCTATATGGCTAATGCCATTGGATTGAAACGTCCAATATGGAACTATTAATGACAAGAGGAAGTGTCATACCCAAGGTCCATAACTATGGCTTTTTCACACTTTTTTTGTCCGGACGATAACTCCTATATGGCTCATGCAATTGGATTGAAACTTCATACATGGACAGAGCATGATGAGTCAAGGTGTCATTCACAAGGTCAATAACTCTGGATTCAATAAATTGAAAGTTACTGCCCCTTTTACATTTGTTTCACACGTTCCTGTATGGACGATAACTCCTATATGGCTAATGTCATGATATTGAAACCTCATACTGGGAAAGATCATGATGTTGGAAAGTGTCATGAACAAGGATCATAACTCTGGCTTCATGAGTTTTGAAGTTATTGTCCTTTGTACCATTTTTTGTCTGTTCAATAACTCCTGTTCTACTGATGCTGGTGGAATGACTTTTCATTTATGGAAAGAGCATGGTGAAATAAAGTGTCATGCACAAGGGCCATAAGTCTAGTATCAATATCTTTGCGGTTATAAGCTGTTGTCATTTTTGTTTTGAAAAATGTGGTGTGGAAAGCGCATAATGATGGGAAGTATCATTCATCATGTCCATTTCTATGGCAGGGATATTGTTTTGTAATTTCCCTTTATATATTGTTTTTGTTTGAGTTGTGTGTCCGTCTGTCTGTCACATCCGGAGACATCGTTTTTGTGACAAAAACCTCTAGTGTTTTTCCTGACATCATTAATATTTATTAGCTTAATTTTGATAACGGCATATGCACATGTGACATTTTGGTATTGGTTGTCAGATAGATTATAATTTTACAAGCAAACAGAGCAGACCTGGTCAGACGACTCCTACAGGACGGAGCCGTCTGGCCTGGGCCTACTCTGTTTGCAAAGGTGTGAAAAGGCGTTTATATGAAGGAGGGTGTATGCTCATTTCCTGCCAATCAGAATGACTCTGCGATATAATATGCAAAAAGTTTGGATACAGATGAAACCCCGGTATGCTTGACAGACAATAATGCTGCCACTGCAATGGTGTAACACTTACTTATACAGTGCGGGGTACAAGTCACTGGTTTCTTTTGCAAATACAGATGAGATGGTTCCCAGAGGAGCCCTCTCGTCAGTTTCTGTACTGTTTGTTATGTTTGTTTCTTTAAACTAGCAAAGCTAGTCCGTCTATTCACATGATATTACATAGCAGTCACAAATAAAAAACGTATAAACATAAAGTTTTAGCAATTATAATAAACATCTGTATATTACCAAAGTTGATTTTAAACTGTTTATAAATTGTTGGATTACATGTATATTTATTTAGTGTTTCGAAATATTGTTCTAAGGTCAACAAGTCATATTTTAAATTAATACATCTATTTCCATACCATAAAGAACCCAATCCAGATCTTAATTGCTGCTGCTATAAGCAATTGACATAAGCGGGTTTTGGCAAACAATGCATGTCCTGAAGTAACCATCTCAATTGGGTCTTCATTGTTTGCGTATGTCTTGTTTAAAGGACCCTGGGCACAAACGAGTTAACCTGGCTGTGGACTTATGTGTGACATCTGCTGCCTGATTATTGTTGTCATAGAATGCTTATTTTTATCGAAATAAAATCAGATCTCGCTAGTTAGTTCTAAAGTAAGAGAGAGAGAGAGAGAGAGAGAGAGAGAGAGAGAGGAGAGAAAGATAGAGAGAGATAGATAGATAGATAGATAGATAGATAGATAGAGAGAGAGAGAGAGGGAGGAGAGAAAGATAGAGAGAGATAGATAGAAAGAGAGAGAGAGAGAGCAAGAGAGAGAGAGAGAGAGAGAGAGAGAGAGAGAGAGAGAGAGAGAGAGAGAGAGAGAGAGAGTGTTTAATATGAAGCTACTTTTCTGCTTCAGTTCTCAGTGTTGTTATACCTTCTGATCCTTCGAGATCAAGAAGTTCAGTACTTCTTGTTCTGATAATTGAATACCGCTTAAGCCGGTGCTAGGGGGCGTGAGCAGTGTTGCACTTTCAATTACTGTTCATGAACAGACTCAATAAAACCGAGTCTGATTTTCTCTTTTTGTGTTGCAATGTTTGCTCTCGGGGATCACCTCCCATCAGAATTCACTTATACAAAAATATATGGTTTAAACATATAATCACTACAATAGTTTATATTACAACCTGTAAGACTTTAAAAATGTTTATATATTAAGTGTAGGCTCTTTCACTTGATTACTGGTTAAAAAGATACAAGGCGTACCCTTTATTACTTTTCTACAGTTACCCTGCTTGCAGCTCAGTCATTGAGTACACTAGTGATAGGTGGATACAGTTTGTTGCATTTAAAATATGTTTCGTTTTACATGCAATTTACCACTGTTTTTGCCATCGCGGTTGTTGTAGTTTAGTCGGAGAGGGGAAACGTTTATTTACACTGTTTTTCTTTTTTTTGGGGGGGGGGGGTGGTGAAATTAGTGTGAGTTTTAACGCCCAGTGACCATTGTCACTGACCGTTCCAAGGCGTACTTTCGTCTTCCCCTATTGTTTTTTGTCTTTGTGCATCTCTTTGTGATTTGATAGCTACAGTGAAGCTCGCTTATAACGAACTTGGATATAACGAAATACTGCATATAACAAAATAAAATTTATTCCCCCTCTCTGATTACATATAGTAAAATGGACCTGATATAACGAAATTTGGATATAACGAAATAAATCAGAGGGTCCCGAGGACTTCGTTATAAGTGAGCTTCACTGTATGTATTAGGTGTAATTTCTTGTTGTATTGTTCGGCCAGCTGTTTGTTCTGCATGTGCTGTTTCCTGCATGAGTCGTATTGTACAAACCTCATATTGTACTTTCACCATAGTTGATTGCTTTGTTTGTATTTGTTTCTTTTTTTAAAGAAAGAAGCTCAGTCCAAGCTAGCATGTTTGATATACAATGAATGGAAAGTTTAAAACGTCAGGGCACATATATTGAGTACATTAGGATCATGCAAGACATTTACAAGTTTGGTAAGATGTACCTTACATTCACAAACCATGAATATTGATAGTCGAATATACATAACCTAAACACAATACTGACCGTACATGAATGCTGAGCTGGTAAAGGTAAATGCGCAGTGCTTTTGGGAAAGTTTATTACAAATTTGCAATATAATGTCATAAAACACCTCCTTAATGAACTACTGCCAATTTCACACAATTTTGTCACTCAGTTTGAATCGATCACATCGTTTTCCACTATCTCTCATACCATGCAGAAACACTTATTATTATTTATTATTGATATACCACATTTATATAGCGCTCTGTTCACACTGGATATATTCGCTCAAAAGAGCTTCAAATGGATATCACTAACAGGAACGATCCGCATGATTATTTATCCAGACAATGAAAGATGTACAACATATATGAAATCGCTAGCCGGAAGGAATTACATGATTTTCTATCCGGTCAATGAAAGATATGCAAAATATATACAATAGATATGAAATCACTATCCGCAAGGAATAGCATTAACTGTTTTAACAAATTTGATACAGACAAATTGACTGAAAGCCATGCTCATCAATATCACAAATTAGAATAATCTGTATAAACAAAACTTGGTACAGACAAGTTAACTGAAAGCCATTCTCATCAATATCACAAATTAGAATATTCTGTATTAACAAACTCGATACAGACAAGTTAACTGAAAGCCATGCTCATCAATATCATTAATTAGAATAAATGGGCTACCTGAAAATCATTCCATTTATATGCCTATTGGGTCAACTGTTAGCTTGATAGGTTGACTGAAAGCCATTCCTGTCCTGAACTCAGTTGCCACTGTACAAGACAACTGGGTCAACTGTTAGCTTAATAGGTTGGCTGAAAGCCATTCCTATCCATAGCTTAGTTGCCACTGTACATGATTATTTGGTAACCTGTTAAGTTAATAGGTTGGCTGAAAGCCATTCCTATTCTGAACAAAACTGTCCTTGTAACACATATTGAAACAAGAAATGTTTGTAAAACATGTATACCCCCAGACCCCCTGACCTTTGATCTAGTGACCTCAACTATAAAGGTCATCTAGCGGTCATGACTAATCAGCACAGCAACTTTGAAGATCCTTAGCCAACCCACTGATCATTTATTGATCTGAAATCATTTCACAAGTTAAGGTCATGGTGACTTTGACCTTTGACCTAGTGACCTCAACAACTATAGTGGTCATCTAGTGGTCACAACCAACTACCATAGCAAGTTCCCGAAGATCCCGAACCAAACCATTGAGCAGTTATTAATTGGAAACCATTTCATCAGTTCCGGTTGACCTAGTGACCTCAAAACAACAGGGCTCATCTAGATGTCAAGACCAACCATCACTGCAAGTTTGAAGATCCTAAGCCAAACCCTTGAGCAGTTATTGATCGCAAACGATTTCACCAGTTAAGGTCATGGTGACCTTGCCTTTGACCTAGTGACCTAAAAAACAACAGGGCTCATCTAGTTGTCATGGCCAACCACCTAAGCAAATTTGAAGATCCTAAGCCAAACCCTTGAGCAGCTATTGATCAGAAACCATTTTACCAGTTAGGGTCCTGGTGACTCTGACCTTTGACCTCGTGACCTCAAAAACAATAGGGGTCATGTCCAACTACCGCAGCAAGTTTCAATATTCTAAGCCAAACCCTTGAGCAGTTATTGATCACAAACGATTTCACCAGTTAAGGTCATGGTGACCTTGACCTTTGACCTAGTGACCTAAAAAACAACAGGGCTCATCTAGTTTTCATGACCAACCACCACAGCAAATTGAAGATCCTAACCCAAATCCTTGAGCAATTATTGATCAGAAACCATTTTACCAGTTAAGGTCATGGTGACCTTGACATTTGACCTAGTGACCTCCAAAACAATAGGGGTCATCCAGTGGTCATGACCAAGTACCACAGCAAGTTTGAAGTTTCTAAGCTAAACCCTTGAGCAGTTATTGATCGGAAACCATTTAACCAGTAAAGGTCATGGTGACCTTGACCTTTGACCTAGTGACCTCAGAAACATTTGGGTCATCTAGTGGTCATGACCAACGACCACAACAAATTTGAAGATCCTAAGCCAAACCCTTGAGCAGTAATTGATCGCAAACGATTTCATCAGTTCAGGTCATGGTGACCTTGACCTTTGACCTGGTGACCTAAAAACAACAGGGCTCAACTAGTTGTCATGACTAACCACCACAGCAAATTGAAGATCCTAAGCCAAATCCTTGAGCAGTTAGTGATCAGAAACCATTTTACCAGTTAAGGTCATGGTGACCTTGACCTTTGACCTAGTGACCTCCAAAACAATAGGGATCATTCAGTGGTCATGACCAGGTACCACAGCAAGTTTGAAGTTTCTAAGCTAAACCCTTGAGCAGTTATTGATCGGAAACCATTTAACCAGTTAAGGTCATGGTGACCTTGACCTTTGACCTAGTGACGTCATAAAGAATAGAGGTCATCTAGTGGTCATGATCAACCACCACAGCAAGTTTGAAGATCCCAAGCCAAACCCTTGAGCAGTTATTGATCAGAAACTATTTCCATATTTAAGGTCATGGTGACCTGACCTTTGACCTAGTGACCTAAAAACAATAGGGGTCATCTACTTGTCATGACCAACCACCACAGCAAGTTTGATGATGCTATGCCAAGTCGTTGAGCAGTTATCATTCAGAAACCATAGATCTATCGACCGACCGACAGACAGACCGACCGAATGACATGTGCAAAACAATATACCCCCATTTTTTCAAAAGGGGGGTATAGTAATGCGTTTTTTGACACCTTTTGAAACATGCCAGTGACCTTGCGTCTCTAATGCCTGAAGGTAGAGCATTCCAAAGTTTCGAAGCTGCATGCATCAAACTTCTCTCACCGTATTTTACCTTACTACTTTTTGGCACAACTAATGACAATTATCTACTTGTTGACCTCAACTCTCTGCGCGGCCTGTATACGTCAAGCAGGTCGACAATGTACTTAGGAGATTCATTGTGCATGGCTTTATACGTATGAGTCAGAATTTTGAATTCAATCCGGTGTTCAACCGGAAGCCAGTGAAGTTCCTTCAAAACCGGCGTGATATGATTATATCGAGGAGTTCTGGTTATGATGCGGGCTGCTGTGTTTTGCACTCTTATAAATTTCCGCAGTGAGTTGTTTGAAATTCCGTGCAGCAGTGAATTGCAGTAGTCTTTTGTAGGTACTTTTGTGTGTTTTGTATAAAACAGAATGAACTCAGTCTTGTCAGTATTGAGCTTCAGCATGATCTGATGCATCCAAGGGACTACGTCTTTGAGACAGTCCTAAACTCGCGATTAAGCCTCTTGTTGACAGGAAATGCCCTTGGGCTTAACGGACAGGTATAACTGTGATTCATCTGCATAGAAATGGCGATTAAGCCCATGGTTTCTGCAGATTGAGCCGACAGGTTTCGTGTACATGATGTACATAGTGTTTCGGTCCTAGGACGGAACCCTGTGGCACGCTTTATTCCATTTTAACTGGGGTGGACAGTTTATCATCTACTGGGACTATTTGATAGCGGTCATTCAGGTAGAAGGTTATCAACTCAAGAGGTTTTCCAATAATTCTGAAGTCTTTTTCTAGGCGTTTTATCAGAGTTTCATGATCGATAGTGTCAAATGCAGCCGATAAGTCAAGCATGACCAGGACTATTACTTCGTTTATATCTAGGAATTGAAGGATGTCGTTTTGAACTTTCAGGAGAACAGTCTCCATTAATTGATGCTTTCGGTATGCCGACTGATGGTGCTCATATAGTCCGTTTGAGGTCAAGTGTGACTCAATGCGCTTGTCGACCACTTTTCCCAACACTTTGGAGACATATGGCAAATTCGAAACAGGCCTGTAATTTCTAAGTTCGTTTGAATCCAGGTTCGGTTTCTTCAAAATAGGTATGACATGTGACATCTTGACGTTTTATGCAACGTAGGCAGTGTCTAAAGAGGAGTTTACAATTATTTCTTTTTCAGAATCGGTAGAAGTTCATCAAGGAATGAATTTAACAGTCATGTAGGTATAGGATCAAATTCACAGGACTTGCAAGGGGATGCCTTAATGATCTGTTTACTCTACTTCTTCTTCTGTACCTGTAACAAAACTATCAAAAGCGTACATTACATGCTGCATTTCAGTGGTAACTGGTGCACTCGATACAGTCGATGATGCAATATCTGCCCGTATTTTGTCCATAATATGGAAAACGCCGAAAATCCATTTTACACATGCTATTTCGATCAGTTGTTTCTTTACAAATGGCCGCCGCATGACGTAATGTGCTTGTACATAAATGAAAAATTGAGCGTACAATGTTAAGTAGGGATGGATTGCATACTAATATGAAAATAAATTACGTAATTTCGTATATGACGTCGACTTCTTAGAGCTATATCAATCTTCAGAAGAAAAGTCTCTGTTTTACTCGACATCATTCGTTCGCTTTTTGCAATTTCAAATAAAATGGATAAACATTGCTTTTTGGTATAAAACCTTTATTTTGGGATGGATTAAATGGAAACTCGAACAGTGGTCCTGAAAAAACGATTGACAGTGACACATGTGATTAATCTGATATCAATCTAGAAGTAATCAATTCAAATTGAATAACAAAATATAGTTTTCCCGTACTTTTAAATTATGACGTCATTTAAATGATGCCGTCGCTTGTTTACCTCTAACGTTTTTTTTTCAAATCATTTCATTTACATTTAGTACTGTGATTAGTGTATTCTATGTTGTGGGGGAAGTCCAGCGGGGATACCTTTATTTACAATGTTTGTTTAGCTAGGGTGACTTTGAGATAAGTGTGAGGTTAGGACGTCCGTAAACCGGTTTAAACCCCCCAGTGGTGATTTCGCTACTCACCGTGCCAATGCGGTTCTCTCTTTGTCACCCTTATTTTTGTTTGTCTTTGTGCTTGTGTTTTGTTCATTAACTAACACAATCACCCCGCATTATTAACTAACACATCCACCTAGCACCATAAACTAACACAACCACCTCGCACCATTATCTAACACAATCACCTCGCAGTATAATCTAACACAACCACATCGGACCATTATCTAACACAACCACCTCGAAGTATAATCGAACACAACCATTATCTAACAACCACCTCGCACCATTATCTAAAACAACCACCTCGCACCATTTACTAACACAACCACCACATATCATTAGCTAACAATACCACCTCGCACCATTATCTAAAACAACAACCTCGCACAATTACCTCGCAGTATAATCTAACACAACCACATCGGACCATTATCTAACACAACCACCTCGAAGTATAATCGAACACAACCATTATCTAACAACCACCTCGCACCATTTACTAACACAACCACCACATATCATTAGCTAACAATACCACCTCGCACCATTATCTAAAACAACAACCTCGCACAATTAACTAACACAACCACATCGCACCATTATCTAACACAACCACCTCGCACCATTATCTAACACAATCACCTCGCACCATTAATTAACACAACCACCTCGCGCCATTTTCTAACACAACCACTTCGAACCATTACCTAACACAACCACCTCGCACCGTTAACTAACACAACCATCTAGCAATATTATCTAACACAGCTCCTTGCACCATTATCTACAACAACCACCTTGCAGTAATATCTAACAAAACCACCTGACATCATTATCTAACACAACCACCTCGCACCATTGTCAAACACAGCCATCTCGCACCATTACTTTACACAACCACCTCGCATCATTAGCTAACACAACCACCTCGCAGTATTAGTTAACAATACCAACTCGTATTATTTACAAACACAACCACCTCGTACCATTAACTAACACAAGCACCTCGCATCATTAACTAACACATCCATCTCGAATCATAACCATCCCCAACCACCTCGCAGTAATATCTAACAAAACCACCTGACACCATTGTCTAACACAGCCACCTCGCACTATTATCTAACACAACCACCTCGCACCATTAATTTACACAACCACCTCGTATCATTAGCTAAAACAACCACCTCGCAGTATTAGTTAACAAAACCAACTCGTATTATTAACAAACACAACCACCTCGCACCATTAACTAACACACCCACCTCGCACCCTTAAATAACACAACCACTTCGTACCATTAACTTACACAACCTCTTCGCACTTTTAACTGACACAACCGCCTCACACTGTTATATAACACAGTCACCTCGCATTATTAACTAACACAACCGCCTCGCGCCATTATCTAACACAACAACTTCGAACCATTATCTAACACAACCACCTCGCGCCATTAACTAACACAACCACTTCGCACCATTAACTAATACAACCACTTCGCACCATTAACTAACACAACCACTTCGCACCATTAACTTACACAACCACCTCGCACCATTATCTATAACACAACCAACTCGCACCATTATCTAACACAACCACCTCGCACAATTAACTAACACAACCATCTCGCACCATTAACTGACACAACCACCTCGCATAATTAACTAACACAACCACCTCTCAGTATTATCTAACACAACCATTTCGCACCATTATCTAACAAAACCACCTCGCACCATTAACTAACACAGCCTCCTCATATCTTTAACTAACACACCAACCTCGCAGTATTAACTAACACAACCACATCGCAGTATTAACAAAACAACCACCTCGCACCATTAAATAACACAATCACCTCGCACCGTTAACTAACACAACTATCTCGCATTATTAACGCAACCACCTCATATAATTAACTAACACAACCACCTCGCACCATTAACTAACACAACCACCTCGCATTATTAACTAACACAACCACCTCGCATAAATAACTAACACAAACACCTCGCATTATTAACTAACACAAACCTCGCAGTATTAGTTAACACAACAAATGTACAAAAATGAGTCATGCAGGAAATACCACATAGAGAACAAACAGTCGCCCGAACAACAACACAAGGAAACAGCAAATGTACATAACTATAAAAAGCATCAAGAGACGCACAAAGACAAAACAAACATACAAAAGGGGAAGATGGAAGTACCGCCTTGGAACGGTCAGTGACAAAAGTCACTTGGGGTTAAACCGGTTTATGGGCGCCCAACCTCACACTTATTCCATCCCCACCCTAAACGACAAACAGTGTAAATAAACGTATCCCCTCTCTGACTAATCTACAACAACTGCGATGGCTAATACAGTGGTAAAGTGCATGTATAACGAAAACATTTAAGTTAACAAACTGTACCCACCTATCGCTAGTGTACTCAATGATTGAGTAACTGAAGAAAAGTAATAAAGGGTACGACAAAAACGAAATAGTACAGATATCCGACGTTCTCCTTCCGTTACTGGATTTAAGAGGTCGCCTTCATAGAGTACTAAACCTTTCTTGTCGGCGTACATGCAAAGAGGCCAGCGTGATTGCCAACTGCAAAAGGGTTGACAACCAAACATGCAGTATGTTGTAGTTCTACAGGATCATATCCCTTTTTAATGAATTTTTTGACATATTTGATGAACAAAGTGAGAAAATGGGTGTGTCCGATAATTTTACAAAGTTTGTAAGTCACATCATCATAAAATTCAGGATGTGAAATACCGTGTCGCAGAAGCGCCTTGAGATTACATTGGTACTTGCCAATAAACGAGAGATTTCGATAGTCAAATTTAGAGAAGGATTTTCTTAGTTTATGGTATCTATATCCTTGCTTTAGCAGTTTTTCAGTTAAAATGAGATTTCGACTGTTAAAATCGTCAATAGATGAACAAGCTCTAGCAAAATGAATAAGTTGAGATATATAAACCCCGTAAGATGGAGCACGGGGAACATCCCCGTCAAGATGAGGAAAATGTACAATATTAAAATCAAAATCATCTCTTTTGTCATATATTTTAGACGAACTCATTCCATTATCAATTTTAAGGTCTAGATCAAGAAACGCTGCATAATTGTCGGACGGGTTAGCTTTATTCAATTTGAGTTCTTTAGGATAAATTGTAGGATCAGAGCATCAAAGAAAGGGTTATCTTAGTTAAAAATATCCAAATATCGACAAGTTTCATTGAAGGCTTTTATAACATATTCTTGTGATTGAGGATTCAAACGCAACATGAAATCTCTCTCATAGCAGTACAAAAACAAATCTGCGATAAGTGGTGCACAGTTAGTACCCATAGGAATACCAATTACCTGACGGTATATAGCATTCCCATAACGTATAAATATGTTATCCAAAAGAAAGGTTAGTGACTCTGAGCACGTCCAGTTAGTGTAATATTACATTTTCTCGTCAGTAAAGAAAGCTTTTTCAGCATTACATGCCAGGAATGATGTTTTTTCCCAGGCAAATACTTTCTGGATTAAGTTAGTAAGCTTATCCTTAATTAAAATATGAGGAAGAGTTGTGTACAGAGTAGAAAAATCGTACGTGCTTATAGTGGATGCAAGATACCCTTTGTTCTTAAGTTTATTTCAGTCTTCTGAAGAGTTCTTAATAGACCAGTAGAATTTTCATAAGTATTATCGCAGTAGAATTTTACATGTTCCTTTACCTTCGTTAAACAAGAAGTCAAAAGTATAGACAATTTAGTAGTTGTACATGAACAAGAAATTGCAATGAAACGCGCTTTATATGGTTTGTTATGTAGTTTTGGTAACCAGTTCATTGTAGGAAGTTTATGTTGTGTAATTTTAATATCGGTTCCAAGTTGTTCACATTTTTTGACATGGTCTGAAACGATGGTCTTTTCGTCAGTAGTAACTGAAATGTATGACTTGGTATTAATAATTCCCTGCTTCAAGACCTCGATATAATGTAATCGCCAAAAAATAATCACATTATTCGATGCCTTAACAAAAACGCATTTTAAATGGAAATCCTGTAAACCCTTTTTAAGATGTCTAAAAGAAATTCTAGGTTTAGGTGGAAGAAGGTGCTTATTAGAGCTATAAAAGGAAATGCGTCTGTCAATTATGTCAAAAATTAGTTTTTTTCCATCTAGAAAGAGCATTAGACTCAACATGTTCTCGTCGACACCATTTGATACTAAAATTTTGTAAAGCCTCCGCAATCTGAACTCGGCAAGAGTTAAACATCTATCAAGGATGGTATTAGCCGCGTTTTTGGTGTCTCATTTAACCCCTTTCACCGCCGAAGTCGAATAATTCCACCACCACAAATAGTGCAGTCCCAGATCAGACGGCCTTGAAAAGGCGACCTCAGATCAGGGACCTCGCTTTTTGTCTCATTCTCGTTTTTATATATATGTGCTTTATACTTTTGAAATTTGCATTTATATAACTCATTTCCTTACTGTACCGAATGATTTAACAAACTTTGGATTGCAGACGACAATTAGAAACTTGGCACCGAAAGGATTAAATCCGAGCAGTTTGGAAACGCGAGACAGATCGCGCGTATTATGATGAGGGTTAACCTAAAGCATTTTAGCAAATTATAAAAAACAGAAGGGTTCTAGCGAAATTCATGAATGAAGTAGTTTTACATATATACAAGTGCAACTGTTATACACTTACACCATTTTGTATGCATTTCAGATTGGTTCATAAGGTCCTGACTGGCTCTAGTACAACAAACATGTCAGTGTCATCAGAATACATCATTGATTACATGACCGAAGAGGTTGCTATGGAATTTCCGGCATGCATGGATAGTAAATTGGCGGCAGATTTAGAAACGTCAAAACTATCGATACAGGGTGAAAGGAACTACGGTAAACAACTATAAGAACCTTTACCAGACGAAAATTCATGCAAGACCCCGCAGAAATAAGTAATATATTTTCTATCAACAGTATACCAAAATAAGTTGATTCAGTGCCATGGCATACAGTAGAGGTTCAGACCTGTAAACAAATTATTATGCGCAAATAGATCCTACAGGAATTGTCTGATTTGGATCTATTGTACTTGGAAATGTGCAAACAGATGGGGATTGTCAGGTATACATCCAAGTACCCATTGTACGACGTGAATTCTCGATGGACATTACATCTAATTCCCCTTTGTACTTCGGGATTGCTCTAACGATATACATTTAAGTACCCGTTATACGACGCAATTGCTCTGCGGATATTACATCTAATTTCCCTTTGTACAACGCGATTGCTCTACGGATATACATCTTATTCCCCTTTGTACGACGCGATTGCTCTAACGGTATACATATATGATTGTTTTATCAATTAACTCGATTTAATAAATATTGACGTAAGAGCAAAAGTCATTTCATTCCGTTACACTTAGTCAATTGGTTTATAATGATTTTTTCCCTTACTAAGTGTTCAATCCGTAACGAGAGTTTCTTCACTGCTGCTCCCATTTGTTTTCGGTAATGTTCGTTAAACACACGAACAGCAACATTTCAAAATAATCCAAACACGTGAATTCAACCGAATGTGAAATTCTGAAGCAGATTACAAACGTACCCAAATAAACTTTCTGAAGTCAGAGCAACCGTAGAGAAATCATGGGGGTGTACACCAGAAATAAATATTCGTACTTTTTTGGTCATTATCATAGAGTATTATGTTTTCCCTGGCATTTAACAAGCAAGAAGAGAAGCGTGGTTACCAGGTGTACAGAGTTCGCAAGCCAAAACATGCAGTGCGTTGTCTGCTAGTCTGATCTTAACTGCTTTCAAATTTAGTCATAATGCGTTTCCCCTTTTGCTGCCATTGAAGCATCTGCAATTACCTATGCAAACACTTTGCACACAATGAGACGCCAAGTAACTTGGCCTCTCATTAGGATTCAAATTGTTTGTTACTGTGTCGATGTTTTTAAGAGAATGGAAAACCTTTTAAACAAATGAAAATTGATCCAGACCACACAATTTGCAGCCGACAACATTTGACAGTGAACGATTTAAAAAGAAACATGCAGTGCGTTGTCTGCTAATCTGACCTTAACCGCTTTCAAATTAAGTCATGATGCATTTTCCCTTTTGCTGCCATTGTAGCATCTGCAATTACCTATGCAAACACTTTTATCAAGATTAGACGCTGAGTAACTTGGCGTCTCATCAGGATTCAAATTGTTTGTTACTGCGTTAATGTTTTAAGGAGAATGGATGACCTTTAAACAGAACGCGGTTTTTGTTTTTCTGGTGAATCGAAACCAGTCATTGGTTCAAAACTTAACACATGCACACACACACACACACACACGTACTCCAGCACTCACGCACACACACACACCCGCACGTCGCAGTGAGAAATGCCCAGAGTGTGCTTTTAAATATACGCATTAAGAGTTCTAGTAAATATATAGAAGGCTTAAATCATATCTCTTTAGATGACGAAAGAAAAACATACGTGCTTGGAGAAACCATTAATGTAATTATCAAGCTGTACAATGGTTATGGTAAAGCTCTTGATAAAGGAGGAGCAGTTCTACGGGTCCGAATGTTCAACTTAACCAAACAAGCCTATGCTACAGCACAAATCACAGACCATGGAAACGGCAGTTACTCGGCCAAGTTTGAAGCCTTATGGACCGGTACTTCTACAATCAAAGTTCAAATCGCTTATACGCCAGAGACAATAAGAGCGACATATTACAACAGACAAAAGGTTAGTACTAATCCATGTTCTCCAATAATGATTCTTAATTTTCAAGGATTTTAAAATACGCGATCTATTCAGCTGCACACTACAGTGCACCTGTTCATAAACAACATCAAGTATAAATGTACTTGTCTTAAGCATATGTAAAGATTAATTGACTTATCACACAAATGTTTATCAGCACATGTTTTCCACTTTAAATGAAAAAGTAGTAAAGTCAAGCAGGCAAAGCCACATTCAAGACACAACAACCACCAAAACATCGATAGACAGCAAGTCACACACACACAACCACAACCGAGATGACCACCAACAAACACACAGGCGCCAGAGATAAACATTCCAAACATGAACAAAAACAAACGCACAAGTACAAAAGATACAAGACAAACAAATGTATGGGTGACAAAGAGAGTACCGCCTTGGAACAGTCAATAGCAAAATCACCACTGAGGGTTTACGGACGTCCTAACCACATAATTATCTCAAAGTCACCCTAGCTTAACAAATAGTGTAAATAAAGGTATACCCGGATTTCCCAACAACATAGAAGACGGTAAACACATGACAATATGTAAAACAGCATAGCAACTATGAAAAATGTATTCAATGACTTTGCTGAAGTCGGAGCAACTGCAGGGAAGCCGTTCAGGGCACGACAGGAAAAAGTAATACATGAGTCTGGTAAACTCATCCCGTTTAAGAGTATACCATCATAGAGTACTACCCTCGGCCTGTCATCGCGCACGCAAAGCGGGATGGGTAGCAAAGGGGTCAGATTGAATGTTTAAAGATTTAATTTTAAGTCAGATGTAATTTTCATTTAAGGTAACGATATATAATTATCACTAGCATAGAAAAGCTGATGTTTAACGTTACCAAAGGTCACTTGTTTCTAAATCTAGTTGGTTAGATATATTATTTCATTTTGATATATATCAAAATATTGACAACCCTATCGAAACTGATATTTAAAATGCATTTAAATGTAACAGTTTGAAAATATTTAAACAAGGATTTAAAAGTAAAAATATGAGTAATGCAGGAAACACCACATACAAAACTAACAGCCGCCTGAACAGCACCACAAGAACACAACAAATGTACATAACTACAAAAAACCACAAAGAGACCCACAACGACAAAACAAGCAAACAAAAGTGAGACGATGGAAGTACCGCCTTGGAACGGTTACGGACAGTAGAACCGGTTATGGGGCGCTAAGCCATCTTTTGGACTATGGTTATTACAATTGGCCATTAGGTAAACAATTAACATTTCTAGGGCATCATGTCACAGAAATTTGATAAACTCTCCGCTCAGGAGTTAGACAATAATTTTGTTTTAAGACTCCTGAAATTCTGCCTCCTGCTATGTTTGTTTTGATGTTAGACGGTCGAAGCAAGATATTGCAAAGTTGTGACACTGAGACAATGCCTTTTGATATGTATAAACCCGCGTGTTACATAAAATGCAGAAGTTTTAAAAAACCGATTCCTTTAAATGTTCATCTGCCAAAACATGAAATAAATAGACGAACACCTATTGTGTTGCGTAATCTGATACTTATGTATAGCATTCTATCATAACTTTATCCAATGGGGTGCTTATAATGTGAGGGATATGTTCCACTAAGTTCATCCCCCTTCTTCCACCTGATCAATAAAAAAGCTGAGTTTAGTGTCATATTCCCCATAAATAACCCATTAAAAAGTTTATCTTATTATGTGACCTACACAGCTTGAGGCTGTCGAGAGGAAAATACGGCTAAATAGCAAATTATTGTTTTATTACGCATATGCCCTAATTATCAGTTCCCCAAGGTGCACCCGATGAGCCTTTCCTCGTAAATGACTTACTGGATAGGTCAGTGAAAAGCACGATGGCAAGTAATAGAAAAGCTGTACAGTCGAGCAGAAATAATTACACACACATGTATCAGCAACTCAAAAAGATCTATAGTAAATAAGACAGACAGATAAATAGTTTATTATTGTGTCATATGTTAATATATACAATGATCAACAGTGTTATACACCTTTAACATTAGCATCCAGCCGCATCGCGACTTACATGACACCATACAATCTACATAAAAACATTTACATTCAGTAATAGATAAAATACATAAAAGCAGAATATAATATAATCTAAGACCTACAAATCTATAATAAAAACATCTTCTTTTTTCCAAATAAAAGAAATTACATGAATCTGAAAAATTAAAATCAATACGTGTTCTTAACTTTTGTGAAACATGTGATTTCCTCGAAATTCTATACAAAGATTTTCCTGCGTTTAAACATCCTTGCTATCGAAGTTCCAAGTTAGAACTGCATTTCCATCGACTGCATTAAAAACACTAATTTTCCCTCACTATCAAACGTATTAAATGTAGGATTTACTTCAGAAGCTTTATTAAAAAGGGTTTCTCTTATATCAGAGTACAGATCGCAGTCAGATAAGAAATGAGTTTCATCTTCAACTTTTCCAGCATCACAAAAGGCACAGAGTCTTTGTTCTACAGGTATCATGGGTTTAGAGTATCGGCCAGTTTCAATACATAAAGGTAAAGCGCATGAACGCAATTTAAAAAGAATGCGACGATGATCTCTCGGTAAAGGTAAAATGCAATAAAATTCAGGAAACAACTGTGATTTAAACAATCTATATGTCCGAAGTTTATCAGTACTTTGTACAGAAATAATCCAATCTTCCGAGTCTTTAACTTTTAAAACATCCTTAATAGTATCAACCAGACGTTTTGCAGAGCATGTAACATTTGTAGTTTTATCCCGGACCCCCAGAGAATCTGCCAACTTTTCAACTTTTGATTCCCAGCTGGGGGTTTAAACCGGTTTACGGACGTCCTAACCTCACACTTCTCTCAAAGTCACCCTAGCTTTACAAATATTGTAAATAAAGGTATCCCCGCTGGACTTACCCACAACATAGACGACGGTGAACACAGGACAACATGTAAAACATAGCATAATAACTGAGACAATCCGTCAAATATGTACTCAATGACTTTGCTGAAGTCAGAGCACCTGCAGGTAAGCCGTTAAGGGCACGACAGGGAAAAAATAATACATGAGTCTGGTAAGCTCCTCCTGTATCCAAGTACTGCGACAAGGCATTTCTCAACCAGGATTTTATGGGGATGTTATCTACAAACTTAGGAAAATTCGGGGTCATATCCATTTTCATGATTTGTTTATAAAACGCATTAAAAAATTTAAAAAGAAAGGTTATGATCCTATTATATTGCAACACACTGCATGTTTGGTTATCGATCCTTTTACAGTCGGTAGCTACGCTTCCCTCTTTGCTTGCGCGATGACAGGCCTAGGGTAGTACTCTATGATGGTATACTCTTAAATGGAAAAGTAACAAACGGGTTTTCCCCACATGTAAAAGCATGGTCACATCGAACAATAGACGGATTTCTAAAGTGAATAACTTTTGACTTGTCCGGGTTTACAGTTAACCTCCATTTGTTACACGAATTATCAACAGTGTTTAACATAGACTGTAGGCTATCCTTATCTGGAGCCATCAATAGAATATCGTCTGCATATGCTAAAATTGAAATAATTCTGTCACCAATATTTATACCACAACCAAGGTCATTTATCTCAGTGATCATGTCATTAACATATACAGAAAATAGTGTCGCTGAGATTTTACACCCTTGCTTCAAACCAACTAATAAAGGAAACCAGGGAGTCAGCGAGCCATTCACCCGAACCGCACAGTTCACGTCTACATATAAGGATTTAATAGCATTAAACATCTTGCCAGTTATACCAACAGATAACAATTTGTACCATAAACAATCTCTTTGTACACTGTCGAATGCCTTTTTCAAGTCGATAAAACATGCAAAGGTTGGTAGATGTGATATTTTACGGTTATTAACTATGCTATATAGAGTATATATGTGATCTAAGCAGCACACATGCGCGCGTACAAAAGGTGAAAAAGGGGAGCCATATACATGCAAGACAAATTGTAACAGAATGCACACCAAGACACAAAACATTAAACGTTAACCATATCAAGACCATATTGTGAAATCAGAGGCTTAAACCAGGTTTACGGGTACCCAACCTCAAACTTATTCCACCTACATCAAAGTTAAAATGTAAAGTGAACTTTCCCCTCCAGACTACTCCACAACATGAATAAAGATGCCAATATTAAAATCTAAATAACGGGAAAAACATGAAATATTTATACAAACACATTTAAATAACAAACGGAAGAAAATATTAATAAAAGTGATACTAATTATATAACTGTAAATACACGAGATACTAAATGTATGATTGGTTTATAGAAAACAGAACAAAAGAGCATAGAAAACATGTACCTGGTGACCATTCAGTCCTGAAAAAGTCATTTGGGTGTACAACAAACATGTATCCAGCTTTATCCCACCGAAAAAGTGTTAAAGACGATGTCATCACAGAGTATCAAGTCTTTTCCGTCTTCACAAACGAAGAGTGGTGCATAGTGCACAACTGTAACGGTTCAACCACCAAGCATGCAGTACACTGTAGTACAAAGGCTTTTTAACCCTTCTCTTGCTGAAATTTCAAATATATTTCTCATTCTGTACCCATGCCCTGTTGTATAATTTCATATATCTATACTGTGTACAAGTATTTCGCTGTGAAGTGCACTGGTTGCAAAATCATCTTGTAAATAGTGCATACCTTGATGTGACAGCTCCTGCAAGAGCTGTCTCATCTTGGTCTTCACTATTTACAGGTGGGTATACAAGCGAAGGGTTAATGAAATTCGATCCGTTTGTAAACGACATCACCATAAAACTCGGGCATTTTACCTGCATTTACGATGAGCAAAACGTATTATGATAGAATTTAGAAAAGGTCTTTCGAAGATTGTCATTTCTCACATACTTTCCCTTATCTCCGAGTTAGAACAACGGGTCAAGATTTCCTTATCTTTAACACGTGTAAGATCACTTTAGAACATATATGACGTCATACGTCATATATATGACGTCAAACCATAGAAACCGATGTTTACATGTAATTTAAACGACGAAAATGAACTTTTTATTATGTGAGAAAAAGAATCTGATGCTCGTTGTCTTTTAAGATCACATGTTCCTAAACTCACCAAGAACATGTTATTAATCTCGCCAAGGCTCGCTTAATAACATTTTCTAAGGCTCGTTTAGGAACATGTGATCTTAAAAGACAACTCGCAACAGATCCTCTATAAATGTAACCCTATATTAATAGTTGGATATATTTGATACATTGATAATAAGGTTGCGATTGTTACAACCGTCAACAATGATCAACAGGAGAACAAGCCATAGCAAAACGAACAGGGTGAGAAATGTACATCCGGTAACTAAATAGACTGCAGATATGTCAGAACTATTTGCTTTATTTAACTTCAGCTCTATAGGGTATATTGAGGTTATCATAACATCTAAGAATATGGTATCAATATTAAATACGTCGTCTACATAACGTGATGTATTATTGAAATCAATGATGACATCTGGCTTTGAATTGGTTTTTAAGATTAATAATAAAATCTCGCTCATAACAACACAAACCAAATCTGCAATTGGTGCACATTTTATTTTACTTGGAATACTATTGATCTGGTGATATAAATTCTGAAGAGAAGTGATCCCCCGAAAGCAAGCATTGCAATACAAAAAGAGAAAATTGCAGACTGTTTATGAACGGTAAATGAAAGTGCAACACTTCTCATGCCTCCTAGCACCGGCTTAAGTGGTATTTATTTTTCAAAACAGCAAGATGTGTTTGTGAAACACTACACTATGCCCCACACCAACCTAATAGGCTATGTGACCAAACATGCAATCTCTCTGTGAAGCTGGTGATTTGACCTATATATCAGCTTTGACCTTGTCACTACGCAATACATACGGCACCATGAAATACACATTCATGCCAAAATCATAAACTAAATCATATTAATAGATCTACTAGATCTACCATTAGTTATTTGTAATAGTTATTTTTAACTTTGAATATATATACACTAGCCACATGTACTGTATTTTGTTCTTGATGATTAATGCTTTGAATGTCTAATGGAATGCCCTGAATGAATTAACCACTTTGCCGCCACAAGCGAAATTTGTCACATGCCAAATAAAGACAATGTAGCTCCAGGTCCGTATGTGCATCTGGGCAGTATAGCATACAACCCCATCATAATGGTCATTCCTACATACTACAGAAATGTGTACACCACACTCTTCGGCGTCAAGGAAGAAAATTATGAATTGTCCGGGGCAGTCAAATGTACCGATTGTGTTCGACATAAGCCTTCTGGCATAGACATTGGAAATCGTTTGGTGCAGAAAGGTTGAGTTTCAAGGTGTTATACCATTAAAGTGGGTATGCATGTCCTCATGTCCGTGTTCGCAGGAATATGTCACCTCTATGATGATACTGGTCGTAATTGACAGATACAGGTTTATATGCAGCAGCCACCGTTTCTAATACACTGTCAGGTGAAGACTTTGACAGAGAACTCTAGGCATTCTAAATGATTGACGACGCCTTACCTTACATATCCGCCTTCTGGTCATCAGTGAAGTGTGGTGTGAAGAAAACAACAAAAGTGTTCTAGATGTTGTGTATATACGATGCTGTCACAGTAAAGAGCAGCATATGGTGATATACACAATGGAGCTGACATGACAGACCTTTGCGACACTATCTCCCGCAATATAACCCTTTATTGGATGAGTTCAGTGCAGTGAAACATGTAAATGTTTTCATAACCCGTAATACAATGGCTTGTTCATGTACCGGCAATATGCAATCTGAGAACATAGTGTGTGTGAATGTGTACAGTGCTCCCTCTCTACAACGACACCCTTCGGGATACGAAGAGTGTATGTGTTGTTCAGAGGGAGTTGTTATAAGGAGATGAAATCAAACATTACTAGCTTGTTTGCAGATCCCCAGATAAGGTGTATTTCGAGAACTAAAACCGTTATGCCTCAATCAAACCCTATATTGTAGTCACAACATGATGGAGGCATAAAGAAAATACGATGGAAAAAGTTGTTTCTGGAGCCTGGTTGTTTCGGAAACAGTGGCATGTGTTCTTGTAAGGAGGGAATCGTTATTGAGAGGGTCGTTGAAGGGAGGGAGCACTGTATACACTTTCATTTATTTACAGTCTTAATTTGGACAGTTCTGAAAATGAAAACTAAACGTTGTAGAATAAAGAGCATATATAGGCCGCGTCATGCGAAACTTGGCCTAAGATACATAAACACCATAGCTAAAGATCAGCTTTCGCGTGTGTGCAGCCTGATGTGAGAGCTTCGCTGTCCGATGATATGTCAATAAGACCCAATTTCACAGAATAACGGACAGCGCAGCTTATCTTGAACTGCACTGTCCGCTTATGTCCAAAGGCCCCTTTCCACGTGATGCGTCACATATCATATTCATCCTTGTGAAAGTATGTTAATAAGTTTCCATGACGGTAGACATTGTTTAAATCATACTCCTGATTCCAACCAGAGCAAAACAAATACTCAATGAATCACTAATGTTTTGCTGGTTTTGACAGTTTAAAAGTTTGATGTTGCAATCGAAACTTGTTCTTATTTGATACAATATATTGTGCTATATGTGACATGCCAGCATTGGAATTATGTGTCTTATTGCATATACGAAAAGTTGCTCCAGATCAGCCTGCACTAGTGCTGAAACGATTATCCGGTTAACCGTTGCCGATTACGAAATGGCGTTTAACCGGTTACAAATTCCGTAACCAGTTAACTGGAATGGTTAATTCCCTTAGTTCGTCAGCAGAGTGCTAATTAAAAGGTTACAGTGGTAAAATAAATTTGGTTTCATGTTCAGTAAAACGTTTGAAGTATATGCATTTGTTTCAAAACTATTTACTGGTTGTTCTATTTAGCACATCAAACCGATTTTCTTCTTCACTATGGCTATTTGTCATATTTTCAAAAGTCGCTCGTTCTGAAAGATTTCAGCTTAACTTTCAGAAAATATCAGCTTAACTTGATTATGATACGACATTATAATAATAAAATATATCACCAAAGTTCAATTTAATTTCTCAAGTTTGAAGTTACGCTCGGTTTATGCACAACACTAGCTTGAGAGCTTCCCGCAATATAGTGTTTTGAGAAGATCTCTGTGGCCATGCCAACTGTGCTGTATTCTTAGCTGATAGTTGAAAACAATGGCAGAAAGGCACGTGGAATTCGAACATTTTTTTTCCAAGGTTCAACACACTTTATTAGTAACGTATACGTTGACATGTTTATTGTTACACGATACAATTAATTGTATAAGCAATTGTTTATGTAACATCTATGTGACATGTATCTAAATCTTACACGTATCAATAAGGCATGTGTACCTGCAAATTTAAAGAACTTGGTATAACGAAAGAGAATATATTTCTTTGTTTCTAAATCTTGACAAATTTTTAGGCTGGGCATTATTACAATAAGTATGATTAAGGATTAGTATAAATTGCATGTATATACGTCAAAAGAAAGAGAGAAAGAAAGAACGAAAGAAATACAGAAAAAAGATCAAAGTCGAAATGAATTACATTTTCATATACTACAGATCCTGACCAACATTTTGATATATAACATTGCTTATTATATTTCATAGACCGGTTGGGTGTTCCAAACCTGGGTATATTTGATACACTTTTAAGAAGAAGAGAATGATGAAGCAGGCAATTGTCGGCGTACTGAATCAGAGTGACACCATTTTGCAGGTCATAAGTCGCTACGACTCCCGTGGGTTTGGTGAAATCTCAGGGGCCGTAAAGATGCCAAAGGGCAATGCCCGAAACTAGTAAACGGTACCCCCACGGCAGAAGCCCAATATATGTATGTCTGCTGGGTGAATTGGGAGATAAAATGTGCATCCGAGGAGTCCATGGAAATGCCAAATTGGTCCGGTTCGGTTCGATAGCCAGTCGATTGGAAGCGATGGAACGTGAAATATACGGCTGTAAAAAGCCCGCAGAATTCTCGTTCTGTACCCTTTCTAGTGTCCCTTTTGCGAGAAGCGAGGACCTAGAGTCCGATGTGTTCGCATGATCTGACAACTGAGGAATAGGGGCCCTGGAAATAGGAGGCTGCCGAACATGAGGGATATGATAGCCTGTCTCTACAGTAGAGAGGGGCCAATGATCATGTGTGATATTGAGCAATGCTGCAACAAAGTGAAGCAGTCTGGAGTTCACAAGAATGGAAAGTCGGATAGGACTGGGTGCAGAAAGAGTTAGTCCCTAGAACTGATACCTCTAAGGGCCAGAACTCTAGGGTGGGAGCGGGGTGCCCCGAGTTGGGGGAACAGGGGCAGGTTTAATGCGGCTCTTGGTCGAACCCAACTGAAGGGGGGAAGATTGCTTGTTCTTAAGACCATGCTTCCCCTGGGGCTTAGAAAGGCCCGTAGAAGGTTTCCACATAGCCATGGAGATTTTCCAAGGAGAAGGGCAATATACCGGAGAACTCCTTGGAGAAGTCTTGCCCACTTACTCCTTCTCATTAATTATACCTCCGAAAAGAAGCTCAGAGGCAAATTGATTCGCCCACAATTCAACCTTAGCGGTGTCTTGTAGGACAGAGGTGGACTAACGGCCCAGCTGGTAGGAAATGCGCATGGTAGCTTCAGAAGGAGACTCTGAAGCTAGCTCTACTGATAGGGCAGCAGCTAAAAGGACTATGTTGAAAGCAACTCCTATTTGCTGTCTCTGGCGCAGCTCCTAACGCTTGAGTAGAGACGAGGCACTGGTGCTATTGATATCCAGCAAGGGGATCCGGTCGAATAACCCAGGGTGGCTGTCAGAAGATACTGGAGGCCTGGGAGCTGAGGAAGGAGCAATTGATCTCGAAAGTTTTGAGGACATGGTCCAGCCGACTGCAAGCCTGAAATGGAAATCTTCATCCAGGTATGCCAGCCAAACAGCAGGAATCTAGACGGGGGAGGGAATCCCGATACATGGAGAGATTCGGAAGCTCTCCCTGTTCAGAGTAGCTCACAGGACAAGAGCGGACCCTTGTAAGTTGGCTTAACGGGGCTATGACATCTGAAAGACGGGAGGAATGCGAAAACAGTCCTCACACGCCTTATCAAAAGCAAACGATAACGGCTCAGATTCGTCGACGACCAACGACTGAGCCTCCTCTAAATCCGACTCCCTGAAAATAGGATTGTCCCTCGGAGTCATTATTTACAGGACTCCATGTTCCCTCTCAGTCTTCACCCTGGTGACTGTCGCTGACGGCGTTACCCGGAGAGGAGGACCTCCTACAGGCTCTGAAGAGTTGGCTGTGAGTGGGCAAGGAGGATGAGTGTCGCTCCCTGAGTCGAATTCACCACATGCCCTGACCAGTATCGAGGCCAGACAGGCTGTTTTTTGGGGGGGATAAGGAGGAGCCCAAGCAGGATAGGGGAATGGTTGACACCGAGGGGCTGGTTTGGCTGCCAGCAATGTGCGTCTTGCTGGTTCCAGGTAGGGAATACCGACTGGCAAGATCGTCCAGCCGGCGAATCTGAAGAGGAAGAACGATTTCGATATAATATGCCATTTTAGTTCGGTGCGGGATGTGGGTATAAAGCACAGAAACAGACACAATAGTAGTTTGTTTTCAAACTGGGACAAGTACGTGCATAGAGAATGTTGATGTAATTATCAAGTGCAAATTTACTTTTTCATTCCATCTTCAAACCACTTATTGACAATTTGTTACATTTTGTGCGGCCATTTTACCCCACCAACTTTCTTTGCTATACTGAAGCAATACTGTGTATCTTTGAAACAGAAAATGAAAAATATAAATGACCTGACATGTATGTGTCATTTGGAAACTTTTTATATGAAAAATGAATAAACATAACATACTCATTTGCTGAATAAGGTCATTTTTTAACCTTTAACGATATTTTTAGATTCTCATGAATATTCATGAATATACGAATGAGCACAATAGTAGTTTGTTCTCAAACTGGGACAATTTTGTGCATAGAGAACGTTGTTGTTATCATCATAAGCAAATTTACTTTGTCGTTTATCTAAAGAAATATAGGTGTACCAAATTTTCCGCTGGGGGGGGGGGGGTATTCGATTATGAACCCTGGGCCTAAAAAGTAGAAATGCCAAAAGAGTAAATTGCAGACTCGATATTACTGAGTCTGTTCATGAGTAGTAATTATACCCCCACAACGAAGTTTGGGGGGGGGGGGGTATACTGGAATCAGGTTGTCCGTCTGTCTGTCTGTCTGTCCGTCCGTCTGTCTGTCCGTCTGTCCGTCCGTTGACACAATTTTGTCCGGCCTTCTTCTTCTACAGTTTTGCTTCAATTTTGTTGAAACTTCATGTATAGCCATATGACCATATAAACATGTGCACCGCATATTTTCATTATGATCGGACCATTACTTCAGGAGTTATCTCCCCTTTTTAGTCCCCTACCAATGTTTTTCGGTTTTCTGGACTTTTAATGGAAGTGACTGGTGATATCAACTCTATATTTAGTATAAAGCTAAATCTAGATAAGTTTTTCTTCAGATTTTGAATTTTCCAGACTTTTTTGGAAGTGGTTGGAGATTTTAACTTTATTTTTGGCATAAAGCTAAATATAGATGATTTACAGCTTAATTCCCAATCTCAGTCTGGTTGAATAATTTTTGCCAGAGTTATGGTCCTTGAACTTAATTTTTTTTTATCAAATTTTCAATTTTCCGGTGTTTCTTTGGAAGTGGTTGGATATATAAACTTTATATTTGACATAAATCTAAATCTAGATGAGTTGCAGCTTAAGTTTGAATATTGGTCTGGTTGAATAATTTCTCCCAGAGTTATGGTCCTTGAACTTAAGGTTTTTCTGAAAAGGTACCTATTTGTTTAGAACTTTGGAGTTCACACTTCACAAAAATAAACAAAGCTGCTTGAACTTATTGGATGACATTGTCTGGTAGCAGCCATAACACTTCTTTGAATTTTAACAATACTTATCTCCCTTTTTGGACTTGACAATATTTGGTAAAAGTTGCTTTATTTATGTTTGTGATTGATCTTGGATTTAATATTACATTTATTCTTTATTGCTGAACATCTTGTCATTTTTATTACATAAATTGGGTTTTATAAATCTTTTCATGTTTCTGTTTGTACATATGTTCAACGATTGATGATAGGTGTTCTGACAAGCAGCCAGGTGGGGGGTAGTCGTTAGCCTGTGGCTTACAGTTCTAGTTAAAACTACTTCTCACGCCCCCTACCATCGGCTTAAGTAGTATTCAATTTACAAAACTTATACCATCAACACTAATGACCTCGAAGGACCAGAAAAATATAACAACACTGAAAATCAAGTACGGGGTGACATTTTACGACAACCACACAAACACTTAACAACTGCTATTCAGTAAACGCCTAAAACAAATACTGCTAAAAGATAATGATTCAATGATATTGAACGGCACTGTATGTTTCGTGGCTGATTCCTCTACAGTCGATTCTCACGATTCTCACATGCATAATCATGGAGAAAAGGGTTAACAACGAGATTATTCCGCTCCCCAAAGGAAAGGATTGTTTTAAATAGAAACATATTGTGAAAACTTCTCTGCAAAAGTTGTATGAATTATGGCCTTAGGGCTGAATACGGCCTGCCCCAGTAGTGGCCAGTTTTTCTATAGAAACATTGTGAATATATGCAAATCTTCTCTTCTGTTTGGTGAGAGATATTAGGTCTATCATGGCCCTCCCGTTTGGCTTACGAATTTGTCAGTTTTTTAATATTTTCATGCTAACCAGAATGATTGATATTTTATCACAATTAATTATACGTAGCTTTTCATTCCAAAATACTAACCCATTGGCCCCCCTATGCTCAGCATCTGATGTTCAGTCGGAGGCTAAGGGCAGGGCTAGAGGGCATGTACAGTGGACTTTTGGTATGTCTACAAGCATCTTATTTTATTGTGTTTTTACTAAGTCAATGGAATTAACTCATACTTCACTAAGTTGTGAACTTGTATGAGTTACTTCCTTTAGACCGTCATAATGTCATATATTCTAGTTTTTCATTCTCTGTGATAAGATAGGTTCGGCGCAATAAATTCTTGTTTGGTAATTTAATGAAACTATATGTGATATACTATTTATTTCACAGCATTTCTATTTTTACACGTTTCTATTTTATAGGTTGTTTTTACTATTGTTGTTGTCCGATATTTTAGCTCCATTTTAGATTAGAATATTTCCATCACTAATGATAAAATTCCGTACAAAATGTACGATAAAAGGGAAGAATATTGATTTCAAAACTTCTCTAGATGTTGATGTGCCCCGTTCTTATAGTGTTTACATTTCTCAGCTTTGTCCGAGCCCGTTTGTTTGCTGTATTATTTTAATAGTCGTATTTTAGTTATAATCATACACGTCTTAAGCAAGTTTACAGATACAGCGGGGATACCTTTATTTAAAGCTGTTTGTTTAACTAGAGTAATGAGATAAGTGTGCGGTTAGGACGTCCGTGAACCGGTTGACTGGGTTTAATATGTCACCGACCATGTTATCATGTGTGTATTTATGTGTGTTTGTGTCCTACCTTACATTTGTGTTTGTCTGGTTCCTTTTTATACGCCCACCTAATAAAGGTGGTCGTATATTGTCGTGGCCCTGTCCGTCCGTCCGTTCGTTCGTTCGTTCGTCCGTCAACATTTTGTTTGTCCGCTATTTTCTGGGAAAACTATTTGACAGATATTAATGAAACTTAACACAAATGTTTAATGCATCAAGATCTGAAGCTGAGTTGATTCTGAGGTTCATTTGATTTTTCATTTCAGAGTTATGGCCCTTGTCCTAAAAAATATGCAAATAGTTTGTCCGCAGTTTTCTGGGAAAACTATTTAAGAGATATTAATGAAACTTCACACAAATGTTTAATGCATCAAGATCTGAAGCTGAGTCAATTCTAAGGTTCATTTGATTTGTCGTTTCGGATTTATGGCCCTTTTACTTAAAAGATAATGCAAATACATGCAAATAGTTTTTCCGCTGTTTTCTGGGAAAACTATTTGAGAGATATTAATGAAACTTCACACAAATGTTTAATGCGTCAAGATCTGAAACTGAGTTGATTCTGAGGTTCATTTGATTTTTCATTTCAGAGTTATGGCCCTTGTCCCTAAAAACATGCAAATAGTTTGTCCGCTGTTTTCTGGACAAACTGTTTGAGAGATATTAATGAAACTTCACACAAATGTTTAATGCATCAAGATCTGAAGCTGAGTCAATTCTAAGGTTCATTTGATTTGTCGTTTCGGAGTTATGGCCCTTGTATTTAAAAAATAAGGCAAATACATGCAAATAGTTTGTCCGCTGTTTTCTGGGAAAACTATTTGAGAGATATTAATGAAACTTCAAACAAATGTTTAATTAATGCATCAAGATCTGACACTGAATTGATTCTGAGGATCATTTGATTTTTCGTTTCAGAGTTATGGCCCTTGTCCTTAAAAATAATGCAAATACATGCAAATAGTTTGTCCACAGTTTTCTGGGAAAACTATTGAGAGATATTAATGAATATTCACAAAAGTTTTAATGCATCAATATCTGATGCTGAGTCGATTTTGAGGTTTATTTGATTTCTGATTTCGGAGTTATGGCCCTTTTACTTAAAAATAATGCAAATATATGCATATAGTTTGTCCGCTGTTTTCTGGGAATCTGGGAAAACTGTTTGACCGATATTAATGAAACTTCATACACATGTTTAATACATCAAAACCTGAAGCTAATTTGATTCTGAGGATCATTTGATTTGTTGTTTCGGAGTTATGGCCCTTGCACTTAAAATAATGCAAATCTATGCAAATAAGAGGATGGCCATAACTTTTTCATTTCAAATGATATTTAATTCAATTTTTTTATATGGTTAAAACTTAATGTGAATTTTCACATATATTGCGGGGGTTTTGATATGTCATTTTATTCTAAAGTCATGGTCCTTGAACTTTGTGTGTTCGTTGCTTTGTTTGTCGGTCAACTTTTAGTTTGTCTGTCGTTTTCTGAGAAAACTATTAAAATGATATAAATGAAACTTAACACAAATGTTTTAAGCAACACAATTTGAAGCTGAGTTTATTTTGAGGTTCATTCAGTTTGTCTCTACAGAGTTATGGCCGTTGAACTTTACAACAATCTGCAAAAATGAGGATTAGCTGTAACTTTTTTATTTAATAAGATATTCACTTCATTTGTTTTTAAAAAATAGTATCACCTTAATATGGAAATCAAGATCTGAAGCACAGATTAGAAAATGTCAACATTTATAAGACATGTTGAATCAGAGAAAGTTTGCAAGTGGGTGTATTATGTACCGTATGCGGTACTCTTGTTACTTGTGCATTTGTTCATGTTTAAAATTCCATCTCGTGCATGGGTCTGTATGTGTGTATGTGTGTGTGCGCGCGCGCTTGCGTGCGTGTGTGCGTCTGTGCGAGTGTGTGTGTGTGCTTGTGTATTACTTGCTTTTTATCGATGTTTTGGGGACAGCTGCGTCCTGTGTGTGGCTTTTCCTGCTTGACTTTTACTACTTTGTCATTCATACGCTAAAATGATGTTTGCATGACCAGTTTTTCAAGCGTTTTCTTACACAATTAATACGTTCTTCTCATGGCCATAAACACTCCTCGGTTATTGCCGCTTTAACATCATACTTCTCCATTTAACACGCGTAACATACGGCGCATTGAGCATAGTTTAGGTACAATGGTGGTCTTGCCATTGACCGTTCCATGTTGGTACTCTCGTTGTCACCTCTGTGTGTGTTTAGTGTGTGTGTGTGCGTGTTAGTGTGTGTGTTAGTGTTAGTGTTAGTGTGTGTTAGTGTGTTGGTTAGTGTGTGTGTGTGTGTGTGTGTGTGTTAGTGTGTGTGTGTATGCGTGTGCGTGTGCGTGTGTTTGTGATAATTAAATACAAACGTCTACTATCTTTTTTTAATAAATGTCCAAAGTATAGAATACCATCCTGAATAGACTTTAACACTTGTCGAGGTCAGATTGCTGAGGCTTTACAACGTTAAGTATTAAATGGTGTCGTAGAGAACATGTTTAGTCTAATGCTGTTTCAAATTGGCAAAAAACTAATATTGCTATAAATGACAATCATTTTATAACACAAATTAGGATCTTCTTCCCCCTAAATCTAGAAAGATTTTAGACATCTTAGTAAGGGTTTACAGGATAGATACGTCTTTGTTCCTGCTGAGGGGGCAATAGTCATTATTATTTGACTATTACATTATATCGATGTCTTGAAGCTGGAAATTATTAACAACAAGTCATACATTTCCATTAATACTTACGAAAAGACCGTCGTTTCAGACCGTGTCAAAAAGTGTGAACAATTTGGAGCAGATAGCAAAATTACACAACATAAACATTTATTTACACTGTTTGTCTTTTAGGGTGGGGATGGAAAAAGTTTGAAGTAGGGCGCTCTAAACCGGTTTAATCACCTGTGATATTTGTCACTGACGGTTCCAAGGCGGTACTTCTATCGTCCATCTACTGTTTGTTTGTTATGTCTGTGCGTCCATTTGTGTCTTTTATATACATGTACATATGCTGTTTGTGATCGTGGTGCTGTTTGGGCGGCTGTGTTTTGTATGCGGTGTTTCCAATATGACCCATACATGTACTTTCCCTACAATGTGTTGATAAACAAAGCTACATTAAAACATATAAATATGTGGTCGATTTACATGCAATTGACCACTGTGTTTGCCATCGCGATGGTTTGCGTTTAGTCGGACAGGGGATACGTTTATTTACACTGTTTGTCTTTTAGGGTGGGGATAAAATAAATGTGAGGCTGGGCGCCCCTAAACCGGTTTGAACCCCCAGTGACATTTGTCACTGACCGTTCCAAAGTGGTTCATGTAATTCCATGTTACCAATTTGTTTGTTAGTTATGTCTTTGTGTGTCTCTTTATGTCTTTTTTTATGCATGTGAATTTATTGTTTTTCGTCGTGGTGTTGTTCTGGTGGTTGTGTGTTTTGTATGTTGTTATTCCTGCATAATTCTTATATGTAGTTTTACTACATTTTGCAGCATTCAGTTAACGAAGTTTCATTTGTATCAAGTCATCGTACTTTGACTTGTATTCAGTTCAAGCCTATAGAAAAAAACATTACCAGAGAAAAAAAATGGTTATTGCTTGTAATGTTCAGCGTTCATTCTTTTCGAATTCTGAAGTTGAAAATTTTATAATGTGAACTTGCCTTGATGTATGTGGATATTTAACATTTCTTTTAGATTGCATATTTGTGCGATATGGGGATACTCTATATCGTCAAGTTGTTGGGAACAAATTATTGCAGATTTGTTTTTGAATTGCTATGAGAGGAATTTCATGCTTAGCCTAAAACCTGATTCACAATCTGACATTGTTAATGCTTTGAACAAAACGTCTAGGTATTTCGACGATATTTTTGAATTTGGATAATCCTTATTTTGAAAATATGGTTTCTTCTATTTCCCCTATTTACCCAAAATAACTTACCTTAACCCTTTACCTGATAGAAGCGGCTTTTAGCGTGTTTGATTTATTCCTCCGCTGAAGAAAATAGTTCAAATTCATACAGTCATGAACATATTGCATAATAAATATTTTCTATATCCTAGTTGGTGGTAGCTTAAAGCAGGCTGAAAGTAAAGCAGAATGCGCCTTAAGGCGCATTCTGCTTTACTTTCAACCTGCTTTAAGTGGTCATATGTCTTCAAAACTAGAAACAGGCTATTGGGTAAAGGGTTAAACAAAGCGAATCGATCCGACATTCAGGTTTCCGTTTTTAAATTTGAATCTGATAAAGTTTCGTCTAAAATATACGATAAAAGGGAAGATTTCGATTTCAAAATTGATAATTATCCTTCTCTAGATGGAGATGTTCCCCGGTCTACATCGTATGGGGTTTACATTTCTAAACGCATTCGCGTTGACCGAGCCTGTGCTTTGTTAAAATATTTTAATAGTCATAATTTAGTTATAACTCATAAACTTATTAAGCAAGGTCACAGATATAATAAAATTAGGAAAGCTTTTTCAAAATTTTATGATCGATATTTACCCCTCATTAGTAAATATAACTGAAATTTACGAACGTTACTGCAACACGATATTTCTTACCCAGATTTCTATGGTGATGTTATCTACAAACTTAGGAAAATTCGGAGTTTGTTTTTGTTTATTAAACGCTTTAAAACTTTTAGGGAGAAAGGTTATGACCCTTTTATATTGCAACACATTGCATGTTTGGTTATCGACCCCTTTACAGTCGGTCGCTACGCGTCCCTCTTGCACGATGAAAGGCCGGGGGTAGTACTCTATGATGGTATACTCTTAAACCCAGGAATGTATCTGTCGTACCATTAACGGCCTCCCTGCAGGTGCTCTGTCTTCAGCAATGTCATTGAGCACATATTTGACGGACTTTCACAGTTGTTATGCTATGTTTTACATTTTGTACTGTGATTACTGTATTCTATGTTTGAGATACATGTGAGGTTAGGAAGTTCGTAAGCCGGTTTAAACCCCCATTGGGGGTTTGCCACTGACTGTTCCAAGGCGACATCCTCTTTGTCACCATTGCTTTTCTGTGTGTATAGTGTCTTTGTACTTATGTGTTTTTTCGGGTTCGTGGTTTTCGTCTAGTGCGTGTGAGTGTGCTTGTTTGCCCTTGCGTTTGTGTTGGTCTGGTGTATTTGCACTAGTGCGTTTGTTCGTGTTTAATAGTTCCATCTCCTGTGTGTGTGTATATTATGTATGTGTATAAATTGCTTTCTATCGATATATTGGTGATAGTGGCGTTCTGTGTATGGCTTTTCTTGCTTGACTTTACTACTTTTTCATTGTATGCATTCATCGTACTTCGTCATGTATACAGTTGACGTACTTTGACTTTGTGTACTTAACGTCTTTCGACTTGTTTCACAGTCATCTAATTTCAATTAATATACAGTTAACCTACATTCGCATGTTTGTAGTCATCTAATTTCGCCTTGTATACGCCTTTGCTTTTTTGTTTTTGTCAATGTATTTCGTCTTGTTACTTCTATACAGTCAAAGTACTTCATATTGTATATTTCCTTTGTATTGCAGCCAAGAAACACCCGAGGTGTTAAGACAAAATTTGCTGTTGACCAACACAAAGAAATAACACACTGTCATCCAATACGGGAATATTTAGAATTCAACTATTCGACAATTTGCAATTTGACTGGCAATAACTCGGGAATGCCGTGGTATTGCGGCGAGCCAAGGAACATTCACTTATCATGTAAGGACTGGACGGGTGTCAACTATTATCACATGCCCGATCTTCAACTTACGTCATGTGAGAATACGTTGATGAAAAGGTAGTGTATAAAGTAGCTTAAATGATAAAACATTAACCCCTAATAAGCAGCGACCGAGTTTAGCACATGGCTTGGAACTCTCGGCCAACCAGATGCCCCCAAAAGTGTTGACTATATCGTTTAGGTCGACGCTTTTCGAAAATACTATGGACTAACTAACAAACTGTTTATTTAGTCAATGGTTCCTGTCGCCCAATCACGATAATGCATTTTTGACGTATAACACCCTACGCTCTCACGTGATATTCCCACAATGCATCGTAGCCTTGATCAGCTGGTTACACTGAACTACAGTAAAACTTAGGTATTTAAAACGGCAATTTAAAAGGAAATAAATTTGCAGCTTTATATGAAGTAGACAGTTTATTGTAGTACTGAAATTATGCAGAAAGCTCCTATTTTGAGCTTTCTGTAATAGAAATCTACTTTTATCCCGCATTCAAGCAAACATGTTGCCTTTAAAAAGCGACACCATACAGCGTATTCTTTTATTGGTAGATTTAGCTGTACATACGTTTTACTGTAAACAATGAATAATCAGATTTTTTAGGACATTGGGGACAAAAATTACACAAATTTTCAGATTTTAATGAGTGAAAGGTTGACAGCAATATTTATCTACAAAATAAACAAAATAAGACTGCAAAAAGGATCTAGATCTAGAGCGTGGAATTATTTGTTTTATACAACAGCATTCATTTCATTTGCAACATACTGAAATAAAATGTATTATTGGATATTTAATTGAACACAGTTTTAATATCTTGCCTTTAAATTTCCAGCGTTATCATTCTGTTTTTCTCCTTTTTCTATTTCCAAAATAGAAATGGAATCAGGCACAATGATATTCAATCTTGCGCAAAGAGAAATGGGAGAAATCAGCACGCGCTCGATGACGTCAAATTTCGTTTATTTCGTGTTTTTCATCGAGCCCAAGCCAGTGCTAAATAGGTTAGCCCCCTCGAACTATAACGTTTAGTCGCGCTCAAACATGGTCTAACCTATTTATTTCAGACACTTGCAAACAATGTAGATCCAGGTCGAAGGCAACACTTTTATCTGGGTCTGCACTGTTTGTCCTACCAAGTAGATGTTGATAAAATATTGTCTTATTTAATATTCAGAAAAGGGTGCTAATATTGTTTATTCAGCAGACAAACAACGAAAAGTATAGCTTCATTTACTTTTTATTTATTTATTTTGTATTTAAAGCTCCAGATACACAGCGTATTGCGCCAGTCAATATACGATACATATTGTTAATATGTATCTGCCAAACATATATTCGGATTAGAACATTATACTCAGTCATGCTGCGCTATAAATATACAATGTGCATGGTAAAGAGAACGTTCTGTCCATAATTTTCAGGAGTTTGTTTCAGTCCATCCAATAATCTGATTGATCAAGTATTTTGATTGGTCAGATTTGAGAACGAACTCAGACTAAACTAAAAGTTTTATAAGCATGGACCCAGATTGATCAAGTATTTATACTTGCTGCAGCGTTAAATCCGGTTTAAACCCCCAGTGGTGGTTTTGCACTTTATGCTGGCTTCGGTACTCACTGACATATTGTGACACTTTCTTGATTTTTTATGATGAATCTCGATTTTTTTACTTTACCTTATTGTTTTTATTCTTACTTTATACCCATCATTGTCTTCCTTCAAATCCCTATAGTCCACATTATTACTTTCGTCATAGCTGCTGGAATGCTTTTATTCTGTGCATGCTTTTATTCTTTACATGGCTTTTATTATAGTTATATATTTATACTTATTGGAAGTCTACCTATATGTCGCTTTTTATGGAAGGGTGCTCAAACTACTACCAATACCATGAATAGTTTCCATACACTAAAAATTAAAAACTTACACTCAGTGTCTTCTGTTCAGATTCCTCATATTCTGGCTAATTTCCAATCTCTACAGTCGTCTGTTTGTATAAAACCTCTAAAACTATTTTCTGCTTTGTCTTTTCATGTTCCTTCGTCTGCTATAAATAACGTTTTCATAATGGGCATAAACTCGTTCTTTCTCATTTAAAGCAATCTATCTTTCGTTATAGTAATGTAACATGGTGAAAAAGTTGTGACTCGACTGGGACTCGAACCCAGGGCGTCTGGCTTACCATGCCAACACTCTACCGACTGAGCTACCAAGCCACACAGTAAAGCCTATCAACTTATTTCACCATAATCTCTACCCGGCTACACACACACCCTCTACACAAGAATTCGTCCCGAATACTTACTCAAAGAAAAATCCACGAGTTTCTTATTATTACACATTATCTTCATATAATCTTCATATTATCTTCATATAAATCACCTTATGGGTTATTTACGTTGGGCGCCAAATGCAACATGGTGAAAAAGTTGTGACTCGACTGGGACTCGAACCCAGGGCATCTGTTTGAAGGGTACATCATTCAGCAAATCTATGCGGTGCTTAACCATGTCGCATTGTCCTATATCTGTGTCGCTTCCAGAAAACATATCTTTGTGCTGTAAAAGGAGATCAACAAGTTTCTCCTTCTGAAGTTCATCTAAAAGGTTGTCTTGATCAATTAGTAGATCATTTATAATGATGTTTGTCTGTTCATCTTCCAGGTAATTAAAAACTTCATCAGCTATCTTCACTGGTTGTAGCTCGCAGATGATGGCTCTAGGTGAGATAACAACTGTGCTTGTTGATAAGGTGGAAAATGTTACCTTTATTTCCTTTGACTTGGACCCATGTTCATGTTGCATAACAATTGGTGTAATATCAACATAGGGTGGTAGATTGCTATTTCCCGTTTCTTGTACAAGTGCTGTTGTCGTAGGATGGTCTATCTCTTGGTCCGTATATCCAAGTATATCCTTCATTTCATTTTGTTTCAAAATTACTTTTTCTAAACTAGCACTTCTCACTATGGCTATCTTGTTCTTATTTCTAACTAATGCCTTTTCTTTAAGAACCATGCATCGAACAGATAAATACCATGAGGTAAACAGGTCAGCTTTCTGCAGAAACTGATCACCAAATGTCTGCTTACAATCTGTCAAAAGTTCCTGTAATACATTGGTACCCAAGATGACCGGAGTTCTCTGAGAAAAAGCAGTGTCGGGTGTGACTAAGAAGACACAGTCCAACACATTGGCTCTCGGCAAACCCTCAGCTATGCTCAATTGTGCTTCCACATAACCCAAATATGGCAAAGCTTGACCATCAGCACACTCCACAGGCACAATTTTATCTAAAGTATTGATTGGGCTATCACTTAAGTGTTCCTTGTAAAAAGAATGAGTATAATGGACACACAAGAGCCTGTGTCAAGCAGAGCTTTTGTGTCAACCTTATTTATCTGAATGTGTGCCTTATTGATGTCACCAACCAATTTTGGGTCTAAGTTATCAGTGCTCCTGTTCGACCCTTCTACCTGAGCACTTAGGCTTTTGGGCAATCTCTCTGAATGTGGCCTCTTTCGCTGCATTTATAGCAAATTATATCTGAAGACCTTTGGGGACATCCGTTCTGTATATGGCCCTTTCTATTGCAGTAAAAACAGGTTGGTAGAAATGTTGTTCCGCCTGTAAGTCTCTGTGGTCTGTAAGTTCCTCTGCCTCTACCTACATGAAAAATACTTCTCCCTCCTCTGTTACCAACTATTCTGTACTGGTTGAATCCTTCCTTTTGCCCTTTCTCTATGGCATCAATCCTGTCATTCATCTTATTTAATAGATCCCTCATCTCTTTCATGACTGGTGTTTCAACAGTAACAGCTGCTCTCGCTGGTGTACTTTCTGGAGTCTTTGTTCCCTTGAGCTCAGCTTTTAATTCCCTTAATTCTCTCTTAAAAGAATCATATTCTTTGGTGTTCTTAAACTCTGTTCGTGCTGCCATTTTCAGCTCCGTTTGCAGGCCTCCATATAACTTACCTCTTAACACTTCTCTGTCACTCTTCCTCAATGCTCCAATTATAACTGCCTGCTCAAACAACTCTTCCAATCTAGATGCAAAAGCTTCTACAGATTCTCCTACTTTCTGACCACAAGTATAGAATTTCGTCATAACTACATCAGCTGAATCAACATTTCCATTTGCACTTTCTAGTTCCATCAAGATATGGCTAACGGAAACCCCTGTCCCTAAACGTCTGACCTTGTCACTAGCATGACCTTTCAAAGCTCTCCTCATTCCCATAAATATCTGAGCATCTGAAAACATCTTGTCTGCCACTAAGGCTTCAACTTCAAACTTGAAAGTTTCCCAATTTACTTCCCCTTTTCCATCTTGTCCATAAAATATTGACAACTTGGGGTAGCTCATTCCTGTTTTTATTGGCAATGGTGGCAATTCTCTGGTTCAAATGTAACTTTTTTGGGTGAGCTACTGATCAACTTCTTAGCTGTAACAGCTTTGACAGGTGACACATGTGTACTCTGCTTGCTAAAAGCTGTAGCTATGTTCAGTAAATCTTCAGGAGTTTCTACTTTTGGATGAATATCCAACAATCTGAAGGCCTCTAAAAGTTTCAATTCTTGTTTGGTTACCTTCTGTACTTGGCATGGTGACTTGCCTTCTGGTTGGGCGCCAAATGTAACATGGTGAAAAATGTAACATGGTGAAAAAGTTGTGACTCGACTGGAACTCGAACCCAGGGCCTCTGGCTTACCATGCCAACACTCTACCGACTGAGCTAGCAAGCCACACAGTAAAGCCTATCAACTTATTTCACCATAAACTCTACCCGGCTACAGTAAAGCTAATCTAAATTCACATTATTTGAACAAAAGACCGAGTATATCCAATAATTACAAAGTGCAATAGTAAGAGGTGTATGTGTTGCAATTTTATTTCAACTATATCAACTATTAAATATATTGTAAATGGTAGAGTGTTCAGTGTGAATATTAATTCTGATGTAGACTGAAATTCATCAAATATATGTTATAACTTGAAATGCGCCACACGGTGGTATTCAGTGTGTGGGTCAAACGGGTCGTTCTTTAAAAGGTTTCGAGAACATACTTGCCACTGTCGTATCCAAACAGTTCGCAACTTTCTTTACCAGCATTTTCTTCATACAGGACATTCATTCAAACATGTTTCGGTTCAACCGGTAGAGCACATTTATTATGATTCTAATACTACCAGCAGTTTTAAATCTAAAGCTCATTTTATCACAGAATGAGACTGGAATAAAACATTGCAAGCACCTTTATCCTTTGGGCTTGAATGACAACATTTACCAAAGTGGTAATATATCTAAAGATACTAGCATAGATATTTTCTAAATATTTTCAATTAGAAAATTTAAAATCAGATCACATGGTAAACGTAGAAATGGTAATATTAACGTATTCCACCCCTAACAGTCGGAAAAATTCGGGCAATGTCGCACATGTCGCAGATTAGCCGGAATACGTCTACAATCTTCGCTGTATTCTAAAAGCGATTAGAGTAGCTTCCCTGTGTAAGTGTAACATGGCTACAAAAGAGCGAAATAAACCCGGTCGTTTCAAAAAGCGATCGAAACGTATGCCTACAACGGACTCGCGTGTGGTAATTGAGCCCAGTTACGTTTCATCACACTTGTGAAGGATGGACGGAAGACGACTGTCCATTTTCTTATCGTGAGAACTTTGGGAAAAACGTGTCTCGTTCTATTTGGAAAGAAGGTCGGCCGTTGATCGTGTTTGAAGTGCTGCTATCAAACTTAAAATTCAAAATTTAAATTCAGATTTTGTACTGTGCAGTTATTACTTTCGGTCTGTACTCACGACTAAACTCAACGACTATAATTGTCTCATGGTGCTTATATAACCCGTTCCCTCATATTGACACCTTTTGACGTGATCTGTAAAACAGTTTGAAACCATTGTGATGAATAGAGCATTTTGCTTCGCAGGAGCAAATGCTCTATATCACAGTGGTTTCAATATTATAAGATGCTTCTTCTATTTCACTAATTAAATGTCTTTGGTGAATTGATAGGGGTTAAATCTAAGAATAGCATATGGTTATATAGCTATACTAGGGTTAAAGCACAAACTTTTGACAAGTGAGTTTCACTTGTAATATTGGCTTTTCCGAGTCGCCATGATTGTTGTTTACTGTCTAAAATTTAACGCTGCAATGTGCATTTTTAGAATGTCTGCTACAAAGTTTTAAGCAGTAACTTATTCATGATGGTTAATTTCCTGATGATGAAGTAATAATATAAGTTTACCTGACTATAACATTGATGTTTAATGAAAATTCCGCCTCCATATTTTAGGGGGTTAGGTTACATTTTGGTATTGTTTTCTCTTATTTGCATGGTAAGGTATCTATTTTTCACCTCATTTGATCAAATATACATTAGAGATAAAAGGTTTATATTGGGAACAAACATATATTAAGTAATAACAGATTTTAAACCGAACAAGAAAACTCACAAAAAATGCTGTCAGGTCATTAAAAATTATCCATTTTTTCAAATACTAAAGTTTTTGTCGTATTTCAATACAGTGAATTGAATGTTCTTTATTGTGACCGTTAGGGATGGAATACCTTAACCCTTTACCCAATAGCCAACCCTCCAAACCCTTATCTTACACTGATATAGGTAAGCCTTATCCGATAATCAATAACCAATATCTATGTGGTAAGCGTAACACACTCTCACCAATACAGTTTATTGGAAATATTGGAAAATTAGTTTGAATCTGACACCTGTCTTTTCAATCCCATATAAATGCATTTATGTTTACCATTATCATTATAGTGTTAGGGAATTAAATTCTCTTTTGGATAGTGTATTTTACATGCAATTTGAAGTATGTATAAGCACAATACACGGGGTTAAAACGAGGCAATTAAATATATTTTCAGAACTTTATTATAATTGACCTTTAAATCTTAGCTAAATATGTTCAGAACAGTAACCTATCGCCTGCTATTCAAAATAAAATATTTCCAAACAGGCTTGATCCAGATCAGACGCTGAGTAAATAATTCCTTCATTCATTCAGCGCGGACCCAGATCATAAGTAGCGAGTAACTCAGCGCCGGTTCGGGATCCACGCTTGGATCGATATCAGACGCTGAGAGACTCATTTAAGTCATTCAGGTTAGATCCAGATCAGAAGTTGAGTATCTCTGTCTGATCTGGATCTAGATCCAAACATTGATTTAGATCAGATACTGAGTAACTCGGCATCGGACCTGGATCCAAAAATTGATCTAAATTAGATTCTGGGTAACTGGGTGTCTGATATGAATCCAATTATAGATCCAGATTAGATGTTGAGTTTTCCGGTACCTGATCTGGATCTAAGGTATTGAACCCGTCCAGATTAGGGCCTGGCTCCAAAACGAATGCCGCCACCTGAAAAAAAATAATCGGAAGACAAATTTTGTCTGCATGTTCACTGAACTAAATGAATAAAACTGTTTCTCTATCATATATTTCCGACATATATAAATTATGCTATTTATTGTTCTTTGAAACATTTTCCGTTTTTATAATGCATTTGAGTCGGGCACAAGGAAAATGGAGAATTTGTTGCATTTCAAACAGTGTAGACCCTGACCAGCTGCATCTCACACGCAGCGTCTGCTTCACACTGTTTGAAAATCACCAGAACCGACATTATTTATTCCTGTGGCCCAGCAAACAGTGTAGATCCTGATCAGACGCCGCGTGGGAAAAGCGGCCGCTGATCTGTGACTACACTGTTTACAATCTCCCAACCCACTTTTCCTGATATCTGTCTCATTTGCATTTATTATGCATTAATCGAGATTTAGATTAGTTCCTGGTCTGTGTCTACACAAATTCATTTTTTTGCACTATGGTGTATTTATTAAATCAATTTAATGGATGTAGATGAGACGCTACGTAGCTTGTCATTTCATCCAGATCTAAACTGAATGGCGCCCATGAACGAATTATTCGTTTTATATCAATTTAGACAGTTTGAATCTCGATAAAAAAAATATCGGCGTCCACACGAGATCCTAACTGTTTGACATTTATGAATGAATTCGCAGACATGATTCGTTTGAATGGTTAAATTGGTTGATCAGCTAAGTTATTTGATTGATATTGCTATCTACCCTCTAATCGGATTATACTTACGAAAGTTTTATTGCCCAATATCCGCCGGTGTGTTTTAAGGTTGACAACGGGTTCCCCATGTGTTATTTTAGCCCCGAGGCAAGTCGCGCGTGATTTATGGAGTTCCGAATAGTCATTGGTCAATTATATTTACCATATTTATATCTAGAATTTGACCTTGGCGACAGTAGAAAATTTTCGTGTGATCATTTATCGGCAAAGTTCGTACTTTCCGAATAATGACGAATAGTATTATACCCATGTCTTACGATAATCACAGACCATATAAAAAGAATATACCACTCGACTTCAGCCTCGTTTTTTGTAATATTTTTCTGTAGTAACACTAGTATTAGATTTGGGATTTCAGAAGATATATTAACACACTTTAAATGTGTAGACATCCAGATACAGAAATTTAACTAGAAAATTGAGATATTACCAGGTAAATATTGGAGACGCTCAAAGCCGCTTATACACGGTAATGGATAGACCCGCGGATACCCGCTTCTATCAGGAAATAAGCAAAGTCGCTTTATCTCGCGTCTATCAGGTGATAAGCAAACTCGCGATTCCTCGCGCGTATAAGGTAAAGGTACACACAACATGTTCTTCGTCCTCATATTGATAAAGAATCTGAACATAAAATACATTTTCTTAAACTTCAATTCATAAATAAAGGTATCGATTTTATTGATATTCAAAGTAAATTTCGTGTAAAGAATGTACCGATACTATTCCTAAATATTTCATAAATTTTGAATCACCTATCATCTGCTATAAATACAATAAACCAATAAGGAACGTTATTTTTAACTACAATAAAATTATATCTGACTTCCATCTTTTACCACCTCGACCTAGAGTTTCATTTCGCTATTTGAAGAAAAACATTTCTAATTTTCATTCAAATTATGTTCTTGTTCCTGCTGACAAGGAATCAAATAATGTAATAATTATTTGAAGATTGCATTATGTTAATGTTTTAAAGAAGAAACAAACTGATTCAAAAACGTATATAACAGTTCAAACACCTGAAAAGGATATAGTCTCAGAACATGTAAAAATGTACAATAATTTTAAGTATGGTCCTAACATAAAACAACATAAACTTTCTACTTTGTACTGGATTCCGAAACTACATAAAACCCTTATAAGGCGCGTTTTATTGCCAACTCTAGCTGTTGCACCACTACTAAAATATCTAAACTTTTGACGTCCTGTCTTACTACGATCAAAGAACATGTAATACGTTACTGTGATAAAATATATGAAAATTCTTGTATTAATGTTTTTGGTCCATAAAAAATCAAATGATGTTTTAACGAAACTTGAAAATGAACAGTATGACATTTCTTCACTGAGCTCCTATGATTTCTCTACACTCTATACGACTCTACCTCACCATCTTATAAAGGATACATTTAAATAATAGAAAAAAAACCTTTGTCAGAGAAAGCAAAATGTTCATTGCTTGTAATGTTTAACGTTCATTCTTTTCGAATGCAGAAAATGTTGAACATTACACAATGTGGACTTGCCTTGATGTTTGTAGATCTCTTACCTTTCTTTTAGATAATATATCTGTACGTTATGGGGGTACCATATATCGTCAAGTTGTTGGTATACCGATGGGTACAAATTGTGCCCCTCTTGTTGCAGATTTGTTTTTGTATTGCTATGAGAGGGATTTTGTGCTTAGCATAAAACCTGATACACAGACCGATGTTGTTAATGCTTTTAATAAAACTTAAAGGTATTTAGACGATATTTTGAATTTAGATAATCCTTTTTTGAACCTATGATTTCTTCAATTTACCCAAAAGAACTGTCTTTAAACAAAGCGAATCATTCTGACATTATAGCGTCATTGTTAGATTTGAATCTTTCAATTACAAATGATAAAATTTCGTCCAAAATATACGATAAAAGAGAAGATTTTAATGTTAAAATTGTTAATTATCCTTTCCTAGATGGAGATGTGCCCAGTTCTGCATCTTATGGGGTTTATATTTCTTAACTTATTCGGTTTGCCCGAGCGAGCCTGTTCTTTGCTTGAAAATTTTAACAGTTGTGATTTAGTTATAACTGATAAACTTCTTAAGCAAGGTTACAGGTGTCACAAACTTCCGAAAACGTTTTCTAAATTTTATTATCGAAAATAACCACTCATTAGTAAATATAATTGCAATCTACGGACGTTACTGCAACAAGGCATTTCTCAACCAGACTTTTATGGAGATGTTATCTACAAACTTAGGAAATTTCGGGGTCATATTCATTTTCATGATTTGTTTATAAAACGCATTAAAACATTTAAGAAGAACGGTTATAATCCCATTATATTGCACTGCATGTTTGGTTATCGACCCTTTTACAGTCGGTAGCTACGCTTCCCTCTTTGCTTGCACGATGACAGGCCGAGGGTAGTACTCTATGATGGTATACTCTTAAACGCGGATATGGGATGAGCTTACCAGACTCATGTATTACCTTTTCCCTGTGGTGTCCTTAACGGTTTACCTGCAGGTGCTCTGACTTCAGCAAAGTCATTGAGTACATATTTGACGGATTGTCACAGTTATTATGCTATGTTTTACATATTGTCCTGTGTTCACCGTCGTCTATGTTGTGGGTAAGTCCGGCGGGGATACCTTTATTTACACTATTTGTAAAGCTAGGGTGCCTTTGAGAGAAGTGTGAGGTAAGGACTCCGTAAACCGGTTTAAACCACCAGTGGTGTTTTTGCTACTGACCGTGCCAAGGCGGTACTCTCTTTGTCACCCTTCCTTTTGTTTGCCTTGTGTCTTTGTGCTTGTGATTTGTTCATGTGTGGAGTGTTTGTCTTTTCGGTGTTCATCTCGTGTGTGAGTGTGCGTTTGGGTGTGTGGTTGAGGGTGTATGTGTGTCATGCTGTCTATCGGTGTTTTGGTGGTGGTTGCGTCTTGTATGTGAGTTTGCCTGCTTAACTTTACTACTTTTCCAATTAAGTATTGATGTCAATATCTTCTTGAGACTGTAGCAACTCAGGCCTTTGTTAAAAAATAGTTGGTCACGTCATTACTGGTAATTTTAATATAATTAAAGACAAACGGCTAAGGACCCTCCTAACAAAATGACCCACGTATCTTGTCGTACTCATATTGCTGAAGCTATTTAAGAATTCTGCATCATATGGTGTCGACAATAACATGCTGATGTAAACGTCCTTTCGCCCTCACTACCTTATAAAGGATAAACTGATTAAATTAATAGAGAAAAAAACTTTGCAAGTGAAAATAAAATGTTTCTTGCTTGTAATGTTCAACGTTCATTCTTTTCGAATTCTGAAATTACACATTGTGGACTTGCCTTGATGTTTGTAGATCTTTTAGATAACATATTTGTGCGCTATGGGGATACCATATATCGTCAAGGTGTCGGTATACCTATGGGAACAAATTATGCCCCTCTTGTTGCAGATTTGTTTTTGTATTGCTATGAGAGGGATTTTATGCTTAGCTTAAAACCTAATACACAATCTGACTGTGTAAGTGCTTTTAATAAACCGTCTAGGTATTCAGACGCTATTTTGAATTTGGATAATCCTTATTTTGATGACAATGTATCTTCTATTTACCAAAAAGAACTTCAGAATTTACTTTAAACAAAGCGAATCGATCCGGCAAGGTCATTGATTACATATTTTACAGACTTTCACAATTATTATGCTATGTTGTACATTTTGTACTGTGATTACAGTCTTCTATGCTGTGGGGAAGTCCGGCGGTGATACATTTATTACAATGTTAGTTTAGCTAGGGTGAGATTAGGACGTCCGTAAACGGGTTTGCCACTGACTGTTCCAAGGCGGCACCCTCTTTTGACACCCTTTGTTTTGTTTGTTTGGTGTCTTTGTACTTGTATGGTTTGTGGTTTTCGTCTCGTGCGTGTGCGTGTTTGTGTGTGTTTGCTCTTGCGTTTGTGTTGGTCTGGTGCCTTTGTACTTGTGCGTTTGTTCGTGTTTAATATTTCCATCTCCTGTGTGTGTATGTGTGAGTATAAATGGCTTTCTTTCGATGTTTTGGTGATGGTGGCGTTTTGTGTATGGCGTTTCCTGACTGTACTACTTTTGCATTAATTTGCGGCAGATGGGAAGAATATTAGCGATTTCAATGTTGGAGGTGTAGGCAAACAGTGTAGACCTATATCAGAAGGATCCTATTTGAGTTCTCTGATCAGGGTCTGCACTGCCTATTACTATATATCCTCTAGCAAGTTTAAGCCTTTCATACTGAATGGACTCTGTAGTTGAACACTGAGTGGATATTCCACTCTTGAACTTCAGCATTGAAATGGTTAAGAACCATGATGCTCTTGTAACTATATATAGATAATTATATTACTTTAATCTACAGTATTTTTTATTTCGAAACAAGATGCTAAGATGTAGCTGACGTTCAAACATACGGAATTAACCATGTTTTGTGGTATAATATTTAGTGCGGCGTGACTCATGGGATTGTTTGGTTCGTGAATGTCTTTTTTCCAATAAGGTAATCTTTCGATGACAATAAGTTTGTCACTAGACCAGAGTGGCGTTAAATTCTGGCGTCGAATAACAGATAATCAACTTGCAAATCGAATGACAGTTTTTGGCATATGTTTAAAGTTGTCAAAGAAATCGGCTAGCTGATGTCAGAATTCCCTTTCGTTCTGCAGTAAAACTCCTCTAAAGCAGACATTCAAATTAGTATCAATAGCCGCTTTTAAGATGCCGGTTGAACCCCCCCCCCAGTAAATGTCACTGACCATTCCAAGGCGGTACTTAAAAAAAACCTTACTATTTGTGTAGATCTCTGTGCGTCTGTGTGTTTTGTATGCTGTCTTTCCTGCACAATTCCTACATGTATTTTAATGCAAGTTGGAAGTAATGCAGAAAAATCAAAACTGAGCTCTCTGCATCCTTTCTACCCTTCATTAAGTAGCCACCTGCATATCAGACCTACGTTATATCTATTAAAGTTTCGGTTTCGGTTTAGAGGGATAATATATAGGATCCTCTGTCACGAGTTGTCATATAAGATAAACATTTCTTAAACGAATCCAGAAAAAAGTTATTAAGCTTAATAACGTTTTTTTCTGGACGAGTAAATTTTCCTAAGTGACAGCAAGTGTTTTCGCCGATGTGCGGCAAATTACGTATATTTATATTTTTCTTGCCAGGCACGTCAGTTAAGCCCGATCCTCTAACTGGAAACAATGATAAAACGGATAATAGTAAGATAAAATAGACACGACATGGTAATTAATTTTCCAAGCCAATTACAAATGATATATCGTAGGGTCATACCCGGACGTTGTCGCGACGGGCATATGGACCGAACAATATCCAACACCCAGGTTCCTTTTATCATGCAGTTGATACACTCAACTTAAATAGCTATACAAAGGGGCAGGAATTCGCCTTATCTTTGCGATGCTGGCTAGATTCTATATAAGCCCATGCCAACGTGGAACGGTTATCGAAAGTACAGATATAACTCATGCAGGAAGCACCATATACAGAACAAACAGCCGCCCGAACAGCAACACAACAAGAAAACACAGAAAATGTACAAAACACAAAGAGATACACAAAGACAAAACAAACAAAATACAATAGGGGGGATGAAGTACCGCCTTGGAACGGTCAGTGACAATAGTAAATAGTGGTTTAAACCAATTAAGGAGCGCCCATTCTCACACTTATTCCATCCAAACCCTAAATGACAAACAGTGTAAGTAAACGTTTCCCATTTCCGACTAATCTACGACAACCGCGATGGCAAATACAGTGGTAAATTGCATGTAAACGAAAACATTTTAAGTGAAACAAACTGTATTCACCTATTGCTAGTGTACTCAATGACTGAGCAGCAAACAGGGTAATTGTAGAAAAGTGATAAAAGGTACGACGAAAACGAGATACAAAGATCCGACGTCCTCCTTCCGTTTCGGGATTTAAGAGGTCGTCTTCATAGAGTTCTAAACCTTTCCTGCCGGTGTTCATGAAATGAGTGCAGGGTGATTGCCTATTGTAAAGGGGTTGAACACCAGACATGCAGTATGTTGTAGAATAATAATTGTAATAATTCTTTTAAACATATTTGATGAACAAAGTGAGAAAACGGGTATGTCCAATAATTTTACCAAGTTTGCTACTGTACACACAGACACAGGAAAAAGAGGATGTGTACCAGTCTACCTCTTAATATATTACACATGTTAGATAATTATAAAGAAATATGAGATGGTTATTTCAACCTGAAGACAATTTAAAGTTATGTGGTAATTACTGTATACAGACATGTTAAGTACATCAGATTTACCTCAATTGTTAGCAATAGTAACAACACCTATCAGAACTATTTTGTTATTTGACACTGATTGACAAGACTAGAAGAAATTTGTTCTTACATGTTAATTACATGTATGCATTTCTATGAGCCGCATTACTACGAAACCGTTTTTCATTAGCGTTTTGTGTAATCGTTCAACTGATGGGCAAAATTCGAAATAGAAAATGCCAACACGGTATCCCTTTTCTAGAATACACGAATACAAATCAATTTATTTACTGAGGGTGTATTGGAGATACGTGTAAAAGTGGGAATACACGTATACAGTAGAACCTGTCTTACGAGCCCATTCATTTATTGAATATAGGTTTCTTAATGCAGGGCAAAAGCTACACCGACTGGTTCAATAGGATGCAGTATGCATTTGGCGTTCATTATGCTACCACCTGCTTTACATACCAATATTTAGACCTCTTTTCGGTGGCCACTTAACTCATGTCCTCCTGTTATTGATTTACTTTAAAAAAGTATTGTATACTTATACAGTTTCAGTATGATCCCTTCTAAATAATCTTGGAAGAAATAATGACACAACGAATAGATTTTAGTTGAATTTTATAATGGCATAGATCGGCCTACACATCAATGAAAAATTAGTAAAACGTCAAGCAGCAAAAGCCATAAACAAAACGCCACCCTCACCAAAACATAGATAGAAAGCAATTTATACACACACATACACACACATACACACAGAGACACACAGACACAGAGAGACACACATACACATATAGACACATACAGACACAGACACACAGAGACACATACACACACAGAGACAGACAGACACAGACACACAGACACACAGACACAGACACACAGACACAGACAGACACAGACACAGACACAGACACAGACAGAGAGACAGACAGACACACACACACACATACATACACACACACGCACACACACGCATGCACACACATAAACACACGCATGCACAAACACAGACACAGACAGACACATACACACAGACACACACAGTCACGCCAGAGCACACACACCACACACAGTCACACAAATACACACAGACACACATACATACGTACGTACATACATACATACATACATACATGCATGCATACATACATACATACATACATACATACATACATACATACATACATACATACATACATACATACATACATACATACATGCATACATGCATGCATGCATGCATGCATGCATGCATGCATGCATGCATGCATGCATACATACATACATACATACATACATACATACATACATACATACATACATACATACATACATACATACATACATACATACATACATACATACATACATACATACATACATACATACATACATACATACATACATACATACATACATACATACATACATACATACATACATACATACATACATACATACATACATACATACATACATACATACATACATACATACATACATACATACATACATACATACATACATACATACATACATACATACATACATACATACATACATACATACATACATACATACATACATACATACATACATACATACATACATACATACATACATACATACATACATACATACATACATACATACATACATACATACATACATACATACATACATACATACATACATACATACATACATACATACATACATACATACATACATACATACATACATACATACATACATACATACATACATACATACATACATACATACATACATACATACATACATACATACATACATACATACATACATACATACATACATACATACATACATACATACATACATACATACATACATACATACATACATACATACATACATACATACATACATACATACATACATACATGGTCTGCTTTATGCCGCTTACAACAGTCAAAACATTGATGACAGGTACTGTTGATGTCACATTGATATCACGCGTATCCGATTCAAAAAGCTTTTTAACCTACGAATGTTGGTACTCATATTAGCATAATGAGTAAAACAAACACCAAAGCAGGAATACTATGTTTCTCAACTCTATTAACGTGCACCAACTATAATCCGACAATCAAAATATACTATGTTCGGCGTAGGTTGAATCAATTGTATGACAACACGTCCATATTTGAGTTTACAGATTGTATTGGTAAACGTCTTTAACCCATTACCTCATATGCTAATTTTAGATACAACCTCTTAGATACAACCTCTTTGAATTAATCTACCGAAAAGAAGCATTCATTAGTGAAAAGGAGAATTGTGTAATTTGAAACCATTGTGATAAATAGAGCATATGCTCCTATAATATTTGGCGACTCTGTTTATCACAATGGTTCCAAACTACAAAGTTCTAAAAGTTTCCTTTTAGTATAGCGGGACAGCACAAATGTGAACCCGAAAAAGTCAATATCTCTCTTAGAGCCTGTTTCAGTTCAGAAGATTGAATAACAACAAGCCAACTTGTAGATAATATTTAATTTCTGCCAAAAGACTTCAAAACAGATATACTGTATTAATTACCCCTAAATACATAAACAAGAGTCCTCCTTACTTTGTACAGGCGAACTAAACACCCAAAATACCGTATACTTGGATAAACACAGGCAGCATAGTGCATTTTGTAATACGAAAGGGATCAGAGTCTATCAAGCAAACGTAGTGCTTGTACTTCCTGTGTAATTTACAACCCTGACCGACTTGCAATAGCAAAATGTGAATTGAACCCTTTCGCTGCCAAACTCTGTCGTCTGCTAACTCTGTCGTCTGCTACAAATTTTCATTCTTTTGATTTTCTTCATTGTTGTTTCAAAAAACATAGTAACAGTAACAAACAGTTTGGACCCTGATGAAACTGTTTGCATAGGTAATCACAGATCCGGCATTGCCAGCGAAAGGGTTAATATGTAAAACAACTTTAAGTCCAAATGAGTTCATAGTTTTACCATCTATGTTATAACATTACAAAAACATCAAATAAATACGTAATTGCAAATATATAAACTTCTTATAGTTCTAAATATATATATTTCATCCGGTGAAAACCATATTAATAAGTTCAGTATAAACGTACTTTTTAATTAATGAATTACCGCCCTTTAATTTTTGTTTCCACTACAAAGTCAATGTTCATACGCGTGTTTACGATTTGAATAAGTAAACGTTCATTAGAATGTGTACGTTTTGTATAAATAAACGTGATTTGGAGTATTTACGGTTTGCATAAATAAACGTTCATAAAATTGTTTGTACAAAGTGTTTACGGTTTTTAGTTTAACGTCCATAAGAGTGTTTACATTTTGTATAAGTAAGTGTTACAGTTTGTATTGTATTGATAAACGCCTATAAGAGTGTTTAGGTTCGTATAACTAAACGCCCGTAAGAGTATTTACGGCTTGTATAAGTAAGCGTCCACAAGAGTGTTTACGGCTTGTATAAGTAAGCGTCCACAAGAGTGTTAACGGCTTGTATAAGTAACCGTCCGCAGGAGTGTTTACGGCTTGTATAAGTAAGCGTCCACATGAGTGTTTACGGCTTGTATAACTAAGCGTCCTCAAGAGTGTTTACGGTTTGTATACGTAAGCGTCCACATGAGTGTTTACGGCTTGTATAACTAAGCGTCCACAAGATTGTTTACGGCTTGTATAACTAAGCGTCCACAAGAGTGTTTACGGCTTGTATAAGTAGTTGACAAGCGAGGTTTTACGCAAGCGTAAAATGCCTGTGTAAAAATTGTTTCAAGCAGGGTAGAAGATAAACAGAGACCAGTAGTATTATTTAGTAATTTTGATTATGCAAGGACATATAATTGTGACTGTCGGGACATTTTCGAATCCCTCCCATCTCGAGCATTTGGTTACTTGCACATTATTGGTCAATGAGTATCTTGTCAGTTGTTTGGATGGGCACTGTTCGTAGGCACTTGATGTGTGTGTCGCTTTGTGCTGGGTGGTGGATCTTGATGGTAGGGCTAGCCCAATCACTTTGAAACCACCTGGGTCGTGGCTTGGCACGGCATTGTTTGTCTCGTTCAGTGTCGGTTGGATTAATTTTACGATACTGCTTTGCATACGGAGTGTATGTATTGGTGGTTTGTTTGTAATTGTTGTAATTGCATGTGCTTGTTTATATTCATCAGCTACAAAATTGACCTATTCTGTTAACCCATTGTCCTACACATATAAGGCAATATCTTATGTATAGTGTTGCATGTCATACATAAACACGATCCAGATGCTTCTGGGTCGTAACTGTATGATGCACTGACACTGTACATATAATGTTTCATTTATGTTTTGGTGACATGCGTGGACGGACACAATATACCGATAGTCACGGTGTACGTCTGTTTTCCTTGAATTGCGGACATAAAATGTACAGAAAAGGATGATTTTGATTTTCTCTATAATTCATTAAATTAATTCAATTTTTGATAGTTTTATTGATATCTCTTCATTTGTTTTAAATATTATATAGGCATTACATATATTCAATCCTGTACATGCAATTTAATCATGTGAAGCGCTTTTGAACGCACATATCCTGTGTGAAAAGAGCGCTATATAAATGTGGTATAACAATAACAATACTAATAATAATGATATAATAATAATAATGACATATAAATTTCTGACCAAAGACGATCAACCGACTTCTTAAATAAGCAACTGATCATCTAAACAGGAATTAATTTTGTTCCAGCTGCTATTGCTGTAGGTTTTAGCATTTATAATAACCTTTGCATACAGTCTGGATCCAGACGAGACACCGAGTAACTTGCACTTCACCTCAACTGATTTTTCACTCTGACATTTGTCAGACGGTATTTGGAGAACATGTTGATGGACAGCAAATGACCTTCAAATAACCTGTATAATGTTAACAACACATCACATCATAGAGTTCTTGGTCATTAGTGAGACTAAGTTAGCTCAGTGAAAACTATTGCCGCTGCATTTTTCTTTCGTGTAAATATGGAGTGTGGTCTCGCAGTAAAGCATGGTCATTTTGAATTTTCATCAAAGATTGGTTGCGGCTTTCGCCGCATCAAATCAAAAACAGTGATTATATCAGTAAACATCTCTATGAGTGTTTTTAGTTTCGTATAAATAAAATGTCCGTAAGCGTGTTTACTATTTGTATAAATATACATGAACAAGAGTATTTACGGTTGTATAAATAATGGTCCAGAAGAATGTTTGCCGTTTTATATCAGTAAACGTCCATACGAGTGTTAAGGTTTGCGGGTCAGGGCATGGTAATTCAACACTTTTCCCGGTCTCAACGCTTTTCGGGCTTTTTAAAACGGAGTAGACTAATATCAGATGGCTATGGACCTATACATTTACTGTTCGTTGTTGTCATGAAGCTGTTTAGGCGTCTGTGTGTTTTGTAATGGTGTTTCCTGCATGACTCTTTTAGTCAAAAAAGGTCGTATAAAATAAGTTAACGAATATTCACGCAGTGATTAGTTCGTGCATACATGTTCGTAGGACAACGCCTTTTCTATTTTAGACTGTTATTGGCCAGACAAGTAAACAATATCTATTGCTTATGTCAAATTGACATCAAACGTATCCGACAAAACAAGTTATTACCACAAACACAAATGTCGTTGCATATGCTTTCTTGAACATAATACACAATTATAACAAAAATAAGCATAATGTATATATAATGCAAATAACAAAGCAGACATTACACTTAATTTATTAGCACAAAATGTAATCCGAAAATCAGTTTTATGTCCAATTGGCCAATCATCTTAGGCAAAAAAATAGACTTCTGAAAAAATCAAATATGGAATGATTGTCCTTATTTCTAAAGTACTAACATTTTAATATCCCAAAAGTCGCCTTTCGCGTATGAACACTCAAATTTCTTGCAATAGTAACAGAAGTCCCTAGCGTTTGTCTAGGGTACAAAAACCCGACAGATGCTCAACTTCACATACTGATAATTTTTTCTGTTAAAATCAATGTATGTAAATAAAATGCATTCTTTAGTTGAGACAAGCTCGCATGTTTTCGGATGTATAGGCATGTTTCCGTAGGAGTTTTCATTCTTGAAATATGTCCTATTGTCTAACTTCCGAAGCTTGGTCCAAATGTTCACCAAAGTTTGATATAAAGTCTACCGTTATAATATATAGGTCAACCTCGATAACCATGGCAGCCGCTGTGGATTTATGTGAAATCTAGTCCAATTAGTTGTTGTCCGTTCTCTAATTTGAAGTAGTGTTTATAGTTATTCTATTGGTAATAGTCTATATCCTGAACTATACAGTTATATCATTATAGAGTTATGCTCTTTATACGACAACTAAACTAAATATGTTTATTTAACCCTGAAGTTTCTGAAGGTGTATTTATTCGTTCGAGGCACAAGTGGCATGTCGTCACATTTCACAAGGTCATTGGCCATTCCTCCGAAATGTATGACGTCAGCGTGCGCGCATGCGTGCGTATATGCGCATATGTGTACGTGCGTGCGTATATGTAGTGTGGTGTGGTGTTTTGTAGTGTGGGTCGGGTGTAGACTTTGGTGTTGTGATTGCTATGTGTGCGTGCGTATTTGTGTATCTCCATATATATCAATACCGTACATTACGACAATTTGAATATGTCTTTCATACATATATCGGTCAGAATTCTCTGGAATAAAATTGCATATTTTTCAAGGTCTGGCCACGATATTGAGCAAGCTTTAGACGTTTACGTCGGGGGAGACGGTGAAACAATATCGCTTCCGAAAAGGGCCTGTAAGCATTTTAATGTGACGTCACTGTGGATGAGAAAACAACCGACTGGATTTATGTACCGTGATAAGTGGTATCTAAGGCATTGCAAAGGTACAGTGCATTATACACTTTATTAATCAGTTTTTTTACCTTTCTTGTCGTTTATAATGCTAAAGTTTTCCCTGCAGGTAATTACGACTGTCTAAGACACGTGTAGCTGCTTTACCTGCTATTCATTACACAATACACACATAAAGCTACGGACTCCTCATGATGGCTCCGCCACATGTAAATACGTTGCTGAGTAGTTATGTTACAGATTACATTTTGTCAAAATTAAGTGTCTAATTACACATTGCATGTTGTTGTAGGGCCAATGCAAACAAGAAAGCTCTCATGTTTGAAAAACCGGACATTTCTGTTTATGGGAGACTCCACTGTTCGGCAATGGTATACCTATGTGCTAAAAGACTGGAAATGTGTCCAAACCACAGAAAAGTGGACAAACCTTAAATGGACAAAACCTTCATCTTGTACGAATACAGAATACAATTTCACTGTCCACTATCGACCGCATAGTCAGCCATCTAATAATATTGGCAACAGTAGATTTACGACGACATCCATGTCGCGGCATTTGGATGAAACCGGAAATGACGAGAATATTGTTGCCGTTCTACATATTTTTCAACATAACGTTATGTTTCACCATTCGGCTTTCAAAGAGAAAATCCACAGAACACGACCAAGTGTTGAAAATCTTTTAAGCAGAAATAAGTTAGCTAAAGTTTTTATAAAAGGTCCCCATACATACTACAGTGGCACACGTCGGTTAACAGATTTTTATGGCGTAGTATACAGAAATATATTAAATAACGAGTTTGTCGGTCTACATGATAAGGTTATTTACCTTGACAACAGTGACATAACAATCGCAATGGCGAATATAAACAACCATCCACCTTCTAATGTAGTTGGTGCGATGATAGCTCAAATGCTAGCCTACATCTGCTAAATTTAGTTATAATTTACGTTTGATAATGCAATATTATGACAATATGGATCAAATTTGTTTTATAACCCTTTACTCCATATATATGGATATTAATGTCCATGGAAATAGGGAAAACCCAGATGGATCCTGTTGAAGTCCTAAGGAATAATATAGATCTGATTCTGCAGTTTCTTCCAAGGATACAACTTATTTATGGAGTAAATGATTACATGATAAAACTTTCTAATTATGTTCTGCCATACAATGTCGATTCTGTCACTCTCTTGTGACTGTGACACTTTTGAATCCCCCTTTTGGGCATAATAAATATCTTATAAATACTAGTAATGGTTTACACACGGAGTAAATATATAACAAAAACATCCATAATCTTCTGTGAATTTATAGGGAATCCCTTTGCTGTTTGGACGTGTGGGCAAGGTTTCTCTGTGCAGCTGCTATTGCATTGCGCAGGAATACTGCTATCAAAGAGGGCATCCCTCTACATATTGGTTCATTGGGTATCTTGCTTTCATTTCTACCCTGCTTGAACTAGTGTCAGGGATTCAAGTTAAGTTAACCGAAGTTCATTATTTTGGCTTAACGGGCAATTGGGTCATTTAATGTATGGGCAGTGGACAAGTCAAGCATGCATGGCTCGAGACAGAATTGTGTGTTCAATCTTTGTCAGTTAGTCTGATATTTGGCATATTTGCATAATGGGTGTATATAATGGTTGTTTAATTGTATTTATTGTATTGAATTGTATTTTGTAGTGAATTGTGTAGTTTATATTCATTGGCTACACAATTGAACTATTCTGTTACCCCCGAAGCCCTACATACGTATGTAAAGCAATATGTTATATGTAGTACTGCATTCCATACATTCACCCAAGCCAGGTGGTTATGGGTCGTAACTGTGTGACGTACTGACACTGTACCTAGAATGCTACATTTGACTTATAGTAAGCTGACAAAATATAGTCATGCGTATGCGTATATTTCCCTTGAATTACGGGCATATATATTGACGGGAAAGGATGATTTGATTTTAACTATGATTCTTAAATTAATTCCTTTTAATTTATTTTTCTTATCGATATAGGTATCTTAAATACATTTTGTTTTAAATATTTTATATGCATTGCATGTACACAGTTTTGTGCATTTAATCTATTCCTGTGAAGCGCTTATTGACGCAGATGTCATGTGTGAAAATAGCGTTATATAAATGTGGTATAATAATATTAAAATAATTCAAAGCGTTTCTGTGTTTATGTTAATATGTATATGTATTTGTGTATGCTAATATATGGTTGTATTTGCCTGTATAATTATGTTATTATAAGCATATGACATACGGATATTTTCGGGCAAAACTATAGACAAAAAAGTAGATTCAGCGTGCTTGCTGTCAATATTCTCCTCTGTTGAAATTGTCTTTTCTCTGGACTACAAGATGTGTCAATTATTTCGTTGCTTTCAGCACTTCTCAATACAAGAGAAAAGCACTGATTATCTGAGCCCGGTCAACATAAGCACTTCTTTGTTCTATGTGGAAACAGTCATTTGTCATATTCCCTAGTGTTATATTATGGGGGTTTAGATATAAACCGACCACAATTTCGAATTCGGCTCCAATTTGTTTAGGGATAAAACAAAAGGCACTAAACTATGGGGATAGAACATTACAGGTTCAACAATGGCTGAAACTTTACAGAAACCTCAATGACTTTCTTCAAAGGAAATATCAAACAAAGTGAGCATGACCAAGAAAAGAGCGGGAATGAGGTGGCCAAGCTGTTGGACGCTATACTTAGAAAATATAAAAGTTTTCATTGGTCATTTAGTCCAGTGGTGTGCATTGAAGTATGCCTACTGTCCAAGTAATTCGTACCTGATAAAACATATATATCTATTTAGCAGATTTAATGTATTTGCACTAAACAGAACAGAACGTAACTAAGATAAATGTATTGCTTTGCACAACATTTATTCGCTATACTACATACTCTCCCAACCTCTGAAGTGACGTCCTCGTCATTCAAAGACTTGATAAGCTTATCTCTATTGAAATGTGTTTTAAGAACTGTCATAAGCACAGACATTGGGGTATCTAAGTTATAATACAATGACACATTTAAGATCACAACTTATTTGCAATATATAGACGTACATATATATACAGCTTATTACTTTTTCTGCAATCTGAAAACAAAGTTACCAACAGATATCAATGTTGGGACCTTTTTATTCTCTTAGACTTTCTAGGTGTATTTGCAAGGACAGGGCTAAAACTATTTACACTCACACCAGAGTCTGCAGAATTTCTATCCGAATTTACACTTTGGAGTGGAACAGTTGAGCAATTTCCATCTGTTTGAACATTTCCACCACCAGTTGAAACCTCAGAAAGCAAACATAATTATTCACACAAATCCAAATAAGGGACAATGACTATAATTCTTGATTCGTATAAATTCAATGCAATGCATATCTACACTACACTACGAATGTATATGAAAAAGGAGTAAAGTCAAGCAAGAAGAGTCACACACAAGACGCAACCACCAAAACATCGATAGAAAGCATGTAACACACAATACACACCACAACCCACGCACACGCACACGCACACGCACACGCACACACACACACACACACACACACGCGCACACACACACACACACACACACACACACACACACACACACACACACACACACACACACACACACACACACACACACACACACACACACACACACACACACACACACACACACACACACACACACAAACAAACAAACAAACAAACAAACAAACAAACACACACACACACACACACACACACACACACACACACACACACACACACACACACAAACACACACACACACACACACACACACACACACACACGAACTGAGCACCTAAAACATCTACAAGAGATAAACATTGCAAACATCAATAAACGCACAAGTACAAAGACACAAGGCAAACATAAATGCAAGGCTGACAAAGAGAGTACCACCTTGGAACGGTCAGAGGCAAAACAACCACTGGTGGTTAAAACCGGTTAAATGACTTCCTTACCTCACACACACTTATCTCAAATAATTTGATATCTATTGGTGAAGGAATTGCATCAAAATAATGTTAAAGTCCATTCAGGGGCAGTGACTCAAATGGCATATATTGATATGGCTAAAATGGAACAACACACCAACACTTTATCTTCAAACAAGGTACATGTATACATGTACCAAATTTGGGTCAAGTTATGTGACGTATGATAAAAGGTATAAAAGAAATTCTACGTTTAGAATTTCGAGTCTTTATGACTAGTCTGAGTCTTTTGTGTCTTATCTTTTGTCCAGCAAGTAAAGTGCGAACCGGGTGCAAAGTAACGCAATTCTATCCAATGAGACAGACACAATTGACAATATTGTTTTAAAAAGGGCAACTAGATCTAGAATTGTTTTTGATACAAAAACTTATGACTCCCCCGCCCCTAGCCCGCCCAAGCGCAGACAAAAGTTTCTATGTAAAAATTCAAAGTCCCATAACTCTGCAGAAAATCATCAAACTGGAAAAGAAATAAGATATGCACAATTAGGCATAGTGATGATCAATCCTATGAACTACACCCCCACACACGCACATACACGAGATGAACACAGAATACACCAACATACACACAAGTACTAGAGAAAAATATAACACACATGAACAAAAGTACAAGTACAAAGACACAGGACAAACAAATGCAAATGTGACAAAAAGAGTACACGGTCAGTAGCAGAATCACCACTGGGGGTTTGAACCGGTTCACGGACGTCCTAACTTCACACTTCTGTCAAAGTCACCCCAGCTTTACAAATAGTGTAAATAAAGGTACAACGCCACACTTACCCGCAACATAGAACACGGTAAACACATGACAATATGGAAAACAGCATAATAACTGTGAAAATCCGCCAAACATGTACTCAATTACTTTGCTGAAGTCAGAGCACCTGCAGGGAAGCCGTTAAGGGCACGACAGGGGAAAAGTAATACATGAGTCTGGTAAGCTCATCCCGGATCCGAGTTTAAGAGTATACCATCATAGAGTACTACCTTCGGCCTGTCATCGCGCAAGCAAAGAGGGAAGCGTAGCTACCGACTGTAAAAGGGTATACCATCATAGAGTACTACCCTCGACCTGTCATTCTCGCAAGCAAAGAGAGAAGCGTAGCTACCGACTGTAAAAGGGTCGATAACCAAACATGCAGTGCGTTGTAATATAATGGGATCATAAAGGTTTTAATGCGTTTAACAAACAAATCATGAAAATTGATATGGTTCCGAATTTTCCTGAATTTGTAGATAACATCTACGTAAAATTCTGGTTGAGAGATACCTAGTTGCAGTAACGCCCGTAGATTGCAATTATATTTACTAAGTGGTAGAATTTCAATAGAATTTAGAAAACATTTCCAAAGTTTGTGATATCTGTAACCTTGCTTAAGATTTTTATCAGTAATAACTAAATTACGACTGTTAAAATCTTCTAGCAAAGAACAGACTCGGACAAACCGAACTAGAGCTGTAAACCAAAGGCTAACGAATACCCCTACCTGGCTGCTTGTCAGAACATCTATATCAATCTAAACATAATTATGTATACATACAGAAACATGAAGATATTTAAAAACAATACATGCCCCAACCCAATTTATGTAATAAAAATGACAATATGTTTAAGTGTGTACCACGGTTCTGTATGTTTACATTTTTGTATATTTCATGTGCACCTTGTGTTCAGATACCCATAAAATAGCTATTTAAACTACCTAGGCGGCCCATAAATGCCCAATGTGAGCACTTGTATGCCTTCTGTTCACGTCTATGTGTACCACGTTACTGTGTGTTTACATTGTGGTACATTTCAAGTGCCATCTGTTGCTAAATGTGTGAAGTATGGAGGCCTAAACATGCCAAAGCGGTACTTTGCAGATACCCGTATACAAGCCGTTATGTCTACCAAGGCGTCCCCTAGGTGCCCACTGTGAGCATGTGTAGGCCTTCTGTTCATGTAAATGTGTACCAAGGTACGGTATGTTTACATTTTGGTACATTTCAAGTGTACTTTGATGCCAAATATGTGAAGCATGGAGGCCTAAACATGCCAAGCGGTACTGTTCAGATACCCATAAAATAACTATGTTGACTACCTAGGCGGCATATAAGTGCCCAATGTGAGCGTTTGTAGGCATTTTGTTCTCGTATATGTATACCACGGTACTGTATGTTTACATTTTGGTACATTTCAAGTGCACTTCGTTGCCAAATGTGTGAAGTATGGAGGCCTAAACAAATCAAAGGGGTATTTTGCAGATACTCGTATAGACGCCGTTATGTCTACCTAATGCCTGGCGTCCACTACAGCGCCGAAGCCTTCCCGAAGGGTTGCAGAATGAATTATGCTAGATTCGGCAACCATTCGGGATCAAATGTTTATTCGGGGTCATTCGGCATGCATTCGGGAAGTATTCGGGAAGTGGCTTACGAAGCGTTGCGGAATAGACGCCGAAGCGATGCAGAACCATGCCGAAACCTTGAGAATTATCTCCCGAATGCTTCCCGAATGGTTCCCGATCGTGCGGAAAGGTTGCGGAAGGGTTGCAGAACATGCCGAAGGGATGCCGAATCTCTGCCGAAAGAATGCCGAAGGGTTGCCGATCTAAGAGACTGGATATACGATGCCGAATTACTATATAGTTGTCAGTCACTAGTAACCATTGGACACGATGGATTTACACTTAGTTATGCAAAATCAAATCCAGGCAAACTTAGAAAACATGTTGCTTTTGGCTTTGTACATGAGGCACAGAAGAAGGAGGCGTCATAGATGGTGGGTTCGCCCATGGCTTACTGATGACAGAAGGCTCCAGTATGGACAATATCACACGTTGATGCGGGAACTCCGAGATGAGGATGTAGCGTCCTTTAAAAGGTACCTTAGGATTACGCCTGCGATGTTTGATGACATTCTTCAGCGCCTAACACCTCGCCTTCAAAGAAAAGATACAAGGTTTCGCGAAGCCCTTCCTGCTGGACTGAAGCTTGCGATCACTCTGAGGTACATGGCAACAGGAGACACGTATGTCTCATTGGCGTATGACTTCCGTGTAGCTTCAGAAAGTGTGTGCCATTTTATTCCACAAGTTTGTACTGCCCTCCTTGAAGAGTATAAGGATGAAGTTCTGAGCATACCTAATACACCAGATGCCTGGCGTGAAGTGGCTGGCCAATTTGAGAGAAGATGGAACATGCCAAATACCGTTGGTGCCCTGGACGGCAAACATGTGGAAATTAAGAAACCATCTGGTTCTGGAAGCCTGTATCACAATTACAAGGGCTTCTTTAGCATAGTTATTCTGGCGTTAGTCGATGCGGACTATAAGTTTATTTGGTGCGACCTTGGGGGCATGGGCCATATGTCAGACTGCCAGATCTTCAATGATTCTGAACTGAAGGAGTGTATGGACGACAATTCTATTGGTTTTCCACCACCTTCGCCAATCACAAATGATGACAGAGACATGCCCTACTTTATTGTAGGGGATGATGCCTTCCCCATGAGGACCAACCTTATGAAGCCATATAGGCGATATAACTTGACACATAGCCAAAAGGTTTTCAACTACCGACTCTCTAGGGCAAGAAGAATTGTTGAAAATGCATTTGGAATTCTTTCAGCTCGCTGGCAGTGTTTGGCCAAAACAATGCTTCAATGTCCAGATGTGGTCCGCAAGATCGTCAGTGCCTGCGTTTGTATGCACAACCTCATCAGAATGCAGTACCCTGTACTTGACCACGGCCAGTTGGATGTCGAAGACAACAACCACAACCTGGTGCCCGGATCCTGGAGGGCAGAAAACCACTTTCAAGAGGTTGAGCGTGCAGCTGGAAGAGGTAACCTGGACTCTGTTGCAGGCAAGCGTCAGCGGGAATACCTAAGGCTCTATTTTGTTAGCAATGCGGGATCGGTGCCATGGCAAGACCGAATGGTTGATTAGACACGTGTAAGATTGAAAACGATGAACAGTTTCACTACTATTACTGCATAGTGAACCACTTGAGGACTATTTCAGTTTGATATCGTTACATACGAAACCCAGATTATAATTCGGTTAATGAGAAAGACTTTCTGTTTCAATTATTTAGTTACATTCATAGGATCCTTAGACCTTGATGAACTGCACTAACAAGGATCACCTTGCCATATGTTATCACAGACACTTCTTCAAACCGATAATCAGAAATCAAGTTGTCCGTCTCAAATTGACAAGTTTGTGATGTTGGACTACAATCGAGGTAACTACGTTTATGAGATGCTTACGATACTGTACTTTTAAGAACATGTTCTTAAAATAGGATTTCAAATTCAAAACTCTATGACAATATGGCTAAATTCAAACTTTAAAACATTCTCTTAAATTTAAAGCAGAAATTATTTTGAGAATATTTTGGAACATGGAGCATTTGCTCTTTAGGAGCTAATGTTGCATTCGTTACAATATATTTTAAAAGAGACACGATATTTCTGAGACGTACAGATCAGCCATCAAATATGTGTCAAAGGTATAAACATGATGTTTACTTATCACCATGTCATGAAACTGACCAGAGTTGCAAAAAGTAACGTATTACAGTAAAACTTAGATGACTCGATTTCGTATAACTTGAACTTTGGAGTCATTTGAATACTTCCTATAGATTAAATATGCATTTTGATTGTATGTTAAGGTTACCTTTTTACATGGACGAAGAATATAGTGTAAATAAATTTTCAGCTTGGGTAACTCCGCCTTGTAATATGGAACCCCACAAAATCGAGTCATCGAAGTTCAACCTGCGTCCGTTTCGTCTGGATCCTCAGAATAATTTCAACACTATGTTTCAAATGACAACTGTAATTTTCTTTTAATATTGTTTCCTTAACAATATTCTAAAGAATATTTGGAAAATGTTTACTAGTAAGTGGTAATTCTCTTACAGTATATATGTTGGCGAAATAAAAACATTCACTACTGTTTTTCAGTCTAATATAAATGAAAAACGAAATTAAAAGAACTTGTGTTAACTGAAAAGCGAAAAGTCTTGTGTGTTTTCGTAACTAGACGTTAAACCTCTTGTGCCTAGTTTGAAGTGACGTTTTGAAGGAGGTAAATGATACATCTTGGTTAAATGTAAAAGCAACTTCAGCAAACAGTACAAATATATTAAAGAGCACCTGTAGGAGACCTTTAATAAGTGTTTACGCTGCTTGCCAATATCCCTCTTAATTAGTACACTGCTTTTCCTTGATCACAGTAGAATATACTAACAGCTTGGATCCGAACGAGACGCCGATTAAATCGGCGTCTCAGTCGGATCTAATCTGTGGGACATTTCGAAATTGATTAAACAACCCGACTGAGAGGTTTATAAAACCCAAATGAAAATGCGTATGCTGGTCTTGCAGTAATGGGTTAAGGTCTTTAAGCATAAATGGGTTACTGACACACAACACCTTTAACCATCAGCATGTTTCAACTGCCACGTTTGTAATCTATATGTGTCGTATGTGTGTTTATCCAGAATTATCTTGTGAATCACATTCCTGTTGATGTTTTGATGTGTCTTGGTTTGTAATTTGGCTGTCGGCATCAGCAATATCCCGGATCAGATTAGAAAAGCTGCTGTTTATGGAAATATCGGAGGACCCTGTACCCGACAATCTGTTTCTAGAACTGGGTTGGGTTTGTTGCTGTTGATACTGGCCCATATATTCACATGATTGGCTAGCCCATACTGACGTAGCTCTTGGAGGATTGGTAGCAATTGCTGGGGTGCAGGTTGCCACTGGTTCGAGCTTGACTGGCACGGTTGCAGTGTCGTGTAGGTAGGCTGCTGAATTTTAATGGGGGTCTGCGTGTTATGTCGTTGGTGAGGATTTGGCTGACGTTGCCTACCTTGTGACCTATACCTTGTAAGGACACGATAGACCTCTGCCTCCGCCTGATCGTAAAGATCCTGAGGTAGCTCTTGTAACACCTCGCCCACCCACTCTTTGAAGCGAACCCGTTCTTGAATATGTCCTTCTGGGGGTTGGTTTGCACGCAATATTCCTTCGGACAGCCTTACGAGTTCCTGGTGTCGTTCAGCGCTTGACATAAGGCATTGGATTATAGAATCTGTAGCCTGGGCATGGGATCGTCGGCTAGTCTGAGGAACATTTTGTGTAGATGAGCTCCTTGGAATGGTGACAGGGGAATGGTTGGAGGAACCTTGACCCTCGGAAATGCCGGTCTGAGTACGATCAGTAGTGTTACCAGGGTCATGGTCATCAACCTCAATGTCAGCAGCCGGGTCTTTAGCGGTATCAGGGACAGGGCCATGGGCAGCTTTGATCTGCAGTTACAATATAAAGTACAAATTATGAACTAAACAAAAGACAAAAGCTCCCTTACGCCATGACCTAAAATTGACAAAATAATCGGTATATGTGTCTTTCGTAAGTTCATGTCCTTAAGTCATCCCCTCCTAGACTATTTTAGACCCAACCTCTATGAATAAATCTAACGAAAATGAGCATTAAATACAGAAAAGGAGACTTTTAGAATTGTGTTGTTTTGAAACCATTGTGATAAATAAACAATTTACTATTTTGTATAAAATGCTCCATTTATCACCATGGTTTCAAAATGTGACTTTTACAGGGGCGTCAAAATGCGTCACTAGGAGGGAATGTGTAAACGTGACAACATAATGTTTTAATGTCATTTGAAAATTTCATGTTAAATTTAGACATAGCAACATCTGGAAATGGCATCATGTTTTCTGCCCAGATTTTACCTGTCTTAACCTATTCACTTAGAGGCTATTTTTAGATCCTACCTCTTTGAATAAATATACCGAAAAGAAGTATTTATTACAGCAGGGGAAACTTTTAGCATTGTGTAATTTTTAGACCAATGTGATAAATAGAGCATTTGCTCTATTTATCACAATGGTTTCAAGAAGTGACTGAAGGTGTCAGTATGAGGGAATGGGTTAAGCGGCCATTCATTGATTGAACATAGATGTATTAAAAAGCAGGTGAATTCTTAATGCATGGCATAAGTAATACAGTAAGCTGCTTTAGGAGCTTTCTGAATTATCTTTTCATTGCATGAAATTACCAATATCCTCATAGACCCAGAATTATACCTGTTTAGGATGACAGCTTGAGACAGCCTCTACTGTATTTTGTTTTAGAAACCATTTTACTCTTTCGTAAAACCTTGATTTTTACAACCTATGCTACTTACACTGACAATAGTGTGGCGCTTTACATGCTTAATATGCGGCTGTAAAAATGCCCATTCCAGGAAGAATTGTTGGTCAGTGTCTTTCCATTCACTTTCAATTGAGCCTTGGCCCGAGATTTTAGACTTGATTTTAAGCTGTCCGACTCTGCGTCGCTGTGTATTAAACCACCTTTGTAGGTCCATCCAGTCAACACCAATGACTTTGGCTTGCTCCTGCCACTTTTCATTTTTCCTGGCTGGATGCATCCACAGGGGCTTTCTTTTATCATACAGGCCAGGGTTGTCTTTAAGCCACTCAATCATTGTCTCCGTTTCATCGTCGGTTAGATGAATCGTATCTTTCTTTTTTGACCGCTTACGTTTGTCCTTGGAACTTTGGACGTCCACGGACTCATACTCGTCATCGCTGTTGCTTGAGTTATTAACGTCTTCTTCAATTGGGACATTCTCAGGCTCCTTCTCAGATTCATTTGTGTTGGTAGAAGCGAAAGGAGCTTCCACTTGAGCAACTGGTTGATCTGTAAAATAGTAATGATTTAAATCAATGAACACATGTTTGAAAGAGATCAAGTCGACCGTTAATGCAAGACTGTCCAACGACATATAAATCATGATTCTCAGCAGTCTTGCATTAATCTACGAAAAACCGGTTGCACAATACACACTTCATAGTTTACACTAAGGCTTCATGAATAAATGCTTTTAAAATCTATAGAACATACATACTTCAAGCTTCATATTTCATACATTTCAAACTTCAGACTTAAGCATTCAAAACTTAACACTTCTCACTTAAACCATCAAACTTCACACTTCAATTAAAACATCACCATTTCTTTATCACGTGGTTCGACGTCATCGGCTAATGTACACGGATAGCATATAACCAACAACTTTTAACAACGTAACAAAGGACTTATGTCCCAAATATCTACATTCTGGTGCCTTTCAAATAGTATGGAGCATGATCAGAGGGCTCCTTTATGAGAGCTCTGATCAAGCATTTCACTATTTGCATAGCATAAATGTACTCATCATAGGTAAATTTGGAAATGATGTGTATACCCATCGTTAGGCATTAATGGGTTATAGAAGAATAGCAAAACGTATGTTTCGTTTATTCAACATTTGCAGAAAACAGAACCTAAACATTGGTGAATTTGGTGTGCATGTTTACTCTTCAATCACTTTCAAATATAGTATTGTATCTAAATGACAAACATTGAAATAAATCCTCTAGATCTCCAAACACGATCGCCTAACAAAAAAGCATGGAAATATCGTGACGTCATTGGCGATTACATAGGAACTGTGAACCGTGAAGTTTGAAATGTGAAGAAGTTTGAAATATGTAGTTTGAAGACTGACGTTTCAAATGTTACGTTTGAAGTGCTACGTTTGAAGTGTTAAGTTTGAAGTTGGGATTTCAAAGTTCGAATTTTGAAATCACCACCGGTCTTTCGTATTAATCAGTGTAAGTGTTCGGTAAATAACTAAATATACATGAAATACAGTAAAACATGTGTTAAATGCCAATTTAATTATTTTGCCAGACAGGCGGTGTAGTTTAATACAGGTCTAAAGTTAGGCAGAGAGCACCGTTAGAGGAAAGTTTGCATGTTGACACTGGTGTTGTGAATATAGCTTAAGGTATAAGATGTATATTGGGTCTTGGTAAACTTTGTGCTAAACAGAAAAATATCGCTAAACTATAGAACGCCATTCTGCAATGCTATTTGCTTAATGCTAAATGCGAAATGGTAAATGCAATATGCGAAATGCTTTTTGCCGATTGTTTAAATTGCTATGGAAAGAACCGGAATGTTCCGTTTGGTGTATGTAAATGACAAATGCGAAATGCTTATTGCTAAAAGCATCTTTGCACCGCTTGCATCGAGCAGTGTCATTTTACTTTAGTAGTGCAATAAGCAATAAGCTTTATTGTAAATAAACATTCATTTAGCAAATGTACAGTCACTTTAAAAATGTCACTGTTCAATGCTAGTAGTACAAACATGTATTTAGCAATAAGCATTTCGCAATTCGCATTTGTCATTTACATCCATCAAGCGGAACATTCCCTAGCAATTTACACAATTGGCAAAAAGCATTTCGCATTTTGTATTTAGCAATTAGCATGGCAGAATGGCGTTCCATACTCTAAAGCGTTCCGTCATGATATGACGAACGCTTACGGAAGGTTGTCGATGTTTCTAGAAAGTATCAGTCCGTCTTGTTGGCTTTATTATCCTATTTACGTCAACGTCCCATTTCTCAACGTGATCGAAGATTCTGTTGGTGTTTTTTGGATTGTTTGTTTTTTGTGAAAGTTAGCCTCATAATGTATTCGTGAAAAAGCTTAAAGGCATTTCTAAAGGAATGTTGACACATTAACCCCATGCTGTGTATTTTGGGAGCTGACTGTCAGGCATCTGATACACAAACTGATAAGGCGGGCTACCATCACAGAGGATCAATGTATAATTGTATAACTTTATCTATTATGGCTATGGACTCTGACTGGACACTGCAGGAGCACAGCTGGACACTGTGTATATAGGGGGGTCACTTATATAAGGAACTTTGAAATGCCTTTAACGAGTAGGATAGAAAGACGTACGTGCGTACGTACGGATAATATTAAATCGATCAAAAAAGGGCGTGGCTCAAACTGAAATGTTGCAGTTACAAATCAACATAATTCTCGACTTTAATCTTTTCTCAGAAGGCTTGGTGGCCATGTGTCATATATACATGTATATGTATGCAAACCGCTGGGATTCTGACGAGACCCCGACTGAATCGGCGTCCTACCCGAATCAAAGCTGTTTGACGCTCAGTTAATTATTTGGAATCACTTCGAATCAATTTCAATATGTACAAGTTAAAAGAGATGTTTGCATACGACAACTTTGTTGACAGAATGAATAGGACTTATGGCGGCATATGTTGTCCTGAACACGTAAAGAAACAAACACATGTAAGAAAGAGTGGCGATACATTTTGGGTTCTGTTTAGTAAAAAATGAATAATATTTACTGGAATGTAATCCTCACATGCCACTCGACATTCGAAAATACATGTAACTAAAAAATAGACTTACTATTTTCTGTAGAAATTTGTTTTCCTCTTCTCCTTTTCCCTCGCATTTTTCTGTGTAGATGTGGATCTTGAATGTGTTTCTTTCGGCAAATGACACGACCGCTCTTTTCAGATATACGTGTATAATTATATTTTTTGCTGACCTCAGCGTCTTCTGAGACTAGTCTGAATCCTTCATAATTCGGCATGTCTTCGGCGTGGATTCTGGAACCCTTCCGCGTCTTCGGGAAGCCTTCGGGAAGCCTTCGGGAAGCATTCTGCATCGATTCGGCACCATTCTTGAACCGCTCGGGGTATATAGGAGATCCCGAAGCCTTGCAGAATGACCCCGAATCTACCCCGAAGCCATCCCGAAGGGTTCCCGAACGTCCCGAAGGGTTCCAGAAGGGTTCCAGAAGGTCCCGAAGCCTTCCCGAATAAAAGATTCGGCGTCCAAATTTTAAAACTTTTAAAACTTGGATGCCGAATCTTTTTCGATCCCGATCAGTCCCCGAATCACGCAGAAGGGTTCCCGAAGGGTTCAGGAATGACACGGAAGGGTTCCCGAACATCCCGAAGGCATGCCGAATCATCCAGAATCTGCGATATCCACATTCGGGAACCCTTCGGGAACCATTCGGCGTCCTAGTGGACGCCTGGTCTAAGCGGCCCATAAGTGCCCAATGTGAGAACTTGTATGCCTTCTGGTCAAGTAAATGTGTACCATGGTACAGTATGTTTACATTGTGGTACATTTCAAGTGTACTTTGATGTCAAATTTGTGAAGCATGGAGGCCTAAACATGCCAAGCGGTACTGTTCAGATACCCATAAATTAGTCACTTTGACTACCTAGGCGGCCCGTAAGTGTCCAATGTGAGCACTTGTAGGCCTTCTGATCAAGTAAATGTGTACCACGTTACTGTATGTTGACATTGTGGTACATTTCAGGTGCACTTTGTTGCCAAATGTGTGAAGTATGAGGGCCTAAACATGCAAAGCGGTACTGTTCAGATACCCATAAAATAGCCACTTTGACTACCTAGGCGGCTCATAAGTGCCCAATGTGAGCACTTGTAGGCCTTCTGGTCACGTGAATGTGTACCACGTTACTGTATGTTTACATTTTGGTACATTTCAAGTGCACTTCGTTTCCAAATGTGTGAAGTATGGAGGCCTAAACATGCAAAAGCGGTACTTTGTAGATACCCGTATAGAAGCCGTTAAGTCTACCTAGGCGGCCCATATGTGCCCAATGTGAGCACTTGTAGATCTACTGTTCACGTAAATGTGTACCTCGGTACTGTATGTTTACGTTTTGGTACATTTCAAGTTCACTTTGTTGACAATTGTGTGAAGTACGGAGGCCTAAACATGCCAAGCGGTGCTGTTCAGATACCCATAAAATAGCCATTTTGACTACCTATGTGGCCCATAAATGCCCAATGTGAGCTAAGCTGTGTGAATAAATGACTTATATGTTTATAGAATATACTGGAGTCGCTATACAGCAATTATTCATTGATTAAAAAAACTTGACATATAGCAGTACTGTACTCGCGAAATTGTGCATGTTAAGATCAGTTGTTAAGATCAAAAGGTTAAGATCAGCTGCGTAAAATATCTTCAAGAATAGCCCCTTTATCTCTCCACCAAACCCTATACTGTGACCATTCATTAGAATCGTCTCTTTGAGACAATTCTAAAGAGTGGTCACAGTGTAGGGTTTGGTGAAGAAATGACGATTTTAGTACATTATCTGCGTACCCGCTCTTTCTGTAGTTCAGAATTACCTTTGCAAACAGTTTTGATCCAGATGAGACTCAGTGTAACTCGGCGCGTCATCGGGGTCCAAACTGTTTGAGTGCGCGGGAGCCTGAAGGCCCCGCGCTATATATGGAATGCTGGCTAGGAATTTCACTGGTAGGAGGGCGGATTTATCAAGAATTGCGAGTGAATTTTAATTTGTCTTTATAATTATAAAAAAAATCATGTATGGACAAATACAATTTTATATAGCTGGAAACTGGTCGACATACTTTTTAGAGTGTAGAATTGTTTATATTTTGGAAATGAAAATATTAGAAAATTAGTTCACCTAGGCCAGGGCTAATAAAAGATTACTACCGAAACGGAAGGATCATCGACAACAGCCGAGGAAATGACTAAGATGTTGCGGAACCGACAACTGTCGCATCCGGAGAGTAAGCTTATGACAACCGTTTAAATCAGGTGCGGAGCTTAATTAGTAAAGCTATTTCGATGGAAAATCAACTAAATGACAGTTTCTAAAGGACCAGGGGCGCGGAAAAGAAGATCATTTGTTGGTTACTATGGCAATCCGACTGAAATATTCATGATGTCTTTATTTCTTGCATGAATATTTATCAAGATGGTGGATAAAATGTCCAGTGTGAGACGACAATTGTTCAGAGTGCAGAAGGTTAAACGCATGTGTTTGCTTGATACGGAACGGAACCTATTCCATGACTGCTGACCTGCATTAACCCTTTCGCTGCCAATACTGAATCTGTGATTACATATGCAAACAGTTTGGATCCAGATGAGAAGCCGAGTAACTCGGCGTCTCAACAGGATCCAAACTGTTTGTTACTGTTACCATGTTTTTGAAACAAAAATGAAGAAAATAAAAAAGATGAAATTTTGTAGCAGACCACAAAGTTAGCAGACGACAGAACTTGGCAGCGAAAGGGTTAAGCTACGTGAATCATATACTTTTCAGACGCAGAATTAGACTTGTTTTGGTGACCATAATGTAGAGATTTTACTATAATATTTTGTGTATATGATTCTATAACGAGAGGTTTTAGTAATAGCCTTATTGTAGAAGCTGTGACTAGTCTGGGTAAACACTGTTTGCTGCAAGACAATAAGACCCTTCCCTCACGTATCACTCATATATTAGCAAACTATTTACCCTAAACCCTTAACGAAAGTGCTATCAAAATTAGGCTTAACCCTTCGCTTGCTTTTCACATCAATATACGTACCTGTAAATAGTGAAGACCCAGATGAGACAGCTCCTGCAGGAGATGTCTCATCAGGGTCTGCACTATGTACAGGTTGATTGTGCGACCAGTGCACTCCACAGCAGTGATTGCACGGCGTAATACGTGTACACAGTGAAGATATATTTAATTATACAACAGGGCATGGGTAAAGAAGGAGAAATGTATTTTAAAATTCAGCAAGAGAAGGTTTTTGCCAAGAACTCTCTTTCTCATATAAACGCTTTTTCATGCATTTGCAAACAGCGAAGACCCAGATCAGACGGCTCCTAGACGGGTCAGTTTTCTAATGGAATTTAGAGTTTCTCTAGGCTCTAAAATGGCTACAATATTCCACCTTACATACTTCAATATAACTATTTTGTCCAATAATATTCAGTAGGTATTACAATTTGTAATATAGATAAAACAGGGACAGGGTTAAGTCTTACAAAACACGACCACTTTATTACATATGTAGCATCCGTTCACTAACTCATTGCTCACCTGTTAACATTTGTCCCTATAGAGACGCCTTTAAACGCATTTTGCAAACTGAGTAGATACAGACAGATCAGACAGCTCTATTTGTTTCTGAATTAATATACGTCTGATCGCAAATATTTTCTGTATTAACCCTTTCGCTGCCAATACCGGATCTGTGATTACCTATGCAAACAGTTTGGATCCAGGTGAGACGCTGAGTAACTCGGCGTCTCATCAGGATCCAAACTGTTTGTTACTGTTACTATGTTTTTGAAACAAAAATGAAGAAAATAAAAAAGATGAAATGTTGTAGCAGACGACAAAGTTAGCAGACGACAGAACTTGGCGGCGAAAGGGTTAATATATATAACATTCCGTCAAATTATATATATTATATAATATTCATGATGATTGTCATGGATACGGTTGGAGGAAAGGGTTAATGAGTAGCAGTTTACATTCTTTGTTTACAGTTGACCTGTTACCAAATTCCATCCTAGACTATTTTCAACCCCTACCTCTTTGAACAAATATACCGAAAAGGAGCATTTGCTAGATGTTACCTTGGTTTAGTTCCCTGTTCCCTGTTCCGCGCCTCCTGCGTTATATTTTTGTATTCTGTTTGTAACGTAAGGTGAATCCGATATACATGATATGTCTGGGTGAGTGAGTGAGTGAGTTGAGCATGAGATCGTGGTGTGCGTGCGAAATTCGATATTTATCACGTAACACGAAACTAACTTTGCACTCTTCATTTAACGGCCCTTTTCACTTTGTCCCCCGTTGCATGGACACAAAATGTAACATGGTGAAAAAGTTGTGATTCGACTGGGCCTCTGGCTTACCATGCCAACACTCTGCCGACTGACCTACCAAACCACACAGTAAAGCTTGTCAACTGATTCACCACAATCTCTACCCGGCAACATAGAGAAAAGGGGAAATGTTTAGAATTGTGTTGTTTTATAACCATTGTGATAAATAGAGCATTTGCTCCTGTGGAGCAAATGCACTATTTATCACAATGGTTTCAACATCGACTTTTACAGAAAAGTCAACATGCGTCAGTAGGAAGGAATGGGTTAACAATTTTGGCTGTATGGAGATGTCACATTTGTCGCCACATACCAGATTTGCTTTCCGTTTTAAATCACCTGTTGTCATGGAGTTTCGTTCCGATTCAACCAATAATTGCGCAGGGTATAATCCATATCTGGGAAACTATGATGCATTGTCTTGACACAGTGGGCATGTATACAATGTACTAGCAAACCAACACACACTTCAATTGCATCTTTTACAAACTGTTTTATTCTGTTTGATAATGAATTGCATTTAGAATATCTAATAGTTTGACACTCAATCTGCAACTTTATTAAATTCGGGCTTTGCCAATCTAAAGTATAGAGACAGTGCATGTGATAGTGTTGAATAGTATCTTTTCATCGTGCTGTTGGGATTGTTCGTCAGCAAAATTATTACAGAATTAAAATGACCCGGAGGTACAGTAAAGTCCCGCTAATGCGACCACTTAATGAACAATCATGGCTGTCTTTATAAGCAGGTGGTTGCTTAATGCAGGACGAAAGTTATGCAGAAATATAGGAGCTTTCTGCAAAACTTTCGCCCTGCATTAAGCTACCACCTGCCTTTGCCACTGTGAATTATGCCCCTTTTTGGTGGTCGCATTAGAGGGGGTTTACTGTACTTCTGTATACGAAACGGTGCGATTTGTTTAATGTAGGAACACACCTAGCATTAGTTCTTGTTACTGCAGTTGTTGACACTACAGGTAAATAAATGTATAGAAACTGAATCCATTCAGATGTCAATAAAATTATAAAATCCTGCAACTTCCTCTTGTTATCCACACCTTAGAAATATTGAATGAAGTCTGTTATTTCATATCCTTACTACAACAAACTAGTCGCATTCAATAGTATCTTGCACATTTCTTATTATTCGTACTTATTACTCTTAATTGATTATCAACGCTAATATACCCGCAAATTTTGTGTGTCTAACACCTTATACACCAATGGAAGTGTGTACAGTGAAACCTCTCTATAACGGTCACTAAAATACATCAATTTTTTGTGTTAAAGGCAGGTGACTGCTTATAGGAGCGTTCTGTTTTACTGTCACCTTAGTTATGCTAGGAGTCCACTGGGCCGGCGCCAGTTGGTGCCAGTTTGCGCCAATGCAATTTGCTGTGGCGCCTAATGTCGCCAATAAGGTGCATAGTGGCGTGTAGTGACTCAAACTGCCCCCGAATTGGATCGTGGTGGCCCGTAACGGCGCCAAATTGGAATGTTTGAAATTTTCGTCGCGCCACTTGCATCGAGCAATTAGCGCCAAGTGTCCATCAAGTGGCACCAAATGGCGCATACATATCGCCCTTTGGCGCAAACAAATCGCCTATTGGAATCCACTGGAATGTAATGGCGCGTGCCAAGAGATTACGCGATACATGGTGCCACATGGCGCCAATTGGTACAAAATGGCACCTTGTTTGTGCCACTATGCGCCAAATAATTCCAACAGAGGCGGATAGTCCGCGCCGAAGCGTGCCAAATATACAGTGGCGCGATCAAACCGCACCCGATTGGTGACTACTTCGCGCCAAATGCCATCTGGTTGCCCGCCATTCTGCGCCACTTGCCGCCTATAAAAGCAGGGCGGCATCGTAGGACTTTCTCACACAACGTTCAAGATTCGACTCGACAACACCTCCACGCACAACCCCACCCACAGGAGAGCCATCAGTACAACCGAGAAGAACTGCTTGTAGTTGAAGTAAAGGCTGTCTGATTTCTTGGGCTTCTGGAGACGGATATGCTTTCCATCATAGGCTCCCAGACAGTGAGGAAGATTCCACCTGGCTTCAAAATCACCTGCAACCTCAAGCCAGTTTTCATTGGCTGTGGGGAGGGAGATGACTTCTGCATCATACTCATTCACTATCGATCTGGCTACATCAGGGACATACTTCTGGATGGTTTCCTTTCCCACTCGGAGGTTGTAACCCAGCTCAGCATAGGTGGCCCCAGTGGCGAGATAGCACAGGGAGACGCACAACTTGAGACCAGGAGAAATGGATTTCCTGAGGTGGGTGTCCTTCTTCTGCAAATGGGATGCAAGCCTGATCAACAGGTCATCAGACATCTCTGGGGACAGCCTGGTGTAGGTTTTTAACTTCCTCCTGCCATTCGCCCTCAGCTCTTCAATCAAAGTGTGGTTCTGTCCACTTTCGGCCCTCAGCTGTTGGTGGAACATGGGTCTAAACCACGAGTTATGCGTCCTTTTCTTCTTAGGAGGTTCTTCTTCGTCAGGATTTGCCAGCATAAGTTGATAGGCTGTGGCCATCTCAGCATCTCTCATCATCTTCTGATGGAGCAGCATCATCACTCCAACATTATCCAAAGCCTCTGACATATAAAATTTGTAAATAGAGATGAAGAGAAGTAAGAAGAGATGTTGTTCATACAGCAGCTAAGGAGGGTCTGAACCAGGTAGCCGATGGCTGATGTTTATATAGTCGGCAAGTAGCGCCGAGTGGCGGCAAGTTTAAACCAATTTGGCGACCTTGAACTAATCACCAAGTGGCGCAAAGTAGCCGTCTATCGGCGCGAATGGCGCCAACAAGGTGAATTTTGGAATCAAATGACCGTGTAATGACACGAACTGGCGCAACATTTAGAGCAAGCCAAATGACATTTGGCGCACGCCATTTGGCACCCAAATTATTCCACTTGGCGACACATGCCGAGCGGACATTAATTCGGCGCCACAGCGAGCCACTTCGCGCCAATCACATAATCTTTGGCGCGAACTGGAACCAACTGGCCCAGTGGACTTGTAGCATTAAGCAGCCATCTGTCCTAGAAATACCAACTAATTGACACAATTTAGTGGCCGTTTTACGCAACATTTTTACCATATACATTTTCTTCACTATATTCGATATAGTGAAAACAATGGTGTGTCCAACTCCTCATACACCATTGGGAGGAATAACTTCAAACTTTCACAGATGTCCATTCTTGATATGGAGATGGATATAAAGAAAGGAAATATTTGTTGCGACTATTTTTATTAGAGTAACGGGACTTTAAAATTGTCTTCAGTATATAAGATATAGTGAAAGGAACGTGTGTGTGCAACTGCTCATAGCCCTTTGAAAGGCATCATTTCAAACTTTCAAATATGAAAAACCTTGATGTGGAGATGAACAGAAAAAATAGCGACCGTGCCGCAACCATTTCTACCAGAGTTACGGGGCTTTGTTACTATTCACTATGAAACGTACAGTGAACAGGCCATGCGTCCAACTTCTCTTAAACCACTTGGAGTATTTGCTTCATGTGAATATAAATGTTTGCGATGGCCATGTTTGCGAAGTTACGGAGCCTTGTTACCTTTTACGTTTGAAACGTGTTTGACTTAGAGACAATTTCGTCAGAAGTGGACACCCGTGTCCTATGGACACAATTCTAGTTTATGATAGCGGCTGGCCAAACCGCTGTGGGGAACATCTAGTTATAAAACAAATATACAATGTTACTGATATACTTGTAATACTTTGATATGGTAATTATATTACTGTACCAAATAATATGAAAGAATAGGTAAATATAGTATAAGCAAGTAGAGTAGACCCTAATCCTTGTATATTTATATAAGAAATAATGACATAAATATTGATTATATTAATTGTTATACAGTGCTCCCTCCCTACAACGACCCTCTCAATACCGATTCCCTCCTTACAACAACGCATGTCACTGTTTCCGAAACAACAAGGCCCCAGAAAAAAAGTTCGATCGTATTTTATTTATGCCTCCATCAAACCCTATGTTGTGACCACTCTTTAGAATCGTCACTTTGTGACGATTCTGAAGAGTGGTCACAACATAGGGTTTGATTGAGGAATAACGGTTTTTGTTCTCGAAAAACACCTTATATTGGATCTGCAAACAAGCTAATTATCTTTGATTTTTCCCTCCCTATAACAACTCCCTCTGACCCACAACATACAGACTTCGAATCCCAAAGGGTGTCGTTGTAGAGAGGTAGCACTATTATAGCACATAGACACCGGAATATTTGACCAGGACGGAAACTGTAGAATGATATCTGTATTGTATCATCTTAAGCAAACACAGTAGACCTAGATCAGACGGACTTTTGTAGGATCTGGGTCTGAAATTGGTCTACATTGTTTGTAATGGTATCTATATGGAGTAATTGTTTAACCCTTCTCTTGCTGAATAGTAAAATACATTTCTCCTTCTTTACCCATGCCCTGTTGTATAATTACATATATATTCACTGTGTACAAGTAGTTCGCTGGGCAATCACTGCTGTGGAGTGCACTGGTTGCACAACAATTTGTAAATAGTACAGACCCTGATGAGACAGCTCCTACAGCAGCTGTCTCATCTGAGTCTTCACTATTTACAGGTAGGTGTATTGACGTGAATAGCAAGCGAAGGGTAAATGTTAATTATGCACATTTTTCGAATCTGAACACACCCCATGCAGATAATTGCCAAACAAATACACAGTCTCCGTACTATACGTGTCTATGCACTGTGTATCGATACTCATCGCTGTACAAGCACAATGAAGATAAAATTATACAGAAAAATGGTTATTCTATTGTATTTCATTTATTTTACACCACAAGTGATTGTATGACGAAGTAGTTGTTGGCGTTTCTATACCCAGCCTCGGTCGCGTTGAAATGTTCGATACGAACTCCCTTGTCACATGTTTGAAGGGCAACCTGGAACAACAAATATGACAATGTTGAAAGATTAATTGAAAGATTAACCATTTCCTTTATATTAATCCATGTTCCCGCTTTTGCAAACAGAATAGACCCATATCAGACGGCTTCTTAAGGAGTAGTCATGCGGTGCTCCATGCGGGGCTGTATTTTCAACTTTTATTTCAACTTATTGGTTAAGTGGACGGTGAGGTAAAAGTCGTTTGTCTCGAAATATGAAAATATTTTATTGCTACGAAAACCACCAGAAACACGTTCGTATTTCACCGGAACATGTCCTAAAATGAATTATTTGTACCAGAGGAAGGCATGTCAATATAGTCGTATATGTGCGTAAAAAATAACACAGTAAACGCTCTTTTAGGCATTTTATCACCTTTAACCCTTCCGCTGCCAAACTTTCATTCTTTTGATTTTCTTCATTTTTGTTTCAAAAACATGGTAACAGTAACAAACAGTTTGGATCCTGATGAGACGCCGAGTTACTCGGCGTCTCAACTGGATCCAAACTGTTTGCATAGGTAATCACATATCCGGCATTGGTAGCGAAAGGGTTAACTGCGCATGTAATCGAAATTTGGTCTCACATGTCCCTGAAGGTTCGTAAATGGAGGAAGTTTACCGACCCTTAAAATGTGTGCTGTTTTCAAGGGATTTACTAGTACTCTGCTGTACAGTAGAACCTATATTAAGCGACCATTAAAATAGGTCTCATTATTGGTCTGGAAGGTAGGTGGTAGTTTAGTGCAGGTCAAAAGGTATGCAGTTCCGATAGCAACTTTCTGCATTACTTTTGCCATGCATTAAGCAACTACAGTCAAATCTTTCTATAACGGCCGCTAAATCATGTTAAGTAGTAGGTATTTAGTGCAGGTGGCTGCTTAAAACAATGTGAAAGTAAAACAGAACGCTCCAAAAGGAGCGTTCTGTTTTACTTTCATCTTGCTTGAAACAGCCACCTGCCTTTAATACAAAATACTTGCTGTAATATAGTGGCCGTTATATAGAGGTTGCACTGTGCCTGATTTTTAAGACCCCTGTGTTCAATCAAAGAATGGGCGTTTAGGATAGGTGCAACTGTATTGTGGAGAAATGGACTGTAAGCAGAAATCTAACTATTTTCGCTGCTATTGTCGCATTTGTGATTACCTATGCAGACAAAAAATGAAAACATATAACAAAAAAGAACAATTGTAGAAGACTACAAACCTTGCAGATTACATAAATTGGCAACAGATGAGTTAATGATGTTGATATGTATACCTTTTTGCGTCGATTGATTTCATCATAATCATCATCATCATCATCATCATCATCATATATCGCTGAATTCGTCACAGGGTGTAGTCGCTATGAATTTTAATACGGAAATGGGCAGACTATAATTTCTGTTACTAATTACCCTTATAACGTTGTCATGGCAGTCAATGAAGATGGCGGCAGTTCCTGTAAGAGCGTGGTAACGCCTGTTTGAAAATGTAGCTATCGGCGTATAGTGTGGAAGGGTCTTGCACACCGACATCACCTGTCCGATAAATACACAACAGGAATATAATGAAATATACTCCCGTTGATGCTTGCAAACAGGGTAGACATATGTCATTTATTAAGTACAATAAATAAGCATTACTATTACCACAATGAGTTTTATAATAAAGTGTAAGATTTTGCAATTTAATATACACATTAAAGTTCGGGTTTTTAAAATTTGTCTCGGCCAACATATTAAAAGCCGGGAAAATTGCTTGAATTTATGGCCGAGACAAAATTTAAATAGCCAGGTCTTGATATGAATGGTATAATTAAACCTTACATTTTATGACAAAGTCATTTTAAATAAAAGTATTGTTTTAACAGGTATAACACTTAACTACATTAATATTTAACAACTTAACCCTTCTCTTGCTGAATTTTAAAATACATTTCTCCTTCTTTACACATGCCCTGTTGTATATATATCTTCACTGTGTACAAGTATTTCGCTGTGCAATCACTGCTGTAGGGTGCACTGGTTGCACAATCAACTTGTAAATAGTGCAGACCCTGATGAGACAGCTCCTGCAGGAGCTGTCTCATCTGGGTCTTCACTATTTACAGGTACGTATGTTGACGTGAGTAGCAAGCGAAGGGTTAGGATTGAATTGATTTATTTTCATAATGACATTAGAACTCGGAATAGTTTGGCCTGTGCAAAAACTAGAGTTATTTACTCCATAACTACTCTTTTCTATGCATTTTCGTCCATTTGATGATTAGTTTAAACATATTTATTGCATATAATGTCATGCGTGAGATTGGGCTACAAGTTTTTACAACATTATATAATGCCCTCTCTCAAGGTAATACAAACATAGTGTCATGGCAATAAACAAACGGTTATGGATTATGAATATGTACAATGAGTCATGAGTAGAGGTTTACATATAAGTACATAGAAGTATTTGTCTTTAAACTAACAATGAAACATGAGCAGAGGTTTACATGATTATAAGCGCATAGAAGTATATCTTCATGCTAACAATAACAATAATGTATCAAACATACATTGTAAACACCAACTGCAATTGTAATATAATTTATGCAAGAGACATTTCGAAGAGACTTAACTAAGTAACTAAGAGGAGAGTGATTTGAAACAATTAATTAACTCAAAAATCTGTCGGAGATTCGGATGTACCGGTGTACTGCATGAAAGATTGTATTGTTGATGTCAGGAGGCAAGTCAGGATTTCCGTAGAGTAACAAGTGCAAATTAATTTCTGCAAGAAATAGTAATTCACGAAAAAGATTTGCTCGTGCCCGGTTGTATAAGGGACATTCGAAAAAATAGTGGTATGTATTTTCACATGCATTTCCACACTCGCAGCTCGGATCCTCTAACAAATTACACCTGTATAAATCATATTTTAAGACACTGCAATTATGACGTAATCTAGTGTATATGATATTAACTTTCCTGTTTCCAACGAAGTAATGACATGGTGATCGAGTCTGCCTGGGGGTGATAGAACTTTTGAATCGAGTCAGTGAATCAATATTTCGAATTTCGTTTTCGAGATCATTCCATAATCTAACTGAAGAAGGTATGAATGACCTTTCGCTTAGCAATAACCGAACTTTCGGTAAGACATAGTCATTTTGATTACGTAGGGAATAACTGGAAATACTGGAGACTAGTGGCGGCAACAGATGTTTTAAGTATGAAGGGACTAAATTGTGGTGAATCTTGTAAAAAAGAGTTAGTTTCGTCTTTCGCGTCGAAGTTCCAGTGGTTCAAGCTCCGATTCAAAATAAATAGATTCTAAACTGGCATAAATTGGCAGACCACATGAAATTCTTGCAGCTTCTAATTGAACACTTTCTAATCTATGTTTATCTCTTTCGTTACAGCCGTCCCACAATTCACATGCATATTCAAGTACTGGCAGAATGAAACATTTGTAAATTCTCAAAAGTACGGTTTTGTTTAATGTGTATTTAAGCTTCCTTAGTACGTGTACTTTTTTCATACATGATTCATAAATGGCATCGATATGATTGGTCCATTTTGCATCATCCGATAAGAGGACTCCTAGGTGTCTATGTGCATTTACAGGGTGTAATAATGTTCCATTAAAGATAACCGATATGTTGTCACCACTAGTAGTATTTGAAACGAACAATACTTCTGTTTTAATAGGGTTAAATGTTGTTAGCCACTTGACAGACCAGTCGTGCAGTTTACCCAAATCTCTGTTCATTTTTACCTCAATATCGTTAGTGTTAGAAGACGTATATGCCAAAGAAGTATCATCTGCAAATAATCGGGTCAGGCTATCCAAATTATCTGCAATATCATTAATATATAGCAAAAATAATAATGGACCTAATACAGAGCCTTGAGGAACACCCGCAGAAATATTACCTATAGGGGATTTACGATTGTTTACTAAGACATGTTGGTGGAAGGGTCTTGCACACCGACAGACCAGTCATATCATTTGATGATTGGTATCTGTGTACACCCAGAGTAGACGCCTTGTCATTGAAACTCTCTATGGTCTATGCTATAAAACCATTATCATGCTACTTGCCATTATTTGAAATAATTTGCAAACCGACATCACATGTCTGAAAAACACACAGCAAGAATGCAATGAACAAAATTCATTTTGGATCCTTTGATGTTTGTAAACTGTGTTGACTCAGAGAACATGCGTCATGTAAGACACAACGTGTTCTATGAGTTATCCCTTTACTCCATAAATACGCTTTTCTGTGCATTGGAAACAAATTTGATCCTGGTCAGACGGTCCCTATAGGGTCTATATGCCTTCCCATAGAGTGTCTCAAAAATATAATACAGAGGTCCAGATTAGATATGTAAATTAAAACCTATTTATTTCTCCAACAATCCCTCGAAGAGATGATTCTAAAGAGTGGTCACAACATAGGTGTAGTCTAGTAAAGGGTGAACATTTACCCATTACGTCATAGGCTAAATTTAAATCCAACCTCTTTGAATAAATCTACCGAAAAGGAGCATTAACTAGAGAAAATGAACATGTTAGAATTGTGTAGTTTGAAACCATTATGATAAATAGAGCATTTGCTCCTATAGAAGCAAATGCTCTATTTATCACAATACGTTCAACAGGTGACTTTTGCAGAGGCGTCAAAAGGTGTTAATATGAGGGAATGGGTTACGGTTCCGAGAAGCGGACAACAAAGAAACGAAATTTTACTCACGTTTTGACCTTGCGCCCAAAGCATTGAAATATCAACATCGCAATGGTTCATGACAAATGCATCACTTCCGGAATATAGGAGCAAATGCTCTATTTATCACAATACGTTCAACAGGTGACTTTTGCAGAGGCGTCAAAAGGTGTTAATATGAGGGAATGGGTTACGGTTCCGAGAAGCGGACAACAAAGAAACGAAATTTTACTCACGTTTTGACCTTGCGCCCAAAGCATTGAAATATCAACATCGCAATGGTTCATGACAAATGCATCACTTCCGGAATTTTCCCCGGACGGGCACTCTGATGCATTGGCGTTCTTTGAAATTGTGTGAGTGGCAACATCTTGGACAGATTGTACCGCATGGCAATGGTCTGAAAAAAGAGTTGAAAGGTCCATTATTGTTAATGCTCTGTCCCATTAATATTTATGCAAGAATTCAAGACACCATGTATATTTCGTATATTAATGTTTATAGCAGAACAGAACATATCTTTATTCAAGGACTTGAAAAATACAGTTCATCGTCACATCACAATACAATTCACAATAACGCTTTATGGATAGAAGATGTCTTTAGCTGCGACAGAAAATGTATGGTTAATTCTATATAATTCCAAAACTAAATAGACCAGACCCTGATCAGGAGCCGTGTTTTTTAAGACGTTAAAGGGCGTATCTATCACGTATACTAGCGGACAGGGACTTTGGTTCATTCTAATGAATTGCAAGGTTAAATCACTACAATGCCTTTCCAATATACAGTAAAACCTCTCTATAACGACCACTAAATTGTGTTATTTAGTGGAGGTGGCTACTTAAAGCAAGGTATAAGTAAAACAGAACGCTCCTATAGGAGCGTTCTGTTTTACTTTCACCTTGCTTTAAGCAGCCACCTGCTTTTAAAACTAAATACTTGATGTAATTTAGTGGTCGTTATAGACAGGTTTTACTGTAGTTAATAATTATAGTGTAACATTAAATTTTATGTTTAAAATGTTTGGTTTACAGGACAAAATATCGGCGGAAAAGCATAGTTTATGTAAGGGTAAACACTTTGTCTTATAGACTTCCTTACACCATAGTAGATAATGTTATAATAGGACAGAAAAAGACCCGCTCAAGTGCTGATTATACCAAGATGTACCGGTATTTGAATTTAGATATATTGTATATAACACAAATATAACATTCAACTCCAAGGGGCATTAGTGGTCAAGTAGTTACAGTCCCTAAATGACAATTACTTTGCGTCTCATAGCACTGGGTTTGATCCATATCTTAGTATGATCTGTCAAGTAAGGATGTCTTCCAGCTTGTAAGTAAACTGAAATACTACTAACGCCATGTAAAACCAAATAAATGTTTACTACAAACATATCAAGAGCACTAATTTAAGTGCCATTTAAGCAACGGTTTATTAATTTAGCTGTTATGCTTTCTCAAAATACTACTTGGTAAAGAGTAACAGCTAAATCCGATGTGTTTGGTTTGTAATGAAATAAATGATTGTAATCAATACCTAAAAAAGATTCATTTAGAATCTGGAGCAGGTGGACCTAACGGTAAAGATAGTAAAGATGTTTGTTTAATTTCAAGAAATATCCTTACTGGTTTTTGTTACAGCTGCACAGGGAACGTCGTCATTTCAGCTTATTTAGTTCCTTATAAATGTAATTGATGATACTGTGAAAATGAATGAATTTAAAAACAATTTTGTGGGCAAGTAACAATCTTATTTCAACAAAAAGCCTTTATTCGCCAATACTTTCTCTTTCAGAACGGTACACCGTTATACCACATTTTCCAGATTCTAATAAATGCTTTAAATAGCATTCGACAGTCAAGCATTTTTATCAGTGACTCTGTAAAGTATATAATATGCAAACACGTCGAAGTCCGTCTAAAGAGTAAAATCCGTCTAAATGAAGCAACGGATATAGAGGATCTGTTGCGAGTTGTCTTTTAAGATCACATGTTCCTAAACGAGCCTTAGAAAATGTCATTAAGCGAGCCTTGGCGAGCTTAATAACATTTTCTTGGTGAGTTTAGGAACATGTGATCTTAAAAGACAACGAGCATCAGATTATTTTTCTCACATATCAAAAAAATGTATTTTCGCCGTTTAAATGACATGTAAACATAGGTTTCCATGGCTTGACGTCATATATGACGTCATACGTTCTAAAGTGATCTTACACGTGTTACAGATAAGGAAATCTTAACCTGTTGTTCTAACTCGGAGATAAGGGAAGGTATGTGAGAAAGTATTGTTTGCATGTTCAAAAATGGTACTGTGTCAGTCTCAGTATCACTGTCTGTGAAAACAGACAACATTATGACCAGTTAGGTACTGGAGTGATTTGGCCGAGGATAGCTTCAGCAAATTTTTCTCTCCGTCTGTCATTCTCGTTAGAACACTTTTGTTAGGAAAACAATAAAATCGATTGTATTAAAAAAACAGTAAAAGCAATAACGGTAACATCTGCATATGGGGTATGCACATAAATGGTAAAATTTAGGCATTGGGCCGATTTGGCCGAGGACGCATCAGGTGTTTTGCTCTTTGTCTGTCAATTTATTTCCTACTCGTTTGTAAACAAAACAAAACAATATAACTATAACGCTGATAACTGTTGGAAAAGCAACCTTTTTTGCATTGTATATATTACCTACGTTATTAGTTATTAGTCTTTCTGCGCAGGCAGCCTGTTTCTCCATATGCGTTCCTAATATTCTTTTCATTTTTTTAATTTTTCAATTATATGTTAATATTTTGTTATTAATTATAACATGTTATTATTAATATTCATTGTTGTTTTGTATGGACAGCATTTTAATAGAATAAAATATCAGTCACTAGTTAGAATTGAACTCGAGACCCGTTACATGTAAGTCCAGATACATATCCATTGCACCAAGAAAGGCACGTTGAAAACATTGCAGCTTGCTAAGGCTTTTAAAAATAAGAATCGCTGTAGTCGATTCGTTTTGTTCACATTAGAGTATGTATAAACAGTCACAACCCGTCTAGTGTTTTGTCAACAAATAATAAAGGAGAAACAAAACAAACATCAATATAATCTACTTGAATTGCTCTGATATAATATTTCGACCACTAAGGGCCTTTCTCAAAGATTATCATGTCAAAATAAACGTCATATTTTTGTTACATGCATTCAGCCATATAATCAAAGAGAATAATGTTGATCCAGCGTCATGGTGACATTGGGTTGTTATTTAAAATGTCATGTCGTTATCAAAATGACGTCATGAAATGACGTCATTGGTGCAACGACGTCATGCATGCAATGATGCATTAACGCATTCTCCTCTTTGATGTTACAGCCAAATGGTCTGTAAGTTCTCAGCCTCTATATCTAATCATATTCATGGATTTGTCTTTCAATTCTAAATGCATGGAACATCCGTTTCAAAACTACAAATCTCACATCATCACTGCTATGACCACCGACAAACAAACAAATAAATAATACGTGTATGTCCGTATCAGAATATTCGCCAATCGTCACTCACATTGGAAGGTCTTCCCCCGTCTATTTTAAGATGGACTATTTTTGTAGGTAGGGGAATTTCTCTGTCTGTATCCAAACTGTTGATGTTAATGCTTTTTCGATGTCAAATAACACAACTTCAATGTGTAATCTACTCGCACATAACATTATCCAATATGTACGTTATGCGTATTTACGGCAAATCCGACAGAAAACCGAGCTCGTTCTTTTAGGAGTATAGATTTTTGGTGATATATTCCATTAATAATGCCAGAGTATAATTGATTGATAATGTTGAATGACAAACAGTGCAAACAATTATCAGTCCTATAGTTTGTCCGGTGGTCTAGTGGTAACTCGCTTGACTATCAATCCGGATGTCCGTGGTTCAAATCCCGATTCATCCCGGACATTTCAGAGACGCTTTGCAGTGTCTCCCACCCGCACCTCCTATCCACCCAGCGGTTAGAGTTCAAGTACTTTACTTTTCTACACCAGGACCATCGTTTTCCGCATTTAAAGAGTTAATTCCAGAGTTCAAGATAAGATGCGTAAATTAAATCATTTTCATGAATAACTTCACCAAACAGTATAATGTGGCCACTCTATAGAATCGTCTAAAGAGTAGTCATAGTTTAGGGTTTGTGGAGAAAAGACGATTTTAGTATGTGAATACGCACCTTTATCTGTAGCCCTGCAAAGCTAATTTTGAAACTGATTTTTCTATGTACAACCGTCCTAAGAGGCCAGTCATTTATTGAACACAAAACTCTTTAAAAAGCAGGTGGTTGCTTAAGTTAAAGGAGCTTTTTAAATTCCTCTCGATCTGCACTAAGGTACACCTGTCTTTAAGATCAAGATTTAAACCTTGTTGTTATGTTCGTAGTTCATTTTCTGTTGCTTATGCCTCTAATTATCGTGTACGTTTATTCACCCATTTGCCCATATAAAATAGTATTTGATTGTAACAATGGAGACCCTAATCTAATGGGTCTCTCAAGGACCGTCTGATTTTTATATTAATCATTCGCTTGTTGTTCTCGTCCATATACCTACCGGTAAATAGTAAAGAGCGTGATGAGACAACTGTCTCATCAGGGTCTGCAGTATTTTCAAGTTGATTGTGCAACCAGTGCACTCCACAGCTGTGATTACATAGATACATAATTGCAGACAGCGAAGATATATGTAATTTTACAACAGGGCATGGATAAAGAAGAAGAACTGTTTTTTTTTCAGCAAGAGAAGGGTTAACTCTTACTTAACCCTTTCCCTCATATAAATGTGTTTTCCCGTATTTCCAATAGGAACCGTCTGATCAAGATCTGCTCTGCTTCCTCATAGAATTTGATAGATTTGATTTTTACCCTCTACAATGGCTACACTGTTCCATATATCATATTCATTAAAAACTGTTTTGCCAATGAATATTTAGTAAGTATTGAAATTGGAAACAAACATAGAACAGGGAAAGGAACAAAGGGTTAACTTTATATTTTCTGCCAAAGAAGTATTGTATCCATAAACCATCATAAACACTCATATACAAGTACTAAATATTCCGATAATATGCGCAAATTAAAAGCATCAAGCACAACACCTTTATTTCTCCACCAAATCCTATGTTGTGACCACTCTTTAGAATCGTCTCGAAGAGACCTATCACAACCTAGGGTTTGGTGGAGAAATGACGATTTTAGCATTTGACTACTCACATTTACTTGTTGATCTGTGTGTATATGGAGTAAAGGGTTGAACAAAACGAAACCAAACCAATGCAATACTAACTTACACTGTTTCGTGACCGGTGACGCAGTCGTGCTCATTTTCATGGGCGTAGCACTGGCCGGTAACGCAGTCGTAACCGTTGATGATGGTGCGGAGGGCGGTTTCTGTGTTACCGGGACGGGCGTGGCAGGGGCAGCTGTTATCATTGTGGCTGTTGATGATGTTGTTGGTGTTGACTTCAGCTCCGGTGTCGTGGATTTGACTATTGGGTCAACTTTGTGGTCGACAGCTATAACAAATAACACAGCACATTGATTTAGCATGGATCTCACTTTCTCGTTGGTTTAGAGTTCGCCTTCCCACCTGGCGGTTGTGAGTTCGAATCACAACGGAGACTCACGTATTCCCATATATTACATTCAATACCTGGGTTACTTAACAATTTCCCATATATAAACGCCTTTTCACGCATTTGCGAACAGAGTAGACCTAGATCAGACGGCTTCTATAGAAGCGGTCTGGTCGGGGTCTGCTTATGACGTAATATAGATCTGATTCAACAAATGTGTTCCTTGTCAAAACGTCCCTTTAAAAGTTTAATATTATTACAATTGAGGTGATAAATAGTCGTGCTGTCATTATTTCTTTCATGGATGCTGATCAGGGAGAAGGGTGGGTTAACAGATGATCGATTTAGGTAATACGTTTTACTGTAAGTCATGGAGCCTGCAACTATTGTGTATTCAGACATAATATTCCCCACTGAAACGCGAGATGATAAAACTTCTGAACTTGAGACCTGAAACTTAAATACCTGAATACTCATGGTCAAAATAGTTATAATGAAATATGGAAGGTGGAATATTGTAGACAATTTAGAAAGTAAAGAAACACATCTAATTTCCTAAGCAAACAGAGCAGACCCTGATCAGACGGTTTCCGTCTGATCTGGGTCTACTCTGTTTGCCAATGCGTGAAAAGGCGTTTATATGAAGGAAAGGGTTATACAAAAAGTTGTATAAGAATTCATCGCTAAAGAATCTTATTCTTATGACAAACAGTATAGACTGTAATCCAAATATTTTCCCCAGGATACTTGTCATTTGGTCATACGCTGTTTGCAAAAGTGTTAAAAAATTCGGTTCACTCACTCAGACCCCAATCACTAAGCAAATCCGACTACTCGCTCACTCACCAACTCGATCACTCACTCACTCATTCACTCATACAGTCACTCACTCACTTATTCACTCACTCACTCACCTACTCACTCACTCACTCACTCACTCTCTCTCAATCAGTCACTCTCACACTCACTCTCACACTCACTCACTCACTCGCTAGCTCGCTCGCTCACTCAAAACCCACCCGCCAAAGCACACACATCAGTCCGATCACCCACCCACTCACCCACTCACCCACTCACACAAAATTAGCTATTCTCTTACTATGGCATGTGGGTCCACTGAAACCATGGGCACAATGGCACGCATAGTCGTGGACAGTGTCGATGTCTAGGTAACAGCTACCTCCATTCTCACATGGGTTGTGATTGCGGCATGGGTTCTCAACTACATGTATAAATATATACAGTAAAACTTCGATTATTCGAACACTAAAATACGTATTATTATCGATCTTTAAGACAGGTGGCATCTTAATGCATGGTGAAAGTCATGCAGAAAGCTCCTCTTGGTGCTTTCTGCATGACTTTCACCATGCATTAAGCAGCCACCTGCCTAAAAGGGTCTAAATTCTTCTATAACGAAAATTCGAATAATCGAGGTTTTACTGTATGTATATAAAGTAGAACCTCTCTTAGCCGAACAACAAACATGCAGTAGAATAATCAAAACGAGGTCCAATTATGGGTCTGGGAGGTAGGATGTAGCTTAACACAGGTCAAACGTAATACAGAAAGACACTAAAGCCTGTATTATGTAGCAACCTGCTTGTTAAGATGCCTATGCCCTTATTATATAAGGTCGCTTAAGACAGGTTCTACTGAACTTCCTATTCGAACAGGCTTTAGAGAAACTATTGACCGGTGTCAAGCTGATTTGATCTTGATATATTACTTTTGACCTGTATTAACTCACTCTCTCCTAGACTATTATTAGACTCAACCTCTTTGAAATAATCTACCGAAAAGGAGCATTAACTGTAGGAAGGGAGAATTTTAGAATTGCGTAGGTTTGAAATCATTATGATAAAAAGAGCATTTGCCCTTTTGCACTATTTATCACAGTGGTTTCAAACAATGAGCGACACAATAGGTGTCAGTAGGAGAGATTGGGTTAAGCTACCACCTGCCTTACATACCCAAAATTATACCTCATTTTGATGGCCGTTTTTTAAAACCCATTTGTTCCCACGACCCCATATATGGGACGTAGGCAAACAGCGTAGACTCTGATATGACGCCGCATAATACGGCGTCTGATCAGAGTCTACACTGTTTGCTGATAGGAATTTCAATATAGAAAAAAATATATATATATATATAATATATGAAATTTTAGGACAGGCACCCCTTAGGTAAAAATGGACTTATCCAATATATAAACATGGAAGAATCCACTGGGGACAAATGGGTTAAAATAGGTTCTACTGTGGTCTAAATGCCACTGAATCCAAACTTGGCCAGACATTTTAGACAGCTATGTAAGGGTTAATTCGTTCTCTATTAACCCTTCGCTTGCTGAATTTTAAAATGCATTTATCCTTCTTTATCCATGCCCTGTTGTATAATTACATATATCTTTACTGTGTACACGTATTTCGCTGTGCAATCACTGCTGCGGAGTGCACTGGTTGCACAGTCAACTTGTAAATAGTGCAGACCCTGATGAGACAGCTCCTGCAGGAGCTGCCTCATCTTGGTCTTCACTATTTACAGGTAGGTATATTGACGCGATTAGCAAGCGAATGGTTAAGTTGCGTATTTGTATAACCTTTCTAATGATGAAAACAAATGTCTGTTAAATTCCCCAGTATTGGCTTTTCTTTTATTCCATCCGATTCGTTCAAAAGTTGAGGAGAAAACAACTATTGACAGAATAGCCAAACAACTGGTACCCAGATGATAGCCTGGGTCCATGCTTATAAAACTTTTTAGTTGAGTCTGAGTTTGTTCTCAAGCTTTTGATTGGTCAGATTTGAGTTCTCGAGAACGAACTCAGACTCAACTAAAAGTTTTATAAGCATGGACCCTGAAGTCATGTTGTTTGCAGAAACTATTGACCGAATTTTCAAACAGTTTGGATCCTGATTTCGGCTTCCACCTGGAACCATGTTGTTTGCAGAAATTATTGAATGAATTGTCGTGCAGCTGGGATCCTGGTGACACGCCGGTTGATTTCGACTTTTCACCTGGAGCCATGTTGTTTGCAGAATCTGTGGACTGAAATGTCAATCCCCTGGGATCCTGATTTCGGCTTCTCATTGAGCCATGTTGTTTGCAGAAACTATTGACAGACATTTCAAACAGCTGGGAGAGTGACGTCATTTGGAGTCTCATCTAGATCCAAAGTGTTTGTAAATGCCAGAAAAGGCGTACGTTGTATGTGTACGACAGACAGTTAATGCCCAGGTTAGACATAGACAAGAAATGCCAATTGTATTTGCGTGTATCGCAAAATTTAGTTTGGCAAAACATGCCAATCTAGAATTATTTCCGTTAAATCATTTCTTTTCAAACCAACATTTACAATAAGAATGCTAAGTGTCGAAAAGTTTGTATCTTGGTGAAATACTGAGTTGTAATCAATTCTTTACTATATTTTAAAATCAGAGCATCAGATAAAATGCATAAATTTAAACATTTTGAACAATAACCCCTTTATTTCGCCACCAAACATTATACTGTGACCACTATTTAGAATAGTCTCGAAGAGTCTCATCGAGACGACTCTTAACATTTTCCCTAATGTAAGCGCATTTTCGCGAATTTGCAAACAGAGTACACCCAAATCAGACGGCTCCTATATGAGCCGTCTGATCAGGATCTGCTCTGTTTTCTTATGGTGTAATATAGATCTGATTCTACAGATTCTGCATAAGCCAAAATGTCCTGTTTCCAAATGTCATTATAAAAAAAAAAATCTTATCAATATTCATGACGTCATTATTTCTTACATGAATATACAACAGGGAAATTGTTAAGAGTGGAAAAATATGTATAGGTTTTGGTGGAGAAATGACGAGACGATTCTAAAGAGTGGTCAAAGTATGCTTCATAATTCGTTAACTACATATACATAATATTACCTCCTTTGTAAACAACGGAGACTCCGATTGGGAAGATCCTGTAGGAGTGGTCTGATCAGAAGCCGCTCTATTTATTTATGAAATACGAGTGTTATTTGCCTTTGCAGTTTCTACCATGGCGAAATATTTACATGTTCACAAGTATTTATCATTTCTTACATGCATGGGGTAAGTAGTTACTGTTATTGGTATCTTACTTACATAAGCACGTAGTTCCATAGTAACCGTCTGTACATCTGCATGAAGCCTTTTTGGTTTGGTCATCCACGACACACGCTCCGTGGTGACAATCATGATTGTTACACGGGTCATTATCCGTATCGGTCTGATGTGACGTATGGCTATTGTGTGACGTAGCTATATAAAATACATATTGGATATGCCATGAGTTGTAATTTGAGATAACATTTTCTTAAACGAGTCCAGACAAAAAGTTGACAAGCGAACATTTGGAAAGCTTAATAACTTTTTTTATCCCAACGAGTTTAACCCATTTACTCCCACGATCCCATATATGGGACTTAGGCAAACAGTGTAGACTCTGATCAGACGCCGCATAATGCGGCGTCTGATCAGAGTCTTCACTGTTTGCTGGTAGGAATTTCAATATAAAACAAAACGAAATTGAAAAGTTTGACCAGGCAGCCCTGAGATAAAAAATGGACTAATCAAATATATAAGCATGGAAGAATCCACTGGGAGCAAATGGGTTAAGATAAGCGTATCTCAAATGACAACGAGTGTCAGATTATTTTCATCACACAACTGATTTGCTCAACTTCCATATTTAGATTCGCATCAGTTTTGCGATGCTGGTTAGATTCTATAATTAGTAACAAAGATGAGATCATGCCAAACACGGAATGGTTATCGAAAATTTACTACTGTACACACAGACGCAGGAATAATAGGTTGTGCACCAATCTACACGATATGAAAAGGACGTTCAGAAATCATGTGACGTCACATCTTAATGGAGATATCATCAGACCTCTCCGAAGTGTTGGAATTGGATGTCGACTATTCTGGGATGGTTTACAACTTATCTCGAGGAGTTGAATGGGGACGGTATAAAAGGGTGTCACAGTCTACCGTCGTTACTATACGCATGTGTGAGTTTTTATTATATAAAAATACACAGTCATAAGTTTCACTAACCAATAAGGAGTTCGAATATTAAAGTATCTATAGAAGACGTGGTTGAATTTGAAAAATAAGATCATTTGAATCGAGAATGTCGATATGTTAGTTCAAATAGACATTATAATTTTATCCCAGACGCTATCTGAACAAAATCCAATTATTATTTTATTCGAGTTACGGTCGTCTCAGTTTCTAATTTTGATAGGCCTACTCATAAATCGATGGAGCTGAACGGACTCTTTAGGTCTATGACATTTCCTTCCCCTTTAAGAGCATCTTAACCAAATTAGCATGCGAATGAAAAGAAAACATCTACTATGTATCCATTAACATTTGCTTCCTGACTTGATTTTTATTAAAACCGCGTTTCCCCAGCGGTGGATTAAGTTAATAAAACTGATAAATTAGCGAAGATTAACGTCTTAGACGTTGTGGCGCAGCAGGATAGCCCGAAGACTGTTGTGTTTCAAATTCACTTATGCATAACCTGGCGTTGGTTGGAATCCACCAATAGCCAAAAACAATTCTCCTCTTTTTATCTTTTCTCTTATTGTATAATTTAATTTGTGAATTTTCTGTTATTCCGTCAACATATGCATATTTACAGAAAATCAAAATAGCTCTGTGTTTATTAAATCATTATGCCGTAGAAACGTTTACTAACCTAATAAACCTTCTACTACCGGAAGTAACCTAATAAACCTAAATTAATCCGCACCCCTTTATTGCGTCACATGAGAAGCCTGGTGACTGGATACATTCCATACACAGAATATATTTTTTAAAAAAAACTACTTGCAACGTCCCAGAAGTGAATGCATACATAGCCGATATCGTATCTCTGACAGATCATTTTCCGCAACATTATATTAAGGTATTTTATCTCCTAGGCAGTGACACTTAATATACATCGTCTTCGTTCTGTTTGATGTGTGCAACAGCTATTAATAGAAACCTATTTACGGTCCGATGCCAGTGTTCTTATGTCAGACAACAAAGTATACCCTTGTCAAACGGCACCTGTATATAGCAACTGTTTGATTAGAAACTGCTGCAGACATCTCTTTGGCTTCTGTTTAAAAGAAGCCAACTTGGATATAAAACAAATATATGATGGTTATATCAACCCATTTCCATAGGCTATTTTAGATCCAACCTCTTTGAATGAATCTACCGGAAAAGAGCATTACCTAGAGAAAAGGAAAATCTTAGAATTTTGTGAATTTGAAACCACTGTGATAAATAGAGTATTTGCTCTTATGGAGCACATGATTTATTTATTACAAAGGTTTCACAGAATGATTTTTGCAATGGCGCCATAAGACGTCATGTGAAGTCATGTGATAAAATACAATCTGTCTCAATCATTTCCCTGGTGAGTGTCCATGCAAGTATTCACCAATTATAAATATCTATTAGTTGCTGTATTCAACAAATACTGAACGGTTATTTATCACCATGACAACAGTAGAATGTCAGACATATGATCATGCTTTACTACACGGAGCTCTGAAAGAAATAAAGAATAATAATGATGAATAATAATTAGCTTAATTCCTGTATACGAGCACGCACTTTTTGGCCATTGCTTGTACATGATGAATTATATATATTCGTATACAGTATCATGCAGGAGCCGTCTGATCCTGGTCTGATCCATTTTACTTCTGAACTTATATTAGCTCTAACTCTATAGTTTCTGCTTATATAAAAACCATGTGTATACAGTAGAATCCCTCTAATGCGACCAGCAAAAAAGGGGCATACTTTACAGTGGCAAAGACAGGTGGTAGCCTAATGCAGGACGAAAGTTATGCAGAAAGCTCCTATAGGAGCTTTCTGCATAACTTTCGTCCTGCATTAAACAACCACCTGCTTATGAAGACAATCATGATTTTTCATTAAGAGGACCTATTAGAGGGGTTTAAATGTAATTATTATGTATACAGTCATAACAGCTATTCAAACAGTAAACGTCCAGGCTCGCCTCAAAGTCAGATGGGGGACTGCTGAACTTGGACACATATTCACAAACATCTTGAGCCTAAATTTGAGATTCGGACCGAAAACCTGCAAATTTAAAATTGCAAAAGTTCACCATTATAAATAGATTTGTCTCAAAATTGTGATATATAGCAACTTTGTCACGCGTATGCATATAGTGCAAACATTTATACTGTAAACTCTCGATTTTTGTATAGAAGGATTTAGATCTTTTTAGGCAGGTCACTGATTAACCCTTTCCCTGGTGAATATTCACTGAAGGAAATAATGACGTCATGAATATTCAATAAGATTATTTTTATAATGGCATAT